>VZZY01002360.1:0-26696 GCA_013400335.1 Eurystomus gularis
ATTAAAGATTTTTATGATATTACAAGATGGAGTAGGAAAACCTTGACCAGTGTTGTGGGACAATATAATAATCTTTTCCTCTAATCTATTTGACAAATTGTCTTTTTTGGGCATATGCCTGCTTCAGGGGAGACCTTATTGCTCTCTACAAATACCTGAAAGGAGGTTGTAGNAAATATTACCCCTGAAGGGAGGCTGTAGAGAGGTGAGGGTTGGTCTATTCAACCAAGTAACAAGTGATAGGACAAGAGGAAACGGCCTCAAGATGCTCCAAGGGAAGTTTAGCTTGGATATTAGGAATAATTTCTTTACCGAAAGGGTTATCATGCACTGGAATGGGTTGCGCAGGGCAGTGGTGGAGTCCCCATCCCTGGAGGTTTTTAAGAGTTGTGTGGAAATAGTGCTTAGGGATATGGTTTAGTCAAGGACTTGTCAGTGTTACTGACTGTGAGTGTCAGTACTCGATTATCTTAAAGATCTTTTCCAATCTAGAGAGTTCTGTGATTCAGCTTCCACTTTGTGACCGCTCTTTCTACAGCTCTCTCTGAATAGATATTAAAGACATGTAAGCAAAATTTCACAATAATATAGACTAAGCTGAAGACATGAACTAAAATGGTTCTATTTTACAACCAGAAATAAAACTATTTCACATAGTTGTTTTAAATCCTAGTCAGTACAACTATGTGTACATTGTTAAAAAATAATTTAACCTGTTATCATCAAATCTAACTTCTTACATTATTTAATAATGCAAATCACTTGTTCATTTTTGTAACCCAAAAGAAGAAAGAAATTTGATTATAACTATGTTTATTGGCCCACCATTAATTTTGACGATTTTGTATTTGAACATTGATAAATGTGACATGTGCATGGACACTTAGACTGTTTTGAATCAATATGTTCAATTAAAATTGAATGCCAAAATCTAGTATGCAATTTTGTTTAAAAATCAATATGTGACCGTGAAAATGGACATAAAATCTCTTCCATAAAGTGTATTCTGATGTTTGCATTACAAAGTGTTATCAAGGGACACCAAAAAAAGGAATTTATTATTTTAGTTAGTTAGTAAGTTAGTTTGACTACGTATTTTTGCCTGCTCTTGATCTGTTTACATTTGCTGAATTCCTAAGACTTTTCTTAGGTATTTTTTCCCAATTAAGCAAAATAGTCTTGCTTGTGACTACGTGGATTACACTCAAAAACAGCAGCCACAACCCTGTTCCTAAGCATAACAATGACATCCTTTTCTGCCCCCAGCTAAACAGGACCCATTCAACCAACGTGCAGTTGCTGTTATTAATTGATCCTGCCAAACCAGAAAAGTGTGTATTTTACTTCTTGGTTCCAAAACCTAATCCTAAGCTTCATAACCCTTCTTAAGTCTTATCACAACCCTAATTGCAATCACAGAAGATACCCAGGCACCAACTCTATAAACAGCTGAAAGCTCTACACTTCTGTATATAAAATATGGATCCTAACTCTGTATATCTGGCAGGATCTAGTAATGAATTAGGCATATCTGTCCCAAAATTTAATCTTACACTGAAACAGAACCCTGGATCTGCAGCCTACCCAGAAGCTCATTAGGAGATATCTGTCCCTGTAGAGCTCTTATTCTTTTTTTTTTTTTAATTCCATTTGGTGTGTATACATGACATATTGCAGAGTTCAGCTGAAAAAAAAATAATCTAAGACATGGTTATGAGATCTGTGTCAAGCATTCTTGCAAGTTTCTTTAAAACAAATAACCTCATGATTTTCTTCAAATAGAAGAAATACAAAAGTTTAAATACATAGTTTCATGGAAAACTTTCTACTTTTTCATACAGATGCGTATATGTGTGAATGTGCACACATACATATTAGAAGATGATAAAAACACATCTGAAAAACTGTCACCAACAGGATTGAGTGCTTCTGATTTAAAATATTATATTAATCAGCATGTTTCTTTTGCCTATACCTCTCTTTAAGTTAATTTACCATACCATGCTATGGTTCTTCTAACTTATGTAACACATAAAACTAATGTTAAACAAATTGATAAACAGCAAGAGTTCTGATGAAATCCTATTCCGGTGAAAGGAACAACATATTAAGTTCCTATTATGTGGTAGCACAAGGTTACTTGACAGGTACATTGCTTTTTCTGGCTCTTTGTGCTCTGCATAGATTCTTACAGCAATAACATTCACTCAGATGACAATAATGGGGCATCTCTTACACATATGCTATATCAGCTGTGAAAAGAACAGCAGATGCCACAGTGAAGCAGCATGAAAGTTGTGGCTCAGAAGCCTCTTTAGAAGCTGAAAGAATGACTACATTAGCAGGGACACAAGATTACCTTTGTAAAATGGTACTTATGCAGCAACTGTGTCCTTATTTACCTCAGGCACTGGAAATGCAAATTTCTGGGAGACTTGTTTTAGCATCTCTCCTGTTTTCTGAGATCTTTCTCCATCATCAGCTTTCCCCAACTATTTCTTCCATAACTGAGAAAGGCATTCAATATTTTTCATTTTTCAGGGCAACCACAGCTCTAAGGGGAAAGTTGTCCAGCCCACACTGCTACCACATGTTCTGTTAGCTCTACTTCACATGCAATATAGGGCCAGCTATGCCCAGCACGTCTCCCATATATATAAAAAATAGTACCCAAAAGATCTGCTGAATAATCAAGAAGCAAAGGCTTTGCAATAAGCAGCTATGTTCTGGGATTTTGAAGGTAAGATGGTATTTTTCTTCAATAATAGAGTTAGACAGTTAGGGGGTTTTGAGGCACATACCAATTCTTTATGATTTCTGTGATGTGACAGCTTTCTTACACTGTTTTGTTGAGCTCAACTCCAAAGTTTTCACTCTAGTTTCTGACTTTTGATGTCCTGTATCTGTTAAAATTTGTGGAGGAATAGTTTGTTGATGTTTATGTTGGAAGGCATTATTCATTTAGTCAATATCTCCTTGAAAATCATGCTTGACTGCAAAGGTGATTTATGAGGGATGATGAAGATCTGAGCAGCACAGGAATAGAGAGCCTGGCTTGAAAACATCAATTAAAACTGTTATATTTCCAAATATTATTTACAGTGCCATCTTGTGATGTTGACTAGTAGCGTCTTCAGTGAGCTCCTGAAGCTGATAGCATTTCTGCAGGCCAGCAGAGTTCAGATTACAGAAGTTAAAAAAGTAGTGAAAAACAATGTTCACTTGTACACCAGGAGACTGCAGTGGTACCTTCCTTTTTACTGTTTCCAGGGCCAATAAATCTAGGCCAGATTTCTTACCCATTTCAGTGTTACCAGTTGATACATGGGCAAGTTTTCTGTGACTGAAATGTCCCTAAAATTCGGACTTTTACTTTTGATATTTCCATTGGTTCTGGAAAACCTGTTATGAGAAACACCTTAGCTCATTGGTGAATTTTAAGTACATGTTATTTTTTATTTCCTTGAATAAATGCTTTCTTGAAGGGACTGAGTATTATGCTTAAGTCCTACGGTAATCATCCTAACCCTACATGGTGTCATATGGAGTACAATTAATCTCAAAAGTGGCTTTTAGGTTGGAGCTAATTAGAATTTTGGCAGTAAGGCTCACTATATTATAAGTAAAATGCGTACCACTGCATAGCAAATTGTTTCTCAGTTAACACAAAACATGTAACAAACTAAATAGCTATGAATACATAGGTAATAGTAGTCATTTGAATACAATATTTTTAATCTTAATGGTACTACTTCAGAAATCCAATTTTCACAGAGATGAACTGGAAATTATTTCCTGTGCATTCTCTGATAATAAATTGTATTGCTGGTCCAAAATCTCACAGCAATTATAAAAAGGATTTAATGTTTGATTTGTGAAGTATTCTCTCATTTGTAGTTAATCAACCTTGCTAGTGAGTTGAAGGCTCTTAGGGCCAAATACACAAATGGACTTCTATATAGGAAAGACAATTTTAAAACAAACCTATTATGCTGGATTTTAAGATTAATTTTTACTTTTAATAAGACCACAGTTGTATTATCTTCCTTTCTGCTCATCTTCAGTTGGACTCCAATGGACATCAGTCCAGCAACAGGTCAATAAGCATCAACTATGCAGGGATAAAATCAGGCTTGCTAGAGAGGAGGTTACTAATGGGTTAGAAATCATGGGAGTGCCTGGGAATGGTCAGGTAGGAACAGGCCTCCTCCCTTCCAAAGGGTGGTGGAATAAGTAGCCCAACTAAAGTGCACCTACACCAATGCACACAGCATGGACAACAAACAAGAGGAGCTGGAAGCCATTGTACAACAGGAAAACTATGGGTCTGCAGAAGGATCATGTGTCAGCAGCAGAGCACCTGAAGTGCAAGACAATTGGAACTCCAGGTAGTAAGTCTGCTTCTTGCTCAGCTAAGTCTCTGAAATGACTGTACACCAATGTACACAGCATGGGGAATAAACAGGAAGAACTAGAGATTTAGGTGTGGTCACATGGCCATGATCTCATTGCAATTATGGAGACATGGTGGGATTGCTCGACTACAGTGCTGTCATGGCTGGCTGTCTACCTTTTAGGAAAGATAGACCAGCAAGGCAAGGTGGTGGAGTTGCTCTTTATGTGCAAGAGCAAGTGCAATACATAGAGCTTTACCTAAGGGGTGATGAAGAACTTGTTGAAACCTTATGGGTAAGAATTAGGGGCAGGCTAATATGGATGACACTGTTGTGGGTGTTTACTACAGGCCACCTGGTCAGAAAGATGAAGCCAATGAGGCCTTTTACAGACAGCTAGAAGTAGCCTCAAGATCACATGCCCTGGTGCTCATGGGTGACTTCAATCACCCTGGTATTTGCTGTAAAGGCTACAGAGCTAGGCAACACAGTCCAGGAGGTTCCTGTAGTGCATTGATGATAACTTGCTGACACAGGTGGTGGAGGACCAATGAGGAGAGGTGTGCTGCTGGACCTTGTATTAATGAACAAAGAAGGTCTGGTTGGGGAGGTGAAGGCTGAGGGCAACCTTGGCTGTAGTGACCATGAAATTGTGGAGTTCAGTATCATACAAGGAAGAATCAGGGCAATAAGTGGGGTTGCAACCTGGGACTTCAGGAGAGCTAATTTTGTCCTTTTCAAAGACCTTCTTGGAGGAATCCCATGGGCTAAGACCCTAGAAGGTAGGGGAGCCCAAAAGAGCTGGTTAATATTCAAACACCACTTCCTCCATGCTCAAGATTGGTGCATTCTTTCAAGTAAAAAATCAAGTGGAGGAGGGAGGATACCTGCACGGATGAGCAAGCTGGAAAAACTCATCTTGAGGAAGGAAGTTTACATTATGTGGAAAGAGGGACTGGCCACTTGGGAGGTTTATAAGGACGTTATCCTTATAATGCAACAATGAACTCCAAGGCCATCTTGGAATTAAATCTGGCAATGATGTAAAAGACAAGAAGGGCTTCTTCAAATACATCAGTAGGAAAAGGAAAATTAGGGAAAACAGACCCACTGCTGAATGAGATGGGAGCCCTGGTGACAGAGAAGGCAGAGGAGGCAGAGAAGGCAGGGTTACTGAATGCCTTCTTTGCTTCAGTCTTCCCTGCTAAGACCAGCCCTCAGTAATCCCAGTCCCTAGAGGTAAGAAAGAGAGTCTCGAGGAAGGAAGACTCTCCACTGGTTGATGAGGATTGGGTTAAAGATCTTTTAGGCAAATGGGACACCCATAAATCCATGGGCTCTGATGGGATGCACCCATGAGTGCTGAGGGAGCTAGCTGATTTTATTGCTAAGCCACTCTCCGTCAACTCTGAAAAGTCAGAGAGAGCAGGAGAGGTGCCTGTGGAGTGGAGGAAAGCCAGTGCCACTCCAGTCCTCAAAAAGGGCAACAAGTAGGACCTAGGAAATTACAGGCCAGTCAGCCTTACCTCCATCCCTGGAAAGGTGAAAGTACAGCTCAGATAAGTGGACCGTGAGGTGGATTGAGAACTAGCTAAACAATAGAACTCAGAGGGTTGTGATCAGCAGGGCACAGTCCGGTTGGAGCCTGTAGCTGGTGGTGTTCCACAGTGGCCATCTTCATTAATGACCTAGATGAAGGGATGGGGTGTACCCACAGGAAGTTTGCTGAAGATACAAAACAGGGACGAGTGGCTGACACACCAGAAGGCTGTGCTGCCATTGAATGAGATCTGGACAGGTTGGAGGATTGGGCAGAGAAGAGCCCAATGAAGTTCAACAAGGGCAAGTGTAGAGTCCTGCACCTGGAGTGGAATAACCCCATGTACTAGTACAAGTTAGGAGTTCACCTGCTGGTAAGCAGCTCCATGGAGAAGGACTTTAGAATCCTGGTGGACGGTAAGTTAACCATGAGCCAGTAATGTGTCCTTGTGGCCAAGAAGGCCAATGATATCTGGGGTGCATTAAGAGTGTGACCAGCAGATCAAGGGAGATTTTCCTCCCCCTCTACTCTGCCCTGGTAAGGCCACACCTGGAGGACTATGTCCAGTTCTTGGCTCCCAGTTCAAGAGAGACAGGGAACTAACTACTGGAGAGTGTCCAATGGAGGGCTACGAGGGTGATTAAGGGGCTGGAACATCTCACTTACGAGGAAAGGCTAAGAGACCTGGGGCTGTTTAGCCTGAAGAAGAGAAGACTGAGAGGGGATCTGGTCAATGTTTATAAATATCGGAAGGGTGGGTGTCAGTAGAATGGGACCAGATTCTTTTCAGTGGTGCCCAGCAATAGGATGAAGGGGCAATGGGCACAACCTGGAACACAAGAAGTTCCACCTCAACATGAGGAACAACTTCTTTACTGTGAGGGTGACACGGCACTGGAACAGGCTGCTCAGAGAGGCTGTGGAGTCTCCTTCTCTGGAGACTTTTAAAACCAGACTGGATGCGTTCCTATGTAACCTGCACTAGGTGGCAGGGGCATTGAACTAGATAATCTCCAAAGGTCACTTCCAACTCCTACCATTCTGTGATTCTCTGATTCTGTGAATACCCTACAACAAATTAGAGGTATCTCCTGGGGAAACTGTCAGTAGTTGTATAAACCTAAGATACTTTATCACAAGTGTAGCCTAGTAACAAAGATTTTTGACACTTATATTAACAAAAGTAAAGGTCATCCAGTTCAGCCGTAATTTATATTATCAAGATAGTTGCAAGCTGACAGCTTAAAAAATTCTATCCCAGGCGTATTGTGTGTGCGTTATTATTTTGATGTTATTGCACATATTTATTTAAGAAGACATTTAAACCAACACTGGACATTTTAAGAATATGAAAAATGAGTACTAAAAATTATTTTGTTCAGAATTACTTGCATTCTTTGATGTCTCTCTGGACTTCTGACACTACCATTTCTTCTTGTACATCCCAGACTGATGAAATTTCTGAGAATTTTCTCAAAGGACCTTGAGCCCAGTCCACTAACATATTGCTGTATAAGATTGTAATAATCATTGATGGTATTTTGATGTTATAGTCCCACATGTGTTCTTTTTTAGGCATAAATGTTTCAAGTCTAAAGAATTATTTGCAGAATGTGCAGTCCCAAATGATAGTTCTCCATATAAGAACATTTAACAAACTTTAGCTTAATATATTCAACTCATACCAATGAGAATATGTAGGAAAAATAGTAACTTACTAAGACATAAATCATGGTAACCTCATTCTTCAGGAAACATTATTTTATGAAAACAGATATATAACCTGGATAATGAAGCAGGGAACTAAACTTGAGCACTGAAATATTGGTAATTCAGGTATAACAGTAGGAACTAAGGTTGAGATTTCTGTCACGCAGTTTGTGGTATTTCAACATAATGTTCAATGGAGTGATCAAGGTACATTACCATTTATACGTTACAGACTACTAATTTGTAACGTGACTTGGACAAAATATGCAGAAATTTGGTTGTGCTAACATAAAATTAGATGTCAAATTAATTTTTTAGTGTTCTGAAAATATCTTTCTTTCAATTAGGAAAAAACAGCTTTTGGCTTGAAAAATAACACCATTATTCACTTAGAACATGGTAGATATAAAGAAGACAAGAAGAAAGGATATTCTGTGTTAATTTCTGTAATTTCCTGTATACTTGTTTCATTGTATAAAATTATATTCACATCAGGTTTTTTCGGTTTGCTTTATAAATTCTGACATGGGGAATCAAAAAACCACTTAACTTTATTGCAATATGCCTGAATTTGAATCTACTGTACATTTGAAATTCAGTCTTTGGTTAGAAATTTGGAAATTTTTAGAAATTTTTTCCTTTCCAAAACCAGTACCTTGTAGTAATAGCCTTTACCAAAAGGATAATAAAATAAACTTATAAATGAAATAAAGATATAAAATAGATAAAAATGAAAACAAATCAGAACCTAATACTTCAGCATTTAAAGTCTGCCAGTATCATGTTCCAAAGTATCAGTACTAACAGTGCATACTATCCATTAGACGTTCCTAAATGTAAATAAAACTCAAACAGTAGCATTTCCTTTTGAATAAAAAGTTTCACAACTATCGGTTCTTCAGTTTCCACCTTTGAACACATTTCCAGATTTATGCCTTATTTTGAAATTTTAAAGACATTGAATATCTAAATAATGAGTATTTACATCAGAACATTTTTGAAGCCTGAAACAGATGACTACTTCTACATATGTTTGAATAAACAGCATACTAAGACTTATTTCCAAAAGCATGCTAAATAGAATTCAGATTTTTCTGTTCCTTAGGGAAAACTGATATTGTTCCATGGTTATACTTAGTCAGATTAAATTTGTCCTGCTTTTTGCTGGTCCTTGACCCCCTGTATCTTGTGTGTAATGAATCTCTGAAAAGGCGTTTTCTTGTTCTGGTTTTACAATTCTAAAAGCTTCAAAGAAAGACGACAGCGTGAAGCAAACTGTTCTCAATGAACAATAAAAGTGAGTGTACTCTGGCAAAAGTATATAGTTTAGACTTACAATCTCAGGTGATATTGCTTACACTTAAGACTAAAGCATGAGTCATGGCTTATTTTATTTACTCATATAATTGTGTCCTTAAAGACCCTTTTGTACAGATGACATTGGAAGTTCCTTGACTAGAGCAGAGTTAATGATATTCTAATTTTGTAACTAGCTGTATGTCTAAGTACCTTTATCTTCAGTCTCTAAGGATCTTTTATCTCCGAAATAGCTTTAACAGCCTTTAATTTTAAACACAAATCATTATTTCTAATGACGCCAACAAGAAAACCAAGAGAAATTTAGTTTACCATCTCATGTTCATCAGTTAAGAGTAAAAAACAAAACAAAACAAACAAAATCCTTTAAATTAGATTAAATATAGTGAATGCTTTATTTTGCCATGTTGGTTCTTTCAAGAGGAGCTCAAGCCAGAGAACAAATAAAGCAAAAATCTTTTAAAATGTCACCTCTGTTTTTCTTTCACAAGGCTGTGCATTGTGACAATGAACTGCATGCATGCAACATGCTTTTTATTTCTTACTTAGGTGATATAACTTATTATGTATTTCATTCCAAACTATTTTTAAAGAATAATTAGAATTATTCTGTCTGGAATCTGGGAGCAAAGAAGGTCCTTTACTTTTGAACACAGGTATGAATTAAGATCTCAGTCTTTGTTTTTCTGAAAAGACACATCTGGTGTGAAAAAGAGCCAAAAGCACCATCTGCCCCTCACAATGGTGCCTCTTAATTTTTGTTTTACAGGCTTTGGACTACACACGAAAGGACTGGAGTCTTCATCTCCATTTATTCTATTATGCTCATCAAGTTACCTTAGAATCACACTTACTTTTTACATTCCAGTCACTTTCAGGTGATTCTTTCTTCCATAAACTTGCTAACACAGGTGTGAAATTTTTAATATATTTAACTTAAATATAAGTTAGCTTTAAGTGTAAAAACCTTGATGAGTGCTTAGAGTTATCAATCTGAAATAGAATACATTCAGGTGCTTTGGATAAAGGCTGCGGAAGATCATAATCTTCCCTAGGAGATTATAATCGTCAGAGTGGTCTAACTTACTTTAGAGAGTTAAAGCCAAGATTCTTTTCTGACAAGTGTTTAGAAAACTAGGTTTTTGTTCCCCCCCCTCCACACCCAGATCTATTTAATTTAAATGGCTGCCCTTCAGAACAACTAATTACAAAAAGCATCTAATTACAAGTGCAACTAACAAGAGTAGGTCCAGTAATTCTATTATTATTTTTTCTCTAAATCATCTCCACTTTCTTTTTTAATTCATAACACATAACTACTTGTACAGCTATTTCCTACTATGTTTTTGATTTATAGTCAGATGGTTTCAATTTTTTTATTAACCCAGGTTTCCATAAACTTTTTCGTAATTTGGCAAGTCCAGCTTCATACGTGAGTTTCAAATAATCCTACAGTATGGAAGAAAGAAATAGTAAAGTTACTTATTCAATTACTGACAATGAATATATGCTTTTTAATCTTAAATTTTAGATACATTTCAACTACAGCACATGCTAAGAATAAGTAAAGCTGTTTCCCTTGGAGATAATATTAGCTTTGTCATAGAGAGGTCTATTTACTGAATAGACTAAAAGCAATCAGTTTGTAGTATTATATCAGTATTGGGATTTCTGATCTACATTTAAGAAGTCTGATTGCACTTATTTAGATTTCTCTCATACCCATATTCTCTTTCCATATTCCCCTGTTTAGATCGCTGTCTATGTAGGTAATTTTTGCCTGAATCTGGTCTAATGTTCACTACTGTCTAGTTAGTGTCGGTATGACATGACTAATAACATATTTAAACATTTTTAATAAGCATATTAATGTAGAAGTCTAAGTCAAAAAAACAAGTGTTTTATCATGTACTTGTGTTTGCCATTTGAACCTACCAATATAGAAATTCAGTTGAAAAAAATCACATTCTACCAGAAACTAGTTAAAAATTCCTGCCAGCAGACAATCTTACACAATATTAAATGGTCTTGTCTTGGGGGCTGGAGGGTGGAGTTTCTTGGTTGGTTGGTTGGGTTTTTTTCCCAAAAAATTTTGAGTGGCCCCACTGAAGAATGTCTGCTTTGTAAAGTAGGTTTGTTCCTTCTGTCTACCTAAAGAAGAAGGATTGAGATAGACTCTCAATCTCTGAGACTTCAGCATTTTGAATTACAAGGATTCCTGAAAATTATGATTTGGGGAAAAGTATAAGGAAAAATAATTATCTTAACTAGTCCCAGAGGTTTTAATAGCTTTTAAGAATTCCGTGTGAATCTAGACCTTTGTTAGCCTTTTAAAAATCTAGTTAAGATTTTCAAAAGGGATGAGTACATTTTGCATGTTTGAGTTTATAGGAAGAGATACATTAAAACAAAAAAAGGGACATGATTTTCTGAAGTTCTTCTTGATAAAATACTACTACAAGGAAATTACATTGCAACTTCTATTAATCTCATTAGGAAAAGAATCAAGCTGAATGTGTAATTAGATATCCTAGAGAGAAGCACAAGGAGATGTTGAGAAGCAAGTCAATTATTATTTTTGTTAGCATTGTTATGACAAGACTTAGATATGGCAGTATAGAAAACTAATATAAACAGAAAGAAACAGACCATAATTGCAACTTAGAAGAGTTAAAAAAGAGATAAGTATTCTTCTCAGGAAAGTGAGACATTTAGGAAGAGATCATAGAGAAACGATTTTAACTAGGTGGAACTCCTAGCAGGACCAGGAGAAAAAAGAAAAAATTGAAGTTGCTCTGAACACCTACTGTGAACTCACTTATAAGAGGAAATGAATGGAAATACAATTAAAAAGTTTACCATATGACAATTTCATGCCCATGACTTGACAGATAGACAAAATGTTTGATGCTTAGAGGCCTGAATTTAGAAGAGGGAGAGACCGACAATAAAAGAGAGAGAAAGAAAACCATATCCTGGATGGAAAAGACAGTCTGCAAGAGCTCAGCTAGAGCACCTTTTTCCAGGAATGCGAGGGAGAAAGGAAAAGAGAAGGGGAAAGGGAAGGAAAAAGGGAAGGAAAAGAAGGGGAAGGGGAAAAGGCAAGGCAGGGGATCAGATGCTATGGAAATACAATATGAAGCAGGATCTGAGGTTTCCAGAAAATTTGAGGATACAGTTAAATACTAGAAAGGAATTTTTACCTTAGAAAAAATGTTCCAAACCAAATATTTTCTTCATTATAGGCTTTGACTTCTTTGATTTTTTTTAATCAACCCATATAAGAGTAAAAAATTAATCTTATTTATTATTTTCTTTAATTTGTGTACAAGGTACCCTATTATGATGGAAATACATCATCCATCATGTAAAAATTCCTTTTTAAGATAAGGTCTATATTGTCAGCTTTTGTACTGTTTCAATGTATGCCACCTAAAATGTGGCAATACTATGACAGGAAAATTCTACTTTGTAGGGAGCTACCTTGGCTTTGGTTCTGTCTTTGGGAGAACTGGTGCAACCATGTTACCTCGATGTATTTGACCTCCACTGGTGTTTCTGCAAAAACTGTTTAGACAGTGTGATTTCCTTAGTACAGATATGGCTTAAGAAAGTGTGGCAGGTACAGCTGCCCCGATAAACAGAACAGAGTGTACCAGAATGATTGTAATAAGTTGCACCTTAGGGTGACTAGCTGGCACTTTAAGGGCTAGGCCCTTGGCCTGATTGGGCATTTTAGCCAATCAGAATGACCACAGTTCACCCTCGACTTTGGTATAAATGCAGCCCTGCCTGGGAGCTGGGGGAGCTGGTTTTCTGTAAAGCTGCAGGTTCAGCAGTCAGAGCCTCCCCTCAGACCAGATTCCCAAGAATATTATATGGCTTGAATGACCCTCACCTTTTTTTGGTGAGTGAAAAACTAGGGCTTTAGTGTGAGAGGTTTCCTTTTGATAGTGAATTTGTAACTATTGTAGGATAGTGCCTTTAGATGCATCAGATTCAGCCTTTCTTCCAGTAGTTGAAACACTTCTAAAGCTCACACTACTTATGCATGTGAAATATATGTTAACAGTGGGAAATGTTCTTTAAGGTTCTTATACATGTATTGCAAAATTGGACACATTCACAGTGTTACATATAATCTGCATATTGGAAACATAGTGAAGAAAAATTCCGTATAGATAACAATGGCAAATTTTAGGCTTAGCATCAGATGTTTAATGAGTAATATTGAAAACATAGGGGAAACTCCAACTCTTTATTAAACATTTATTCATAGAAAAATGTTCAGTGATACAAAAATTAAATGTAGAAACAAACTACCACCAGTTATGACTACCAATGAATTTTGAACAGAAGCTTTGATTTCCAGTTTTGAATAAGTGAAACTTACTTGAAGGAGGATAACTAATATAAATATAAATTTACAGCTGTGGACAACTTGGCTTATAGTTCTCATTCCAATAACAATTTGTAAAACTGCAGTAAAACTTCAATAAGATATTCTCAGGAATTTTTTGTAAACTTTGTGATGGCTACCATCCCCAAAATGTCAAAATGCCATACAGTCTACATGCCAAGATTATAATCTGCGCTATTAAAACACATGGTCTCTGTGAAAGATGAACAATATGCATTAATATATTTATAGTCTCTATGACATGCTAATAAATCAAAGGGGAGACTGCTGCAAAAAGCTTAGGAGCTGTACCTTGTAAAATGTTTACAAGGTAAGTTTGTAACTGCAGCTTAATTGACTTTCTTCCCAACTTGATGTTTGTTTGACTTACTCCGCCACTGCTCAACAGTTGCTCTGATTAAGGATGTGATCTTGTAGTTTCAAGTGGAATGTAAGGGCAAAATATAAATAGGAGTAGCAGAATCAGCCCTCCAAAGTCTGTCTTTCTTCATCAAAGATGTTCATAATCAAATAGGTTAACATTCTACATGTATCATATATAGCCAAAAGAAAAGTCCCTTAAGTTTCTGTAGTATGTAGCAACTAGAACATTTCCATGTTCTGGAAAAATCTCAGGAGGATTAAAATCACAATCCATATGAATGTCATGATTGAAAGGGATGAAATGAATCCTATTTTCATGTAAATGAGAGATAACTCCCCCAAAAATTCCTAAATCATTACTAAAGTAGATTAAATCAAGTATTTTTATGTCTGCTTTTTCTGGTTTTACACTTCTATATTGCGATTATATTTCCAGATTTATAATCACAAATTAAAACTTTTTTTCTGTTTTTAGAATTAAGCGTGCTGCTTTCATAGAGAGTTTATCCGTTATTAAATATAAAATGAAAAGGCCAGTCATGAGAAACAATAAATTCAATGTCATCTGCAGATTAAACTTTTGCAGTATTGATAGCTCATGTCAAGCATGGGATGTGGTGTTTCAGATTAACATGAGAGAGCAAGTAGTGTCAAATGGCAAGGTAAATACAAAATCTTGCCAGACAGCATTATTCAGAGCTTCTGGTAAGTACACGGAGAATACCCATATTCTGGATAAATCCCTATTTCCATGCCCACACTGTTCAAACACCTTCATACATGTAGTCCATGTGAAGTTAAACAGTTATACTACCAAACTGCAGGTTATGAAATGTAAATCACTGAGGAAATTATTTTTCTTGTCCAAGATAAAATCTGAAGTTTGGGACCTAATAACATCTAAAAGTCTCTGAGTTAAGACTGAAGATCTCTTCTTTAGCTCTGGATTTTTCCTCCTTATTTGCTTCTCATTTCTCTAATGTCTCCTGCATTCAGTAAATGCCTCCCTCATTCAATAAACACTTTTTGACAGTATCCTCCACAAAACCAGAAGGAAATCTTTTACATTTCACCTCTCTGAGCTCTGCTTTATAACCAATTTCAAAGAGTGGAGGATGAGTCCACAAAAACATTTTTTTGCCAAATGTTAATTATCATAAATGGACATTGCATTAGCAAATGCAGATGTCTGCATGCTTCTCTGCATCTGTATCTAGGCTGTAGTGGTTTGATCTTTCTGCTGGAAGGAATCGGTACTGATAATGCTGGCTGTGAAAATGCTGTTCTTTTTTTTCCTCCCTGAGGCTCCATTACACAAACCTCACCTATGATTACCTTTTTCTTCCATATAGTGATACATAATTATTCACAAATTGAACCAACCTTGTTAATAAAATTTTTATAATTGGAGAATTGTTTTCTACTGTCCAATCCATGGCTGATTATCTTTAGCCTCCTGCCTGCATTATATCTGGCCTAAGTAATAGAAAGCATCATTTGCCAAAGAGGAACATTCACAAAGTGTTTCAGTAATGGGTTTTGAGGGTAATTCTGTCCTCTTTCCATTTTCACAAAGTCATTTGAGTTTCTTTTCAAGTAATGATCTCCTCAGTTTTCTGCAAGACATAAATATGAATTTAGAGAGTATTTATATAGCTGCTGTTAATTCCTTGATAATGTTTCCTGGTTTCAGTTGCAACACTTTGCTATTTGCGTGAAGAAATACCATGTAGATGGAACAAAGAAACTACTGAAAATCTTCTCAAAATGTTAACAATAAATTCATAATGAGACAAATAAATATTATTCTGGTTACAATGATAACACTTTCAGGCTGAAGGATGCAATTACAGCTCATTTCTAATAATAATAATATACTTACAACTAATATATGCAGTCTTTCTTGTATCTATCCCATCCTCTGAAGATCAGCAATCACCCTGAGATCAACCATCAGCCTTTCTCAAGGGGAAGGGTGTCAGGGTGAGCCCTCGGTACCATGAGTACTTCAGGATCTTTTGTTGGAATCACACAGAATTATTGAGGCTGGAATAGACCTCCAAGATCATCAAGTCCAGCCTATGACCCAGCACCACGACATCAGTTAGACCATGCCACTGGGTGGCACATCCAATCTTTCCTTAAACACCTCCAGGGATGGCAACTCCACCACCTCCCTGGGAAGTGCATTCCAGTGTCTAATTGCCCTTTCTGTGAGGAAGTGCTTCCTAATATCCAACCTAAACCTCCCCTGGCGCAGCTTCAGGCCATGCCCTCTTGTCCTGTCACTAGTTGCCTGGGAGAAGAGCCCAACCCCCACCTGACTACAATTTCCTTTCAGGTAGTTGTAGAGAGTGATAAGGTCTTCCCTGAGTCTCCTCTTCTCCAGGCTGAACAAACCCAGCTCCCTCAGCCTCCCCTCATAAGACTTTCCCTCCAGCCCCTTCACCAGTCTCGTTGCTCTCCTCTGGACCTGCTCCGGCACCTCAATATCTTTCTTGAAGTGAGGGGCCCAGAACTGCACACAGTGCTTGAGGTGAGGCCTCACCAGTGCCAAGTACAGGGGGAGAATTATATCCCTAATCCTGCTGGCCACACTATTGCTTTCTCTTTGGTTGCAGTTCCACTTGTGTGTTTTCAAACAATCTGTTCAACAACTCTATTTTCCTGTTGACCCTTAAGTTTATTTAGGCAATGATCACTTAGTATTGTATCACCCTTATTATATATGGTGTAATTTTTATAGAGTAAAATCAGATTATTTCACAAAGCTAAATTTAGTGTAAATAATCTAATTTGCTCCATTAGCAAAACCAAGCTGCAATAAGCTCAAGAATAGAAAAGGCAAATCCAGAAAAGATCTGACAAACCATGAAACCTTTCATTGTTGAGTTAATGAAAAAAATATGGTCTGTGACCCGCAATGGTGATATCGTACTTACTGGGCTACAATGGAGTAAAGAGAAATTCAGAGACAAATAAGAGGGTAGAATGAAACTATTAGGAAGTTTAGGTTCTAGCTGAATTGTAATCTCTTAATCAAATCTTCTATGAATGTGTATTTTTCTATTTGCTATAAAGACAACTCTTTGTTCTAGTCAGATGCAAAAAATCATCAGCTGCAGTATTTAAAGTTATACTTTATACTATGGATAAGCAGGGAAAGGATAACTTTTAGCCTTGGTTTGCAATGCACATTAGATCAAATTTTCCACAGTCACACTCCCATTTGAACATGAAATGAATCAGCCAAACTTTTGAAGTGCATCCCTGCTGGAGTACCTTAGTCTCTTCAACAGGTTTGATATTTATTGTGCTTAAAGGACTGTTTCCAGATCTAAGCACTGTGATGTGGCTACTGAGACCATCCTCAGGATGAAGGTCTCATATCATTGCCTGACCCATGTTCAGGATAGACATAGGTTTAGAATTCTACTATAAACCCAAGGATTACTGCCACTGGGTTTTGGCAGCGATATGTGAGAAAAGGAAGAAAGACATTTCTACAAGTGTTGTAAATTTGGCCTAGATTATTGAATCCTCTGTGTTGGCAGTAATAGATTTCTCATTCCCAATTACTGCTAGATGAGCATGCTCCATAGGAATAATTCTTGACAAGATAAATGTAGGAAACTGGAAAAAACTAAGCATCCTTTTCTTCAACTTTATAATTCAAAAAGACTACAGCATTTATTTCCTTTGTAAATGTCAGAGAGATTCATGCTCAGTGAGAACTTCCATGGTAATTTTTAATCTCTGCACAATTGTCTTCAGCTGGCTTATAAACACTGCGAAATTGAAAGTATTACTGATCATTTTACACTATATTGGCACAAACATGGTGCTAGGATAATAGATCTATCCTCTTTCAATTTCCTATGACAGCAACTTAGGAAAACTTTTAACTATTCCTTCACTTGCCAAAAGATTAGGGAAGACTTCATTAAGCACTGGATTTCAGCTCCTCTACGTATAAAAGGTGTCATCAGCTCAGCAATATTTGTGCTGATTCAGCTAAACATGCAGAGCTAAAAGCATTAATTTACTTTTTAAAGTGTGCTTGGAAGCAATTCTATTTCAGAAATAGGAGCAAAGTCAGCTGAAAGGCTCCAGTCAAATTCTATTTTAGAAGGGAATAAAAAAAATCTATTTCTTGTAAATTGTTATTTATGGAGGAAAAGCTAATACTGCAATCATCCTACTTTTTTCATGATAAAAACTAATTCAGTGTATTCTTTAGCACTAATGCCTTTCAGGTAAAAATATGTAACAGTTGACTAGGTTTTTTTAACTTGAACCTTTATCTCAGTCACCTGTCTCAGAAGATTTGACTGAAATACTGTAAAATTCTTTCTTAGACTGTATTTTTCCCCCTAAAGCAACTAAAAGAAAGAAAAGGAAAAGGGTAACGAAGTTTTTAAAAAAATTTCCTCTAACGCCCTTTCCTAGTAAAGTCTAATGTAGTGGAAAAAAATCACTAATTTATCTGTTGAGCCAATCTTTTACCAAGCTAGAGTGCTTCTCTGCTATACAATGCTTGCTACAATTGTCTTTGCTATAAGTGAGTCCTTCCTCATCTCACAGAATTTGTGAGTGGTTTGAAGAACTCTACATAGGTACCATTCCACTGCACAGGACTTGTTTCATGGTCACTGAAATGGGAGATAAGCACAGATGTGGCAGGGAAACTTTCAAGGATAAAACCATCAGTGTTCATAGAGAAGTATTTCCAAAGCATGATCAAAAAGTAAATTTGTCTGCCCTGTCCAATCATGTCTGTGAACTTCCAGACTCTCTCTGTAGAGAGTGTCTATTTACTTGGATTACAAGTATGAGTGCAAAATGCTTCAGCAAACATGAAAGAGAAATGAGACTGAGACTCCTTAACCATTTCTCAACTCATTAGTAAGCTCCTGTTTCAATAGATGAAGAAAACTATGCTTCTGGGACACTGAAAGAGACAGTTCTTGCTACTCAAGAACTATATGAATATATATATTATGAATACATATAAGTGTCAATATTTAAAAATTACTAATCCTTACCATAAAATGATATTTTGGAATGAGGGAAGAGGAAATCTGCTTGGCTTCCAATTCATCAGATTTGCACAATTCTACCAACAGTGGTTCTTTCTACTCTGTTGATCATTTTGGAGGAAACTGGGTCTCTGCCCAGCATCTTTTTGCTAACAAAGTGCTCAGTGATGCAGAGTTTTGATTCCTGTGTGGACCACTCTACAAGAGCTATCGCACTTGTAGAATTCATAGTCTACTAAAATACTTGTGTGTGTCCTCCTTCTATAAACCAATTGCCAAGTTCATGTGATTTTAGAGGACATGCAAGGTATGCTTTTTACATCCTCAAGGAACACACTTGTAAAAAAAAGGAACATGAATCTCAGTTGTGCCTGCACACCCTCAAGAACTCATTGGAAAGAGAAAATGCTTTTCCTATTTCCAGACCTGTAGCCCTTTCTGCAGTCATTATTTGCATCTCAAAGCCAATGTAGAGAGGCACTTTTTATGAAATAAAGAATGCCTAAGGTCAGATACATTGAAATCCTACCATCTAGGTCTCCATTTGTGCCATCATATATAGAAAGCCATTGGCTAATTTGATATGCAATCTGTACCCTGGAAACACAAAAAAGATCTTTGTAAAAGTAGCAATCTTCCAATGCTGGGATACTTTACATGTACCAGCTTGTTGTGTTTTAGTCCCAGATGGAAGCTGAGCACCACGTGGCTGCTCACTCCCCCCCACCTCCACAGTGGTGTGGGAAAGAGAATAGGGAGAAAAAGGCAAAAAGCAGTGGGTTGAGATAAGGAGAATTTAATAAAACAGTGCAAAAGCAGAAGTAACAACAATAATAACATTAACCATAATGAAAAAATTGCCTAAATCTACACTGATGGCTCTGCATCACAGACCTGAGATCTGCCCAGCTCCCTCTCTCTCCCCCAGCCCTCCCCACCTTATATAGCCAGCCTGACATCAGTATGGTATCAAATATCCCATTGGCTGGTTTGCTTGGCTATCCTGGCTGTGGCTCCCCTCCCAGCTTCTGGTGAACATTAACCCTGTCCTAGCCAAAGCCAGGACACAGTCATTTCAGTTTTGCATTATAAGAAAGGATCGCTTCACTGGCTTCAGTGTATGAGTTGCTCTATTCAAAAGTAAATACTTAGTGGAAGCAATTAGGAAGTGAACTTGTGGACCTTACAGATTGACACACATCCCACTCCCCCACACGTCATCTACCATCCTTTGAGATCACACAGTAGGCATGAGGAGAAAAATCTGCAGGAAAATCTAGGTGCCATTATATACAAGCTAATGAAAATTTCTCACTGGGAACTGCAAAAAAATCTAGAAAAAATAAACTGTTATAAGATAGACAGAAAATGGGATTGAAAAACCCCAAAATAAATATTGTAGCAATGTCTTCAAAATATTTTGCATACTAGAAACCCCAAACAGTCTTCATTTTCATATGCAAAAATTAGTGAGGCCAGTCACTGGTGGTGTACCCCAGGGGTTGATACTGGGGTCAATACTATTTAGCATCTTCATTAATAACAGAACGTATAAAGATGATGGCATAGAGTGTACCCTTGGCCAAGTTTGCAGATGGTACAAAACTGGCAGAAATGGTTGATACCCAGGATGACTGTGCTGCCATTGAGACCTCAACAGGATGGAGAAATGAGCTGACAGGAATCTAATTAAGCTAAAGAGAAATTTAAAGTCCTGCACCTAGGCAGGAATAACTCTGTGCTCTAGTAATGGCTAGAATGGAAAGAAGGTTTGTAGAAAGGGACCAGGTGGTGGAGGAGTCTTGTCAGCATGTCAAGGAAGATGATCTTTCCTCTCTACTCAACCCTGATGAGGCCACACTTGGAGTGCTGAGTCCAGTTCTAGGCAGTACAAAGTACACATGGGCAAACTTCTTTCCTTTAAAGTAATGATCAAGACATTATCTTTTTATTGGGGTATATGAAAGCTTTTTCTTTCTTCTTACGGGAGGGTATATGAAAGATTTTTAGCTTTTTGTACTGATGAAAATGTTTAAGACAATGAAAACAAATGAACAAAATTGTGAAGAAAAGCTTTTCCCAAAACAATTATTTGGTTTCTCTTCTCTGGTCCTAGAAGACTTCAAGAGTTTATGCTGGAAGCGGAAAATGGAACATCACTCACCTGTACTCTTTCTAAAAGGACTTAGGAATTTACTAATAGTGAAAGACATAAATTGTAAATGAATGCAGGGCAAATCCTGAGCCATCTATTCACTTCATCTCTGAGCCTGCACAGGTGAGTGAGGTGAATTTCAGTTACCTGAGTGCAAATGTAGCAGCTGAAACTGTGATCCTTTGCACCTCCTTCTGGGAAATGTGACCCTGCCATGCTTTGGTAAATGTACATAGAGGCTGGTGAGTAGGCAGCTTGACAGCACACATTGCCTCTCGACATCTAGGGAGATGTCTGAATCTATCAGAGGAATGTATTTCTCAAAAGAGCTTTGTAGCTGACCCTTGTTCACTGTAGTAAAGTGGTGTAGGAATGTATGTAATCATTAAAACCAAGCAAAGCACATAATCAGCTCCAACTTTCAGTTTTTGCCCTTTTGGGTTTTGCCCTAATTCATTAACAAATTATGGGTCAGACACTCTGTTCATGTAAACTGGCCCTATACTTCAATGAAACACCAGTTTATACCTACTAAAATCAGGTTCCAGAATGCATCTCGGGTACGTCTATAGTGTAAAGTGATTTAAAATTGATTTAACTCTTTCTACTGTCAGAAGTAGGAAAAACTTGGAGAATATATTAATACAGACGTAAATGCAGGATAGGGGAAAAGTGAAACAGGTGTTAAATGTGTTTTGAGATTAAGCTGATTTTAAAAAAAGACTAAATTTTCTAGGGGTGAGTTATCTATCTATCTATACTGTAAAGACTGCTTGTATCAGCAAGTCTTGAACTGATGAAATATTATTTATTAAATCAAAGTTGATTGTTAGGTTTAAGTTCATGTTTAGGAGAATGATATTTGTGATTAGTTCAGAACAGCTACAAACAAGAAGATAAATATATTTCCAAATACTTTCCATACTCTCAAAAAAAAAAAAGAAAAAACCTGGTCCCCCGTTACCTCTACAGCTTTGTTAATATGGTGCCAAGAAAAAAATACACTTTAAAACAATGGACTGAAGCTTGATTTAACGCAGAAGAACTCTCTAGGTATGAATAAAAAGGGAAAACCCCAAAACTGTGAAATAAGCTTGCTCCAGAAATATTCATTTCCTCTTAAATATATATTTGTCATCATAAACTAAAAGGATCCAATTAAAAATAATGGGTTTGCGCTCACTTATTTTTACTTCAAAAATTCCCATTTTTGATACATTAATATAATTTAATGTGTTCTTTTTGAAAAAAAAAAAAGCATGAATTGTTTCTATAAAGGCTTTTTTTCCCCTTATTTTCTTACTAGCAACAGTTTGAAAAATCTAGGCAGAAATGGGAAAGTCTGTTTATCAATATTATTACACTTGTTTATAAGTAATTAATATCACTCTCTGAATATCTATTTTTATGGCTACTACTGGACATATTTTCCATTTCATTTTTGTTACTTTTCAAGAAAACCATCATCTTCATGGGTCTCAGGAAATAACTATAACTGTAATATAATCAGCATGGAGCCAGAGGAAGAAATTGCAACCAGCAAGTAATATTACTCGTGTTCAGTTAATGCACAAACACTTTTCTCTGGATTGAGCTTTTGTTCTGGTGGACAAAGCTTTAAACACCCCCTGCGTGATCTCCATGCATCAGATCCTGCACACCAAGAAAACGGTGAATCAGACTATCTAGAGTGAAAGAAAGAAAGGAAGGAAGCAAGGAAGCAAGCAAGCAAGAAAGAAAGGGGAAGAAATAGAGAAAGAGAGAGAGAGAGAGATTTTAATTGGGGAAGTAAACATACATACAGGAACTGTTTATAGATATATATTGTCTATACCTTCTCCATGGTTACAAGGAATAAAGCTATTTTGTTATATCCTTTTTTCCTAATCTGCAGAGCCTTGTGAGCAGCATGAAACATCTTTGACAGCAAGACTGCTACTGATAGAAGATACAGCAATGTCTGAAACATGTATTTTGAGTTCTCTGTAGAGGAATGGCTTATCTGCAGGAAGTCAGACACGGGGTCCCTTCATTCCTCAACCATTAGCATTTCCTGTGCAGTGTGTGTATCTGTTAAATCTTAGACAGTGAGAGTCAGACTCAGAGAAATGACTTTGCCTCAGACACCACTGCACCCAGTCCTCTGACTCATACATTTTCAGCACTGTGCTCTGGCCCTACTCTCTGTCACCATCACCCCATGTATCAGACATGTATGTGGTTGGCCAGATATAATCAAATGACCAATAATTTCTGTTTGCTTAGGATGAAGAGATCATATAATGGAAAAAAAACATGAATTGGAAGACTTAATGTTTGGCTCCACTCTTAATCTGCAGCCTCATTTTGCCATATAATTTTCCCATTCTCCTTTTGTGTTGCTGTATTAAATTCTTATCTCAACCAACAGGGTTTTGCCTTTTTCTCCCTATTCTGCTTCCCATCCCACAGGGGGAGGGCTGTGTGTGAGTGAGTGGCCATGTGGTGCTCAGCTCCTGGCTGGGTCTAAACCACAACAGAACACCCTGTGTTTATCCGCATTAATCATTAGAGAACAAAATCATAGAATCATAGAATAATTTTAGTTGGAAGAGACCTTCAAGATCATCATAAGCCAGCACTGATAGGTCACCACTAAACCTTGTTCCTCAGCACCACATCTATATGTCTTTTATATACCTCCAAGGATGGTGATTCCACCACTTCCCTGGGCAGCCTGTTCCAGTGCTTTACCAACGTCTCAGTGAAGAAATTTTTCCTAATATTCTGTCTAAACTACTCCTGGTGAAGCTTAGGCCATTTCCTTTTGTCCTACCATTTGTTACTTGGGAGAAGAGACCAACACCCACCTTGCTACAACCTCCTTTCAGGGAGTTGTAGAGAGTGATAAGGTCTCACCTGAGCCTTCTTTTCTCCACACTGAACAACTGCAGGTCCCTCAGCCACTCCTCGTAAGACTTGTGCTCTAGACCCCTCACCAGTTTCATTGCTCTTCTTTGGACATGCTCCAGCACCTCTATGTCCTTCTTGTAGTGAGGGGCCCAAAACTGAACAGTATTCAAGGTGTAGCCTCACCAGTGCTGAATACAGGGGGATGTTCACTTCCCTAGTCTTGCTGGACACACATTGATACACCATTGCATATGAAAATGGCATCAAATATCACCTATTAGAGAGGAGGTATTGCATCAGACCGGAGCTCCTTTTCTATAAAATGACAGTGACTCTCTCTTTAATTTTCCAGATATGACCTTAGAGAATGAAAAACAATGCAATAAATTTTCCATTACTATTGCAGGCTGTAAAATACTTCTTGAGGACTGTAAGCAATGTTTCCCCTTCTCTGGCTGTCACCAGCATGCCGCAGGGCTGTTAACAGAACTGAAGCACTGAGAATTAGACATTGTAAGGACCCAACACATCCTCAGTAATAATATAAGGACATTCAAAGACCAGTAACAGGGAAAAATTAAACTTCAAAAAAATCTGTTAAAATGCAATTGGCCTTTGTGATTTATACTTTGTTTTTTAAACTACCATCGTCTGATTTTTAAATTCTTTTCAGTAAGTTGTACATATCTCATTGTTTCTTTGAGTTAAGCATTTCTCTGAAATGCCTAAATGCCCCACTAGGCTTTCCTAAACTTGTATTGAATTGGTGGCATAAAAAACGGTCTTTTCTGCTAATCAAGTTTATTTGTGATACCAGTGGAGGCTGTCAATTGTCATGTCACGTGTTGATCATGCTTTCTTTTTTCTTACTTGTTCTGATGAGAATTGGAGAGTTAATACTAAATGTTATCATCTGTGGGAATGAAACCTACCAGATATGGAGATAAATGCACCTTTCATGCTTTTTTTCAGAGCCATTATTATTGTTATAACAATTATACTAAAAATATAAGCCAAATTGATCTGAGCAATATAACAAGAGATTTAATTTTAAAACCAACACCCCTCCCCTCCCAGCTGTCTGAAGAATTAGAGAGCTGTTGAAAAAGTTGTGTAAATTTGAACAAAACAGATAATTTATAAATTATATGGGATGTCATATGAAGACTGATGAAGATTTTTAACTCTATGATTTTTGGTATCTCTTTGCAACTGCTGAGTGGTCTGATCCAGAAGGTCCTGCGTGTAAGTTCTCTATGCCAGTACAGCCATATATGTCATTTGCATAAAATTCTGTATGTGTGGTTAAACAATGGAACAAGATGCTCAGACAGGTTGAAGAATCTTCAAATTTTAGCTAGAGTTGGGTTAAACTTGAGAAACCTGATTTGACTTTGGAGAAGGATCTTCTCTCTTCCAGAGATTCTTGTCAACTTAAATGGTTTTATGATTCTAAGTCAGTAATAAAATTACTATGGTTGCTAAAAGTGGTCAGCTAGCACAGTTATTGCCAAGAGTAGAAACAGGTGATGTAACGAGGAGTTCTTGTGTATATTTACCTGATATGTAAATCTTCCTCTAAATGCAGTGGGATCACACAACATGAAATTTAGATAGGAAGTTAGAAGGAAATTCTTCACTCCAAGGGTGGTGAGTCACTGGAACAGGTTGCCCAAGAAGGTTGTGGATGCTCCATCCCTGGAGGTGTTTAAGGCCAGGTTGGATGGGGCCCTGAGGAACCTGGTGTAGTGGGAGGTGTCTCTGCCATGGCAGAGGGGTTGGAACTAGATGATCTTTGAGGTCCCTTCCAACCCAAGTCATTCTGTGATGATTCTGTGATGGTGAACAATTAATGTATAACTATGAACTCACTTGAACTAAGGATAAACTTTCTTTCTAGTTTTACTTTGAGACACCTATATGAATGTTTATAGTCTTAAAACATTCTCCATTCCATAACATTGTTTCCTGAATTGTGTCTTAAATGTATAATTTAGTTCTGGAAATAATTATTTGAATTAAAAAAAAAAAGAAGTAACAAATAATTCTGAACTGTATTAGAGATTTAAATTATATTTATGTTTTTTTCTTTCTTCTTTCCTTCCTAAATGAGGGCTAGAACCTGCCAGAAGTGACAAGTAATTCTTTACATGACAACTCAGGAGTGGTATATTATTAAAAAGTACACCTACTCAACTTTCTGATTAATCAAACCAGGCACAGATGCATTTATCTGCTCAGCAGTGTGTAACCATTGCATATCAGCGTTTGCCACTAGCAATAATATTTCATCCAATATGAACTTACCTTGATACAATTTCTTTTGGAACTAGTCTTTCAGCTCTTTATTTTCTAGAAAACTCAGTAATTATTTTCAGAAATTGTCATAGCTAAAAAGATCAATGGAAGCTTAGTAAGTCGCGGTCAATAAACACATATATCTTATATCTTTCTTCTAGTCTAAATCTGTAGAAGAACAAATTCTGAATTATTTTTGTCTAAAGTAAAATGAAAAAGGGTGTTGTTTTGATTGTTTTGGTGTTAGGTATTTTGTTTGGGGTTTTTTTTTGTCTGTTATTTTTTAACAAGTAAACAATAACAAAGCGCAAACAGCAGATAAGACCATATTATGGCTCTTAACTCTGAAGCACATTCTAAAAGGATACCATATGAATTTGCTCTCGACAATTACATGATTTAAGAGGTTTGTTTTAACTTCTAATCCTTGAAGACTCTCAGAAAAAAAAAAAAAGTGAAACTCTCCCAACTGAGTGAACCGGAATTTGAACCATTCAGGCAATTTATCAAAGCTCTGATTGTGCCCCATGTTGGCACGTAATGTGCCTCCGTCGAGGTTTAGGTTCAA
>VZZY01002361.1:0-41302 GCA_013400335.1 Eurystomus gularis
CTATCTTTCCTTTCCTCTCTTTAATTCACTTTCCTTTCACCCTCTACCTATTGCACGCCACTTCACGGGCAAACCATTAAAGTTTCACAGTTTGATTGAAGCAAACCCCCTTGGCGCGGTCACCTTAATTTTGCACTTCGAGATCACAGCAAACAAACCATCACGTGTCCACTGAGTGGAGCGCGACAAAGCCAACTTGATCCTTTTGCACTTCAGAGCCTTTTTAAACACGTGAATAGCACAAACATACCACAGATCTACTCATGTACAGCATTATTTAAGTAAATAAGCCCTAAAGAATCACAGTCATAGAATGGTATGGGTTGGAAGGGACCTCTGGGGATCATTTAGTTCAACCCCCCTACCAAAGTAGGTTCATCCAGAGCAGGTTGCACATGAACATGTTCAGGTGGGTTTTGAAAGTCTCTGGAGAAGGAGACTCCACAGCCTCTCTGGCAGCCTGTTTCAGTGCTCTGTCACCCTCACAGTAAAGAAGTTTTTCCTAGTGTTTAGGTGGAAGTTCCTGTGTTCTGGTTTGTGTCTGTTGCCCTTCATCCTATTACTGGGCACCACTGAAAAGAGACTCCCACCCTTTAGATGTTTAGAAGCATTGATAAGATCCCCTCTTAGTCTTCTCTTGTCCAAGCTAAACAGACCCAGGTCTCTCAGCCCTTCCTCATAAGTTGCAGTCCCCTCATCATCTTTTCAGCCCTTCATTGTTCCCAGTAGTTCCTTGTCTCTCTTGAACTAGGGAGCCCAGAACAGGACACAGTACTCCAAATGAGGCCTCACTAGGGCAGAGTAGAGGGAGAAAACCTCCCTCTACCTGCTGGTCACACTCTTCTTAATGCCCCCGAGGATACCATTTGCCTTCTTGCCTACAAGAGCATACTGCTGCCTCATGGTGAACTTGTCCACCAGGACTCCCAAGTCCTTCTCCATAGAGCTGCTTTCCAGCAGGTCAACCCCTAGTGTCTACTGGTGTATGGGGTCATTCTTTCCCAGATGCAGGACTCTACACTTGCCTTTGCTCAACTTCATTAGGTTCCCCTCTACCCAGCTCTTCACCCTGTCCAGGTCTCACTGAATGGCAGCACAGCCTTCTGGTGGGTCAGCCACTACTCTCAGGTTTGTTTCACCAGCAAATTTGCTGAGGGTATGCTCTGTCCCTTCATCCAGATCACTGATAAAGATGTTGAACAAGACTGAACTCAGAACTGACCCCTGGGGAGCTCCACTAGATACAGGCCTCCAACTAGACTCTGCAAAAAACTAGTTTCTTTAAAAAACAGCATTGCAAAAAAGAGTTAGGAGTAACAAATAACATGAGAATAGAAAGATGTGCCAGAAGTAAATGATGGAGCTCAAAATGGTTGGTTTTTTTAGAAATTCAAATATTGAAATATGTATTTTTAAACAAAATAAAGCAGACTAGCTTTGATGTAGTCAATGCAGTCACAGTAACTTAAGTCAAAGTGAGGATCTTTTAGTTAACTGAACCTACACATCTCCAACGTAAAGCATCTCTCCACCCTGATTCACTGAGACTCCAAACTGGTGTAACTGAATGCTGTGATGAACAGTGCCAAATTTACTGGCTAATCTCTCCTCTGGTTGGTGAGATCATGTCACTCATCACCAAAGTCTCTGCTCTTGGGACATGACAACTGAAAGGAAACTTTCAATTTTGTAGTAATTAACTCATAAAACACTAAGTTTATTTAACTGGTTTAATACAATAGCTGTTCAGTGAAGAAAAACGAGGCACAGTAATGTACTGGAGGGCCAACTGAGTCCTGGGGTGCATCAAGGACGGCACTGCTAGCTGGCTGAGGGACGTGATTGTCCCGCTTCACTCTGCACTAGTGTGGCCCCACCTTGAGTACTGTGTGCAGTTTTGGGCGCCACAGTACAAAAAGGATATAAAGCTACTGGAATGTGTCCAGAGGAGGGCCATGAAGTTGGTGAAGGGTTTAGAGNCATGAAGTTGGTGAAGGATTTGGAGGGGATGCCGTATGAGGAGTGGCTGAAGTCACTTGATCTGTTTAGCCTGGACAAGAGGAGACTCATCACAGCTTACTGCTACCTCACTAGGGAGGGGGGAGGAATAGGTGCTGATCTCCTCTCTCTGGTGACCAATGATAGGACCCAAGGGAATGGTAGGAAAATGTTCCAGGGGAGGTTTAGGTTGGACATTAGGAAGAGATCCTTCACCCAGAGGGTGGTGGAGCACTGGACCAGGCTCCCCAAGGAAGCAGTAAGGGCAGCAAGCCTGACAATATTCAAGAAGCATTTGGACAATGCCCTCAGACACATTGTGTAAGGGTTGTCAGGCACTGGACCAGGCTGTCCAGGGAGGTGATTGAATCACTTTCCCTGGTGACATTTAAAGGACATGAAGATGTGGGGCTGGGGGACATAGTCCAGTGGTGGATGTGGTAAAGTTAGGTTAGGGGTTGGACTCTATGATCTTAAAGGTCTTTTCCAACCAGAGTGATTCTGTGATTCTGTGATTTCTAGGTGTTGTGCAAATATACTGGAAAAATCTCAGCCCTGGAGAGCTCATTTAAAAAGCAAGATGTAAAAAATAAGAGTAACAAATCATGAAACTAAAAACTTATGTGGCAGCACAGGTTAGCAAAGTACATGCCCTGCAGTTGTAGATTATTCAGAAGTATTTATGTAAATAAATCAATATAATATCTGATTGCCCCATGACTTATGATATCATGGATGGGGTTCATCTCTCACCTACCCCTAGGCTTCCAAAAGCTAAGTCTATATGTGTCATGTTAAGCTCCCTTCATAAGTCAATGCAGAGAAACTAGAACCTCCTGGGAGGCAATTCATCTCACCTTTCTTAGACACTTTGCCTATCTCTCTGCTGACAGTAAAGGGAGTTCTATCACTTAGGAATCGGATAGAAGTGAGAGAAATCCAAGTATTTTTATATCTTTTTTTTTTTTAATATTGTATGTCTATCCTCAACAAAGCTAGTACCTAGCAGATTTTAAAACCACGCACCACAATACTTTAATAAAGCAAAACCCACACCCCTGTTCCTTCCCTTTCCACCACTGCTGTATCACTTAACATGAAAAATTCTCCTTCCTATAGCTCAGCTATCTTTTCAAGACTACTTGCATGATCCAGTGTCACACAAATGCTGTAGTTGCACTCTAATCTTAGGATGGTAAATACCCAATTTAACTGTGCGCTCAAGAGCCGGAAGCCACAATTGATTGTGTCTTGTTGGCAGACCCTTGCATACAGGGACTGATCAAAGAAATTAGGATAGTGCAAAGAGCACAGGTTTAATGACTCATATTGATTCATTAGATTAAATGCATATAATCAAGTTTTGCTAAGTGGCTATTGATTCTTCACACTTTGATGTTGATTTAGATGTAACCCAGACACATAAAAATGGGAGCATGCAAAGCCAGTGACCACTTCTGCACAAACTCAAAGAACACTGACTTCTGCACTAACTCAAAATCCTGAAGTCCACATTTATTTCAAAAATCTAAACCAGAAGAAAAACATTGGGAAAGAAAACCCTCTATTTTTCTACATACAGACAAAAATGAGGCTGGCTACACTGAGCTAAATCAAAGCAGTATCCAGAGCTGCCAAGATGTCCAGATTTGTGTGTATCCTGTGTTTTCAGCCTCAGCAGTAATGACAACTCTGTTCACAGGTAGAGGGCAGGGCAGGTTCCAATTCATTTATTTTTAATGATGAGATGATATCATAAAATGGGAAAAGTTCATAATCAATCATTCACCAATTTGAAAGGGTTAGACTATGCTACAAGAGCGCATCTATCAGTTACAAAACATCTGCATAGTCACAATGTTTGAGCCTTGGACATGATATGAAATCTATCTATTCCAACATTTTAAACGTAATTGCTTTTAAGCAATTCAACGTGCTAAGTTCAAGCATTCAAAAATCAAGGGAAATAAACTGCTGGAAATCAAAGGCAATTCATGTAGTTATACTGTCAATCATTTAACAACATGGTTAGATACGTATTAGTAGAATCAACACCCTTAGACACAGACTCAATAGATCATATTTTGCAACAACACAGCAGGTCAAACTATCATTCTAGCATGTACTTAAGTATTGAGTAATAGACTACACTGTCATTTTATTGCATCTCTAATGTAAGGCTACTATAATGAGACTTTCAGCTACTGATTCCTATCACAAATACGCTTCTCATCATCTCTACATAGAAACACAACAGCACCGGCTCCCAGTTTCAACTAAGAAAGATATATGGCACAGAATTAAGAAATAAAATACATCAATTTTCCTGTAACTATAATAATAAGTATCTTAAATGATCCAAAAAGCTAATGGCTACAGAATATAACCAATGGAAAGGAGTAACACTGTGGAGCAGCCTTCTAACACAAGACTGTCATCAGTAAACATCTGAAATTACAGGAAAAAAATGACAAAAACAAAGTGACACATGCTGCAACCACTTCAGTGCTTATGTACTGGATTCTCACCTCCAGTATAAGCTACAGGATACTGTTCTTTGTCTTGCACGGATGGTTAGGCGTCATTCAAGTGTGAAATATTCTAAATTCTGGTTGTTAGAGGATTGAGATGTTTAAATCTTCCTATTTTGAAAAAAGCAAAAAGATTGTGCCTTTCCGGAACACAGAGAAAACATGATTATTCTAAAACAGAATAGAAATGACAGCATTCTCTCTACTTCATTGCATTACGGAGCTGCAGCTAGAATTGGTCTCTCGGTAAAAACGTTAACCATTATTAACATGCATTTAGCAAACATTATTATGAAGGAACTGAGAGTTTATCCTCCATATTGATTTTTAAGGATGCAGTCTTTCTTAGTGGGCTCTGCACCAAAAAGATTACCATAAAAATCTGTTTAACATAAAGAGGATTTCTAAAATACCTTTATCATTATACCTCCTTGAGCCTAATTTCTAGGACAAAATTTTGATACTAGCTGTTGTGGCTGCCAGTTTACTACTGCATACAAAGTTATAAGCACAAACTTATAACCAAGACTTTTATGTTCTTTGCTGTAAACGGACACAGTTACTTCAGTATTATGTAATTTTCAACAGTCATTAAAGTCCCTATTAGCAGTTCCTATCAGAGATGCATTAGAGCAATCTAGACCCACAAAATTCTCCCGCCCTAACTTTTGCTCGGTGTAGCAGTAATGGGGCACATCCTTCAAGAGCCACAAATAAAATGGCATACGTTTTTCCACCCCATGCAAGTGTACGGCAGGTATTGTGGATCAGTATTCTCCCTTCTTGAGAAAAGGCTGCTGCACAACCCCTACCCCCTGCCATGAATTACAACTCAAAAGGCACATATTTGCTAATAATCTACCGAACTAGTCTCCTTCTGCAGCACATAAAAGTTGCATTGTTGTAATATTAGAGTGTCTTGTAGTTAGTATTTCCACTAAGATACAAGCTCACCTATTGTAAAGAAATTGGTTCAAGCTGTTGGCAGACTCAAAGGACAAAACTAAATCTCTTATGTTCAGCTCTTTTTTCCCCACCTTTTTTTTTTTTTGATTAGAAGAATTAGGAATGGTCTAGTCTAAAATAAAAGCTTACCTACTAGCTTAATCACATGACTGCAAAAGCCAGATGTCTAGATATGGGCCTAAATGGCTTTGCCTTAATCTGGCCTTTTTTGATATACCTGATGAAAGGAAGGATGTCTGTTCAGGAAAAGAAAAACAACCCAAACTGAATTCCATCACATTCCAGAATAGTGAGGTTCCGGGGTCTGGAATATCATGATTAAAAAAAAAAAATACTACTGCATATAATGTTACTTTTTATAGCTGACAGTGAGTTCCATTAGACTGTAGAAGAGTCTCTGAAGGAAAATGAAAATAGCCTCCCAAGGGAGTGGAAGCCCTATACAGCATGATTTAAATGTGGCAGCTGGGTTGTGGGTGGAAATGGCGGTTGCCATTGAAAACCTGCTGCCAATATACCTCCTATGGCTAGATTTCACAGGGGAATGTGGCAGTTACCCCTCTCTGAGGTTCAGCTGCTCAGTTTTAAAGATGCACAGACAGGAGAGGTAGCATGAGTCAATGACTGAATAGCAAAAGGTCCAGAATGATGTACTGTCCAAGGACCTTAGAGCAAAATTGAGAAATGGCTGGAAGCAGAAGTGTGTAACAGGAAGATGGCACGAAGAGGAACAGGTTCTTTAGATTTAAAATATGAAAAGAAACTTTTTAGAAAGCGTATGCCACTTCAAAGACTACATTTAATTTTTTGAATAGTTTGAGACATTTGATGCTTAACACATGTCTCACTGAAAGTCAGTTAGCAATGTGTTAGTCACTTTTCAAAATGGTCCCTATATATTTGGGGCACAGATCTATAATGGGAATAGTTGTGGCGACATTAAATGTCATCACACTTAACTTTAATGTACTTAAGTTTAGATGACTAAGTTCCTTAGCGAATAAATTCCCCAATGTTAATACGCGGGTATATAAGCCTGGGAGTCACTATAGCAAGCATGTTGACTGTGGTATATCTATGCTAAGAAATATGAAGTACCAAGAAAAGACCGTTTCCAAAATCACGTCTCTCTTTCTTCTTCACGTCTGTATCTACTTGCAACGCTGTCGTAGGCATCATCTTGAAAATATGACTCATAATCCAAAACAACACTTTCTGACACAGGTATAAAAGTCATGCCTGTAGTATGGATGGCTACTTTATTGTCCCCTGTTTTGATACAGGCAGTGTGGTACTATTCTTTGCCTTTGGAACGCCCCTTCTTTTCTTTTTGTTTGGAACTTAATCAACCTGTCATGGCTCCAACTCTGGTTCCTCGAGAGGAGTCCTTTAATAATCAAACTAGCTTTTCCTCTCTTTCTCTGTTCTCTCAAAAAAATATCACGCTCCTTTCTATTGACAAGGTATATGTATATATTCTATCAACAGCTGGGAGAGAAGGCAGCCTCATCCTAGTCAGTCATGCCTTTAGTATGGCTCTGGCTTGGGAATGAATGTTACGGTGGGGACCACTCAGGCTCATGGAGGAACTGAACCGATTGTTGCTTCCGGAGGTAGCATTCTTATTGCTAGTCCAGGATGCACCAGAATCACAAAATTTCCAGTGAAAGGGGATGTGATGTCTATGCTGTCTATGGAAAGCAGTGCTGTCCCTGCATGATAGTATAAGCAGAGAATGCCTGCTGTGCCGCCTGGATCAGAGGATGTAGGCGTAAATACCTGTGGTCTGCAAATCTCAAATGTTCTGGCACGCAGAAAGCACTGAGCAGCCATCTTAGCTAAGCTGGCCACACCTCTGGGCATACACAAATAGGCTTTCTATTACAAGTTTCTTCAATTACAGACTCAGGACTTTTGTGGATCCTTCTGTTCAGGGCAACGAAGCTGGTGAGGGGGTCTGGAAAACATGTCTTATGAGGAGCACCTGAGGGAATCATGATTGTTTAGCTTCAAGAAGAGGAGGCCTGATTTCTCTCTAAAACTACCTAAAAAGAGATTGTGGTGAGACTAGTGTTGTCTCTTCTCCCAGGTAACTAACAACAGGACAAGAGGTAATGGTGGCAAGTTGCACCAGGGGAGGTTTAGATTGGATATCAGGAAGAAACTCTTTACTGAAAGAGTTAGGCATTGGAACAGACTGCCCAGGGAAGTGGTGGAGTAACCATCCCTGGAAGTGTTAAAAAAAAGAGTAGCATGATGTAGCTAAAAACGATGTTCAAAAAATGACATAGCACTTCAGGACATGGTCTAGTGGTCAGGGAGATGTTGGGATGAAGGTTGGACCTAATGATTGTAGAGGTCTTTTTGAACCTTAATGATTCTATGATTCTACGAATTTCAGTACCTAAGGTATACTTAAATAGAGCTCTAGAAGTTTGTGCTTATATTCTGATTTATATGTTGAAATACTTCTTAGGAAAATCACAGATGTAGAAATTTTATGGTGGAAAACTTTTATCTCACCTCTAACTAACAGGTAAATGTTCTAAATGGAAGGTGGGCCAGGTTGCAGAAGACATTTTAGTGTCCAAAATACCTAGAAGGCTTTGAAGGTAGGGATGATAAGCTGCATAGGTATGATGTCACTTCAAACCATCTAATATCATGCAAAGCCATACTGTAATGTAGCCAGTAGGTAAATCTTCCCTGACTCTTCACCAGATTATTCTAAATTTCTTTATGGCTTAAAAAATAGGCATTTTGGTATCACCTCTGTTTTTCAGACCAGCCAATAAATTTTCATCTTCCTGAGGAGGTTTGGGGTTTTTTTAGCACAGTTCTACTGCAACATAATTGCAAACTGCCCAGGTGTAAGAGGAATGAAATCCTATTCTTGCTTACACAAGAGATCAGTTTAATTCATAGTACACATAAAAGTGAAAAAAAAAAAAGTTGCTACTAGCAAATCGAAAATAACCATGGTAGTTGTGTTGTGGTTCTACCCCAGCTTTCCACTAGACTGTGATTTCTAAATCTGACTGACTGCTATAATTTTCAATGAACAGTCAAAATTATAGTAGATTATAAAAGAGAAATGTTTTCTCTGTTTTACAGCTTTGCTTAAATGCTGACATTTTAATTGAGTGGTTCCACTTTTAGTCAATGCCATTTTAACAGTTCAGTCCTTCCTCCTACATCCTTTTAATAACATAACTGGAACCAGCAAGTTTGACTGCTAAGATATGAAGTTAACACAGCAGTCAGAATTTATTTACATTCTTTCTAAAATGATATTTGTTTTATAACTCTGACTCAGTTTCTGAGTCTGTCTTTCTCTGTGATCTCTTTAGGTCTCACAAGTTAAGCAAAGCCAGGCCACGTCAGTTCTGAGTATGTCACTATTTCCAAGGAACACCTAGGTGCTGCAGAGACAGTACTATGACTCAGAAAGTAGTACACGTTCCTTGCCATTAGCACTGAAAGAAATTTGCCATTATGGAAGGGACAAAAGACTGTAAAGCTGGTAATACCTTATGTCACATGGAATTAAAAAGAGGAGCTAAGTGTCTGTGTTTTAAGAACTACAAATGTTAATTCCAAAGCCCTGCTCATAATAAAGTCACGCCATTATATTCTGTCAGAATTATTCCCATCTTTTAAGACAGATAAACAATCCTTTAATTTTTTTACTTCCCATCCCAAACTTGTATGCATTATACATTTGTGCTGGTAAGAAGTTGCTATGACCAGCCTTGTGAGTCAATGTGCTATTGTGAATGTATTATAACATAAGCACTATGACCTTTGGTGTCATTTGAAATCAAATACTTAACATCACAAAATGCACTGAGGCTACTGTGTTGCCTTTTGTAAAACATTTTAAAATCAACAGTTGAAAAAGCGTTATGAGCATGAAACACAGTTACTGTGGTAATATGGTAATGGATGGATGCAGAGCAGCCATACACTTAGTTGGGACTCTGAATCTTCTACTTCCTTTCACAAAGTATGGGATATCCAGAAAATTCCCTGAGAAATAAGTTTCAAAAGCAGGTTTTTTTGTTGTGGCTAGCAACATGCAAACATCTGTAAGACTCATGTCAGAGAATACTCATCATATATGTCATGATATATGACATATCCTCTTGTTTGAGGATATGTTTGCTTGTCTCCTTCTGCTGAAGTAGTCTTTATGGTTACCAAGAACCAACAAACCATTTATCTTCATTGATCAGCCCAGTAGAAAACATGCCAAAGCAAGATCGACATTAAACAGGCTATCTGTAATTCTAGAACTTTGTTCTTATTGTCCCTGCAAATAATCAGTAACAAGAAATTATTTGCTAATCTTTGTATAAATGAACTTTTAACATAAGAATGGTCTAAAGCAAAAGGCACTGGAGAAGAATTCAGAGGCATGACTCAACTTCTGGATGTGACGCAAATTTCTTGTGTGGTAGCAGAGAGTCACGAACTGCTAGTTTACCAAGGGAGGGAATGCATTACAGCTCTCAGTTTCTATGCATAGCTGCACAGTGAAATTCTAACATCCAAGTGAGATATGCCTGCTCCTCTTCTAATACCTAGGGACATGTAGGCACTTAACACACAGCAGAATTTAGACACTGTTATCTGGCCTGGTGTTTTCTGTAGTAGGGGATTTCAGGTCCTGGAATTAATCACCTTAAGCTTTCTTTTTTCTTACAGAAACAAGAGATTAACTCAAGTTTTTTGACTAGAATATGGTCAGAGGAGGAATCACAATCCCAGCCTTAGCCATTATCTAATCTAGAACATACGGAAACATTTGAGAAATTTTTAATATCCTCTTTTGCCAAGTGTAACTGAAGCTCATTTTACACCTCTCAGAAGACTGCTTGCTCATGAGGTTTTATAGTAATCTGCATTAGGAGTGCCCACTTCTCCAGTACTTCATGCAAGAGAAAACATTTACATGTTCTCTGCTGCTGGTGAAGGATTCATGCCATTCCTCTCTAAAATGAGTGTCTTTTCTCGATGAAGTGCTAATGCTGGGACTGGAAATAGGGTTCTTATCACTTCAAGTGATAGCTCAAAGTTATAAAACTGATTTGGTCCCTCTTCCTTTTGGATATATTGTTGTCTGTAAAGTAAGAACAGATCAAGAAAAGAGAACACAAGCATTCTGACATCTTAACTTATTTATAGTCAACAAAAGTTCCCAGATGATGGGACAAACATGTCCTAACTCCTACTGACAAAGAATAAGACAGTGGGTATGTGACACATTTGTAGAGATCACAAATTGGAGGGCTTTTAAAAGACTTGATACACTGAAATATGCAGATAAGAGATTAGAGATGTACTAATTAGGCTACATACTTAGTATGACATAGGTATCAAGGTGCCCAAATAAATGTTTCCTGGCAGAACAACAGAAATTTGGACAAGCTTAATGTTCAAAGTACAGTTCTACTTTGACTTGAGAGTTAGAAACAAAATAAGGGAGGGATGATGAGGGTCCACCCTTTGGACTAGGTGACTTAAAGCAGAAGTTGAATGCATGCAAGTTTTTAGCTCTAGCCTTTATTCTCAACAACTATTCCTCATTCACAAAGTATAGGTCAGATTTTCTCCTGGAGACATTATGAGGGTGAAAAACAGCAGCAGGTGCCTATCATTGGTGAATTTCTTCCAGGAGTATCAGCTGGACAGAAAACACTCATCCATTACTTGTTCATCTAATTTAGTGGCCTGCTCATTACTTTAAATAAAATATTGACAGCAGAGAAATCTGTCCCAGCCCCAGGGAACTGAACTTAAAAGAGTTGTTTTAAATGGCTAGTATTGGCATTTAAAGCCAATCATATCTTGTCTTGTTTCATTTGGCTTTATAGTATTACAAATTTTATCATAAATTATAGATTTAGGACACAGGCCTAACTTCCATTACAGGAATATTTTCTCTTAGGCATTATACTCCTTCTCCACTCTCCCATACATACCTATAGTGTGGTGCTGCTGGTTCTTGCCTAATAACAAAAGGGCATTAGGTTCTGCAATCCCTTTTCATGTAATCAGTAAGCCTCAAGATTTTCTTCGAAAGGTGGTTCAGGTGAGGAGCCAAGAAACTAACACTTGGTAGGTCCACTCATCTGGTTGAAGTTATCACCGCTTACAGTATCCTAAGCTGCATAGGGCTGAGGATGTCTTCAGGAGCTATCTATCCCATGGGCAATTAATTCTGCACTGTGGATGTATTTATTTAGGTTTATTATTGTCATCAAGGATGGCTCAGGAGTAGCTCTCCCTTCCGTGTCCTGAGCTGACACCACTAGAAGCAGTACTTCATAGCAACCACTAATAAGAAGTGACGTCTTTGAAAGGGCTGTCTCAACTTATTGAAAAACTTCAATATAAGTCTTTAAAGACATACTACAGTGTATTTTTAGGGAAAAAATTAAACCTCACCAAAGTGTTCTTTATTATCTTTTTTCCTACAACCTTGTTATTGTTTTTTCACTTCTTTACTTTTCTGTGCCTCATTTCTCTCCTGTTTCCACATATACATCTATGTGGATTTTTCTGCTAGCGCCGTCTGGTGATTTATAATATGCAGAAGGTAGATGGACCTTGGCTTCTAGTTCCTATATATTTGAGCTGGTTTCTTGTTTTCTTCATATTCTGTTGCTAGCCCAGGTAATACTTAGGGTGCCTGATCTCATAAAATATGAATATTTGAAAGAAAAAGATAACTATAACTTTATTTCTTTTTTACTTCCTATGATTTCCCCTTCCTCTTTTTTGGATGATTCTAGCAGAGTTCAGATAATTTTCACTGAGGCACAGGGCAATGCATTTCTCTGATACCATGGGTGCCACCTATGGATAAAACGTTTTCAAAGTAATCTATGTTATTTGTGTTGGCTGGACATTGCAGCAAGGAATAAAATGGAGTTCCCTGTCTATCCAGCTGCCAATATTCACTAGTAAATTCTCCTGTGTCCAAAGCCCTGACTTGGGATGCTCCAATCCACAGGCTTTTTTTCAGCTGCACACACAGACACTATGCTGCTGCTCAGAAGAATTGATAGGAGGATGCAGGCAACTCCATCGTACCCTAAACCCAGTGCACAATGTTGCTCATGGCTTTTTGGGTTTAGTGCAAGGCAAATAACCATGACTGCATTATCACTAAAATACACGTTAATGAACAGAATTCTTAGATACTCGCAGCTTTCTAAACCTCAGAATCAATATTTTTACAGAAATATTGTAGAAAGAATTCACAAATTGTGGAACTGGGAAACTAGAGTTGACTCTAAATGTAAAATTGCCATATAGTTATGAATCAGTTCATTTTGCTCTATCCTCCAGAAAAATGTTTTGATTCAAAAAGCACTAAAATGTAAGGTTAGACTTACTCTAACATCAATGGTTATTTCACAGAACTTTAATTAAATACCAGATAAATATTGAAGACAGAGTTTGGGCCCTGGGTTTGTAACAGTCCCACATATATGCTTCTGTCTGCTTCTCAAGATGCCTGAAATTCTCCTTCTGCTTACAACTGGGGAAACAGAGACATAGAGAGATGAAATGTCTCGCCCATTATGTGAGAATCAACTATGTAGATCCTCTTTTCCATTAGGAAAAGCACAAATTATTCAACCTCAAGCTATTTATTTCTCTCCTATGAGAATACTAAGTTCTCAGCAAAGCTACCAGGCCAACCAATGGAATTTCCCATAGCCAAAGGAAAAATGTGTATAGCTACTTCCAGGATATTGTTGAGGAAATTACCTCCCTAGTATTACTGGATGTTCTGTTCTTTCTTTCTTTTTTTAATTTTCTTTCCCATACTTTCTGCATGGTCTTCATTTATACTGTGGCTGACGGCAAGATCTCCAGACAGAACCTTCCACAGAAAACATGTGGCTGCAAGTGGACTGCTGCATGAGAGACACGCCCAGCAAATGCCACTTGAAAGAAAATGAGGGTATCATTTCAGCAACACACAAGCCTGGGGACCTACTGCACAAAGCACATCCCAAATCTCCTGTTTGCTGTTACCGCACAGTTGGGTCAGCACTCTCCATGCTCCTGCCTCTGATTCTATTATTTTTCCCCCCTTTTATTAGGCTACTACTCCTGGCACATGCAGATCCTGCAACCTGCTGCCACTGAAATTGCTATTCCCAGTCCCAATGGTGGTAGGAAGAATTGAACTGTGGTTCCTTTGTGTAGTCACCTTTAGACAACAGCCACTAGCATGCAGAGCCACACGCCAATTGCCGGTGTATATCTGGCTGACGTTTTGGACCCAACTTTGCACCTTTCTAATCATTAATCAACAATCAGACAAAGGATATATTGCTGAATCCAGACAGCAGCCAATACAGACCTCTAATACATTATGGATTCTCTGTCAGCACAATTATTTATTGTTTGCGGTGTTCTGTTCGAAAATCCCTATGCTCTTTCACTTATTTTATTTATTTATTTACTTATTTCTCTTTAGCTGGATTTAACAAAGCAGTGAAGCTTAATTTATTAACATTTTTACAAACCCTGAATGGTGGATTACTTTATATGAAATACATTTACAATATTATTCTTGGAATTTACCACAGCTAACCAAAATCTTTAGCAAATACATCATTAAATGAAATAGAATTTAACTGCATAAGCGGTGTCAGAGCATGAATTTTTTCTCAGGTAAATATGCAGTGAGTAATTTTATCACTGTTTAACACTGTGATAAAGGTTGACTATCATCTTAGAGTTAAATGAATATACATTTGTCTATACTTCCAGCATTCAGTGGGATTTTTCACAGTATCCACTGTTCTGTGGTTCGGCTTTAACACAAATGCATCAGTGGACCTTGGGTTCTGCACAGCGTGCAGCTATGCTCTGCTATCAAATTAATGTTAAAATATGTATGTCCTGGCTTCTGATTTATAATATCGTTGACAAATACTAAAAAGGACAGGCATGCCATAAACTTTATGGATGGACTGATGGCATGTACAATGATGTCTCATAAAGAATAAAGGGGGAAAAGATATTTATTCTTGTGGATTCAAGAACTAAAATACAGATAGACTGGCTGCGTGCACAGAATTTTTCATAAATATCCCACAGTGCACCCTGTTGTACAGCAGCCATACATTAATTAGAGCATTCAGCAGACACTGCAATGTGTTACACTCACCCAAGTGAATCTTCATTTTTCACATGCAGGGCCTTACTAATTAAAATCAGCTTTGCAATTAAATGTGGAAAATTGTGTTAAACTTTCAAGCGTGGTTTAGAAAAAATGTATTTATTTTTAGGGTATTTTATTTTGATGCAAATGAATTCTCCATCAAAGTGAGACCAGCAAAAGGGAGGTATGAGGATTTCTCTTTTTTGTATTATAGATGCTCCTCTCAGTTGCAAGTTGCAATGCTCCACTATCTCTCTGCCAGTACCTGGCCCTGTTCCAATGCTTTTAGTGAGTGCTATCTGTCAAGGCATGAATAATACAGCCCCTAGGCTGTCGGCAGAATCCAAATGAGGCATACATCAGGAAGCAAGCACTCGACTTTAGCTCCAGAACATGCTCCTGTGAAGACAGGCAATTATTCACCCACGGCTGCAGCCATGGCAATCAAACTGGTGGGTGAAAAGGTATATGAAATGAAAAAATTTGAATAAGAAATATGGCACAACAAGCCACGGAAATTCAATAATTTTCTAATAAGAGAGAGACATTTGAGTCTTTTAATTTTGAAGTTTGGAAGCCTGAATTATTTCACTCACTCTTTTCTAAAATACAGATTATTAAACTACAGTATATAATGGCAAGACAATACAAGGGTATGTGGGGCTCTTCCTAATCAAAACAGCAATGCTAAACTCTAAGTTATTTCTAAATTCAAAAAAATCTCTTGTATGAAGTGAGAAATCTCATGCTTAAAATCTGAAAGATGGTCAAAACAATTCTATCTGTACAATGTAACAGAAACAGAGAACTGGTGATATCGAGAAATTTAGCAGAAAATTAAAATACAATAAACTTTATAAGGTTAGGGAAAATTCATACATTGAGACTTGCTTCTTTTTGCAAGATATTGTATTGGTGATTAATGCAGAAAAAATCTCTTACAAATGCAATAAGAACTGAAGAAATGGTGAGCAAAATTCTGTGGTAGATGTAATGTTTAAGTTGGTTTACTTCATCTGAATTCTTATTTTCAGCAATCAAATTGAAATTCATGATATAGCAAGAGCTCTATCAGTATTTCCATTTTAAATCTGAATGATTTATCACTTGGCCTCAACAATTTATCCTTCACTGAAATTTGTTGCATATTGTTACAGAATAAGATTGTGTTTTGCCTTAATTCCTATACAACGGCGTTACCTGCTTTCATATATGCACTGATATATGAATTAAAAGAATCCTGAATTAATATAAATATTGCCATGCTACCATCTTAAGATTCTTTCTAGGGCTCTTATTTGTTAGAATGTGTTTCATTCTGAAGCATGTGGTATTTGGCAAATGATTAATCCATTACAGAATCTAATTGCTTTTGTAACTTGAGAAAACAAAAAACTAAACTATGGTGTTAAGAAGCTTTTAAAATAGGCCATTTCATCTAACCAGTATTTTCACAATGGAATCTAGTTGGGATTTTTATGATGTGTCTACATACCTATTTGCATGGCAAACCATAGGCATCTATTTGGTATTTGATGTGTTTAACAGAAATGCTAAATGCATAGCAACACAGCAGGGTGTAATATTTCTGAAACAGTCATTCACATCTACTCAGGAAATAACATAGTCCAGTTTGTGCTCAGTTACTCTACCGTAACTGTGGAATTTGCACCTGCAGCACTTAGACCAGAAACTGGACTCACTTTACTTTTATATTTGTATACACAGAATGTGAATCCTGTTGTCTTTAAAGCTGATTAACGAAACAGGCAAAGTTCCTGCTAATTGCAAAGAAAGCACACTCAAATCTATGTTTCACTTCAGACACTTAGCTGAGAGACGTCCTGAAAACAATAGCTCTGAGAACACTCTCCTGGTTTGGTTTGAGTAACTGCTATATACCCAGACAGATTATTGACATCTAAAAGTATTCAAGCATCTGGACCAAGCTTATTGCTCAAAATTAATTCACTATTCTGAACATATAAGAGTACTGCTCATTATTATGCTGCTATGTGCAATGGACCTGAAGAGCTACCAAGTGAAGAAAATAAACAGTATCAGGAGCATGGCCCAGAGAGAGGGTCTGGTTTTCACTCCTAAGATTTGAATTATTTTATTCTCTCCACCACTCTCTGAACGTGTCTATGGCTAATTTGTTATGTTTTGGTTTTGTTTTCACATCTTTCCCAACCTTTGTTTTTCTTTTCATTTTTTAGGACCTAAATTAATGCATTTCTTTAAGTGCATGATCTGCGAGTAGTTGAGTTGGCCTCAGGTGCCTGGAAACATAAACAACAGGTACTGAAGTCCAATCTGTGTAAACTCTTAACATCTAGGCACTGCCTTAGGCTGTACTAGAGGGTCCATGATAGCTTCAGGTTTCTAGGTATTACTCAAAAAAACCCAACATTAATCTGCCTTGAAGAAGGCAGGCACACCACCTAACTTTGGGCATTTACCCGCAGTACCCAAACTGGGATGTTAAACTTTCTATGCAGTCACTGGAGAGAGGTGCTTTCACCAAGTTAATTTTAGAGATCCTAGCATCCCGACCTAAAGTGCCCAGCAGAGAAGCCTGTCCATCTTAGCCATTAGCATGCCCAACTAACAAGGTAAAATTAAGCACCAAACTAGAAGCTGCTACCACTGTTAACCCTAACTAGTACCAGTCTTGTGTTTTCATACACCTCAAATGAAACATCAATGACACGTAAGTCCTGTTTGTTTCTCTAGCTAACCCTAACATTGCAGCTCTTTCAGAATTAAAAATACAACTAGGGTACAAAACATATGATAAAACTCTCCTTTAACTTCTACCTAATATTTTTTCAGCAGAACAATGTTTCGTCCCCTGAATCTACCTGAAAATTTGAAAGGATCTGTTTGTTTGAATTCAAGTTTAATGTAGTATCTGAACATGGTTTTCATGGTCACATTGGTATTACAAGGATAAAATTGCAATGCAAAAACCTTGGAAATTCCAGAGACTTCAAGATGTTACAGAAGAAATAGATTTCTGGAGAGCTCTGACTACATCTAGTGGAAGCAAATACATTTCATTCCTAATAATGAGGCCGTCTGGTATTGTGAATGGAAAGGTCTTAACCTCATTAAAATGCTCTGTAGGTCTAAACGGAATTGAGTTAGGCATCAGCTGAGATATGCAATTCCCTGAACGCATCAATTTTTTAAGACAGTCTGATTTCCTTGGAAGAAATGTTTGAGGGTCTTTCCCACCCAAATAGCAAAACAGAAAAAAAAAAAAGATAAATTCCTTCAGATTCTTTCAGAAATAAATTTAGTAGGTCTTGGTTGGATTAGATAAAAAAATTACTGCTCTTTTATAAAATAGATGTGTATGTTGTAAACCTCAACAAAGAACTTCTTTGTGTTTTTACACTAAATGAGACATATATTGGTTAAATACATTTTGATTAGTGGATTGGCAATCAGGGTGACATGAAAACATAAAAACCCCACAAATTCTTTAGCCAGTAGGAAAAAAAAGGAAGTTTTGATGTATTTCCAATTTTTATTCTTTGTGCATCTGCCCAAAATTTCATTTAATTAACAGCTCTGAGATTCAGTCTGTTCATGTACTGACATACCAGAATCATGTCAAGAAAGCAAAATATGGAGTTAACGTCTCAAAATTGCATGTAATCTTTCCAAACCTTACATCTATTTCTTCCCCAAAAGGGTGATTTTACACAAGAACAGACATAGATCCAAGTTAGAACAATTCAGAAGAAAAGTCAGATTTTTTTTAAGCTAAAGAGTCTCTTTCTGTATGCTTCAAGACTTTTGTTTTTGAAATCTGCATGTAAATCTCATGAAGTGTAAAGAAATGTATGTAGTTAAAATCTTGTAACTAGAAAGGACATTATAATCATGTCATTTAACTGTTGACTGCTCATGAAATTTCTGAGGGAAAAAAAGTGTTTGGTGCCGTTCATTAATTACTGATGAGGCTTGTATTTACATGAAGAAAATGGACAGAAGAAAACCATGGTTTTAAATGAGAAGTCACACATAAATTTAAGAAGAATTATTTTGGTTACTCTATCTAAATCAGTGTTCCAATCTAACCAAATCCTTCAAATAACCACAGAAACATTACCACTTTTATGATTTAAAAAAAATAACAAACAAAACAGATTAGGAAAATACATTGGAATATAATTATTTTATGTTTTATATTGTTCAAATGCAATTAAAAATAATTTTAATATAAGGCATATAATTTTTCTTTTTCTAATTTCAAAAGTATTTTCTGGACTTGTCCCTGAGCTTCATTCACTGATAAGAAAAAAGGCAGATGAGTAGACAGTGGCACTGAGTGGCCTGACATGTCACTGTTTGGTATCTTTTCCTGTTTCAAATAAATGCCTTAACCACAAACATAATTTCAATTTGATTCATAAAAACCATATGCACTCATTACAAAACAGTTATCAGATTTGCTGTGAAGTATGTGTTCTTATAAACAGCACAAGTGCTATAAAGCCTGAAAAAGTCAAGAATGAAAAAAACCTTAATAGTTTCAGGAGAATTTAACATTGATTTGGACACCTCCCTCTATTCAGAAGAGAGATGCCCCAAACATCAGCCATTTTATCTTGTACAACAGGCTGCTGTATAAAATATGTCAAATGAAATGCACAGCACATGAGAAAAATGCATGTATTCTAGGGCTGTTAAATTTTCAAAATACTGCACAAGAAATACATGGACACATGATTCAGGAAAGGAATGCGGTTTATACAGATGTACACCACTATTGAACATTGATATCGCAGACCCAGAAATGTAAAGATTGAGCTCTGAATTATTTTGAAGCCCATGAACTATGTGTAACATATGCTACCTTGATATATTATTAACAATAAACAGCCAAAAACACTTTCTGAAAGGAGACATCTCCATATATCATGGTTTAGAAGCTTAAGTAAAGGTATTTATAACTATAATATAACATTTGAGCTCTGAAGTCTTATTATCACGGATTTGTCTTAGGCTTTGACCTTTGAATATAACCTGATCATCAAATACAAAAAGTTCAGAAGCTAGTTTCCATTCAGTTATAAAATACATTAAATAACAGAAGTCACACTGGCACCAACATGTCAGTAGGACCAAATTTTAATTTGCAACACATGAGCAAGAGAGCTGTATGCAAAAATTGGGAGAAGACTGACAACGAGAACAAGTTTCCTCAGCAAAAATGTGAGTTACATTTTGCGTGACATTCAGAAAGGAAAAAAGAAAAGTGAATCTGAATGGCTTCTAGAACATCTAAGTGCTAATTTTTATCACTCTTTGGTTTATCAAGGTCATGCCAGCTAACTTGTTTACCGAATCTCTTCACTAAATTATGAAAAATTACAGATATTACCTTCTGTGCCTTGCATATTTGCCACTAACATGACCACTGCCATCACAGCCAGGCGTAGGACAGCTGCAAAAGAGAGAGAATTAATTATATAGGTGCTGGTGTGCTGCAGAAAGATTATACTAAAAGCAGGCAGTAGGTATTACAGAGATGGAGGGCAACAAAGACAGAAAGAGAAATCAAATAACTGAAGGGAAAAAAAAGAGGGGATGCTTTTTATTAGCAAGTCTCGAGGGAATTAATTTCATCAGTGCAGCAGGGCATGAGCAAACCACCAATGAACTTGAAAGTGCATTATACCCATTAAAAGGCATGAATTTTCTAAATTGCTAATGGGGATACATTTTACACTCAGAGCACTAACCTGAACAGCTCTTGTATGGCTGGTTCCACGGGAACTGCAGAGAGATGGAAAATATATAAAAATTTATCATCTATTACAAGTACCCTTCTTCTACAGAAAATTACCAGAAAGGTTGTGTAAAAGCAAGGGTCAGAATGAATCGTGCAAAGAGATTCTGGAGGATGAAGGTCACCCTGAGCGGGGGCCTTGAGTGATTTACTGAAGCAAGAGACGTACCTCGAACACCTTTGGAGCGTGTGCGATGGCGCTTCTCGTCTGCATCCACCTCCATCTGGGAATAGATTAGCAGGCAGTCAATGTTCTTATCCTGCATGCACAGACTATCAATGCACAGACTGATACAGTCTCTCACACAATTTATTGACACTATTTTAATTCCATTTTATCCTGTAAGGGAAAGTCCACCTTACAGGGGATTTTTTGGATCTTTATGTTTATTTAAAAACAGAAAACGTGGTAATTTCTGCTTAAATCAATCCTTTTGCATGCCCTGCTTAAATAGCAAATTGTGTGCAACTAAGTGCTCATTCCCCTTTTCAAAGGGATAGTTCTGACACAAAACCCCGAGTACTCCTGTATATTCTGAAACCAGGATTCAATAGATTTCTATACAATTTAAAACTGAAGTCAAAGGGTTGCACACCACAGGTCACTTACTAACCAAGCACTTTGCAGTGGGAAAGAGACGAAGAAATAATGATGGAAAATGAGATAAAGAGTCATCATTAGAACTTCAAAGATTTCATGTTATTTAATACTGCATTATGACCTTTGCCGACACGTTTCATTGTTTAGATGTGTTCTTCAACTTTCAGGAATGTGATTACTTGCTATATATTGCTAAATCTTTACCTTCATTTTATAAACGGTATGCCTTTCTGATGTAGCTTTCTATGCAGTAATAAATACACAGCAATCTTAAATATTTACCAAATACGGGCAAGGGCTGCAGTTTAGACCTCTGAAAGTATCATAAACAGTGATCTACTGTAGTTACCATAGGGCCACATGGTTTCCTCTGATCTTCTATGTACTACTGTCACCAGATTTTCAAAGGTAAACTGTATAGGCTAGCTAGAGTTTACAATTTTGTACAACACAAGCAGATCGCATTGAACCATGTAGACAGACTGTGTCAGGGAAAATATATGCAGTATCTGTACCATCAGCTCCTTTGAATGTGGAAAAATGAGATGGCAAGATGGTTTGCAATGGTTCATATGTGCTATTGTAAAGGTCAGGAAGCACGGAAATCGATCATTGGGATCTAGTTCCCCCAGAAAAACAAATGAATCACTGGTTTATAGTAATATCCTTGGATTGGTATCTGGTAAGAATGCCACGTGTCTCATATGAAAACATGGAAACAGGTCCAAGTGACTTGCAGTTAACCCCTTAATCGTCTAGCTTTCTTTGGTCAGTACTTTAACAAAAATGATGCGGGAAGTAACTATCAAGGAAGAAATCAAGGGGTGCTTTTACAGAGTTCCCTCAATAAACCACATCAGGAGGAAAGAGTCAGTACAAAAGAATTTGTGGGTGACAGGAATTCAGTGGAAAGAAAGGGTCACTCTGACAAAGCTGTGTGCTACTAATGTAGTTCTGCTTCTTGGTAGTCATCATCTGGTTCCTAGCAGTATGTTTTATTCCATACTAAAGGAATGATCTTCTAAAATAAACAGATGTCATGAAATCTAATACAGCATCCACATCTATTAGGGGGCTTAAGTGCAGTCTTCTGATGGGGACCTTTGCATCACTTTGAGTGGATTTCATTTTTAAATGAAGACACCTACATACAGTTGTGTGCACATTAGAAGTATAAGCTTCCATCACCCACCAAGCACCAGTGCTGTCTGAGATACCACAAGGTATCCCATCAAGCCTTCAACTGCCAGTCCAGAAAGGTGCAGAAGGGTACAGGTAGGTGCTCTGCCAACCCTGCCAATTCTGGATAGATGTTTCAGGTATCCTCTGGCATCAGAAATGGCATCAGCTGCCTATGCTCAGGCAACTGAACTTACCCCTAGTTAACATAGCCACCAGAGCTTGAGGAACCGTTCCTCTGATCAGCTGCTAGGTGTTACTTTAGGCTGGACAGAATCAGTCTCTACACATCTTTGCCCATACTGTCTAGCTCTCTGTTGACTATAGCATGAGACACTCGCCATGCCTACTACAGGCACCTAAACTGAATCCTGAATTTCAACCCATCCAGCAGTACATCATTCTGTAACTCTTGCAATGTATAAGAAAATGACAGGAAACCAGAAGTGGAGTTCTTGATCTTTGGCCTAGTATGTTTTTTTAAAAATTTGAAAAACATTATTTAGCATCAATTGTCACCACTGAAAAATCTGCTGAAAGAACTATTATGATCTTAACATGGAAATTTTGCCTCGGTTGTTATGATAGTGTGTGTAAACTTAGAAGGGGCAAACTACAAAACAGATTTGTCTGTCTTTCTAAACCAAAGTAAGCACTTCAAGAATGTTGTGGGTACGCTTTTAACTACACTGACAGACAAAGAAGGAATCACTAAACCGGAAAAACCCCTATAGGATCCATACAATCCAGAAGTAGGTCAAAGAAGTGAAAGAAGATTGTAAACGCTGCAGGTGTGCAGCGTTATGTTAAATTTTGTTTAGAGCCTGCTGCTTCTCCAGAAAGGCACAGATCTACCTGCCTTTGTCTGCAACCTAGATGCCCTGTCATATATGGCAATGTGTGTCTTGGATGCTCTAGGACACCTCAAACAATTATAGGTGTGGAAAAAGGAAATTTAGACCTTAGTGACTCACAAGGAGTTCACCTCAGTAGTTCTACTTTATTCATGACCCTTATATTACACTTCCACAAAATACTGATTCACCATTGAGGAGGAGAACTTGTGTACATCTAGGACAGGCTGGCTAGCATTAGTTTTAGCCTGGCATCTAAGAGGGGACACCTAAAAGATTATATATTAAAGCAAAGAGCAAGGCATGAGGAATAGGAAGAGAAGAAATTTTTAACCTGGCTACAAAGAGAAGCTCTAGACATGAAAATTGAAAGGTCTAAGTTCTTAATTCTGATAAGAATTACACCTGGTAAGTCATAACTAAAAATAATCAAATTATTGGATATGCTTCATTTAGGGATGATGGGCAGAAAAAGGTAGAACTAGCAACTCTGTATCACCATTAGGTGCATTAGTGTTATTGAAGATTATGAGAAACAAGACCCTGAATATTTATAGATCCTACAAATAAACTTGTAACTAATACATAATCATAACTTATTGTACTTATAACTTACAATAACTAATCCTACTTATAAATCACAAGATAGGGTACAAGAGAAGGTCTGTTATATTGGAAAGTATGTTGAAGACAACCAAATAGGGCACAAAACAGATTGAGTAGTTTCTTTAGCATTGCATGCAGTCAATTCAGACTTGTCTTAATGTACCGAATCTGAATATCTGATTAGATATCTGAATCAGAATGCAGAAACCCAATAACTAATACACACATGCACACGCATACACAAGGTGCTTTAAAGGTGTCAGTATACGGAAAGTGGAAACTATTATGAGTCGAACTGAGTAGAAGAAAATATTTTAATATGAAATGACTATGATTAGGAGCAGTTGAAAAATACTTCATTAAATATAGGAAAAAAAGAGGTGCATAATCACATCAGAAGGATTCACTAATAAAATAGAAAAGGAAAACAAAAAAAAAGAGAAAGGTAATAAAACCTTCCTGAACTATCCAATGCTTAAAAAAACAACTTATAGCTCATGAGGATTAAAAAGTAATTCATATTCATGTATACACATGTAGAGTAGTTTACTACTAAATACAAACTATCAACAAGGAGAACTAAAAATATCAGAGAAAACCAAAAGTTGAATGGGAAACACGTTAATAATATTAATATATTAATATATTACTTGTATTTGGAAGGAAAAAAATTATTTTAATATTTGGAGATAATTAATAGCTAGTATTAATAGCCAAAAAGAAAAAATTTTAAAAGCAAAAAACGGAGCTATTTGTTATTTTAAAATCAAAGTCCCAGACAACATTTACCCTCCAAAATTATCATAGTCTCATAGTTCTCCAAGGCATTGCTGTTTATGTGTAATGATCCTGGGACACTTGGTAAATGCTGGACAACTGAAAAAACAACCCGAAAAAATTGTTCTTGTAACTGTTTAAATTAATCTTTGTAAAGTGCTGAGTGGATGGTGTGGCTCAATATGTTAATCTTCCTGACACTCACCCTTAGTGACATCAAACAAAAGCTGATACAAGTGATACAAGACAATGACGTAATTAGCACCAGTCAACACTTTATCATGGAAAATCTGTAACCAAAACCACTTGAAACTGCTCTTTGATGATACTTTAAAATTTGTTGAAAAAGGTAGCTATGTTAGGATAGCATACATTTAGACACCTTTTAAGCATTTTGCTTTCTCTCACTGAACATCCAGATAATAAAAGAAGCACTTCATAAAATCAGCATATTTATAACAGTTAACAAATATTTCTCCAGAAAAATATATTTTGCAAAAAAATACTTTCATTTACAAAAATAACTGTACAAATTAAAAGAAATATGCATTTAATAAGACCCTTTCCAATCCCACAGATATCTATTTTAGCCCTGTAATAATCAGTATCTTCGCCAGTACTCTGGAAGATTATATGCTACTGAAATATGCAGATAACACAGAAATTAATGGAGTGATAAACTATGCTGGAGACAGGCCAGTTCCATATATTGGCCTGCGTCATTTGGCAGATTTGACTCATCTGAAGAACATGCCAATTCCAAGGTCCTGTACTTATGAACAAAGAACGTGGGCCGTGCTTGACAGACCAGAGGTCATAATCTACAAGGCAGTAACAGTGGAGAGGACCTGAACTACCAGATGAGCTCAAGCAATTTCTGCGCTGCTGTAGCTGAAGGGCAGAATGTGATCCATAGCTGCACAACCTTTAAGGCTACATTAATTTTCCAGAAAACCATTGAAGTATTGGGATATGGTCAGTAACTTCTAACAATAGAGGGCAAGTGTTCACCTATTTTTCTGCTAGCTTTTGGATAGATACCCTGTTGGGAGTCTTCAGGTTTCTAAAGTAAATAGATTTAAGGCTATGAGCCCCATCATAGATTTATCTGAGACGAAGCTCCCAAAAGTTCCACATTCAGCACTGCTCTCCCTGTCTCTAGATATGCTCACATATCTATCATATGGACTTCCTCAGGGCTGCCAACTGTGATAGATCCAGAGCTTTAGGCTCCTTTCCAGGACAAATGGCGATTTTTGCTCCTTCGTGGGGAGGTATTTCAGCATTTTCTTCCCTTGCAGGTAGCCCTGAAAATTACCATTCTTGGTAAGATTCCCCGGGGTATCTGAATTTCTTGCTAGGGGCATGGAGACTGCAAGGATCAGTCCCAAGTTCCAAAATGTCCAGCTCAGCCAACATTTGCTTAGTGCATTATTCTGGTTTCCCTCTAGTCATGATGTACCAGAAGCCTGTAAAGCCATGAATGAGCTAAGAGCCTTAGATCTGGACGCCCCAAATTTTTCCTTCCCAATTTTCTCCTTACCTGAATTTCTTCAAATTAAAAAACTGGAACCTCAAATACTCTCAAAAATTGTCTAATGTTTACCGAGGCATAGTATTCACTATCTATACTACACCAAGGTAGAAGATTACCATTTATGACCTTAAAAAATCTATGGCAAGTACTGGTAAATACTAGAATTACTGCATAATTATTACTGCCAATCGAGTATGTTGCTAAAATTATTCAAAATCTTGCTTTTCTGTCATCAGTAGTATTAGACATACTCATAATTGATAAAAGTAAAATGTTCAGAGACAAAAATTCTGACTTCCTGAAAAAGTAATGAGTTGATTATATAAAAGGACTGCAGTTCAAAATTTATCTCCTTGTGACTGTCGAGTTACTCAGTAATGGCAGATTTTCAGCCAGCCACGATGCAAGATTCAAATTTCTACAGGTAAGATTCCTGTACTACTTTTATAGCCAAGGTTGCTCATAAATTTAAAAACGTTCTTTCTTTTGTATGGAAGTTAAAATGAAAGGATTTAAAGATTTTCTTTTTTTAATCTAGTACCTCAAAGAACGAAACAAAATATTTCAAATATATTTCCCATAATTAGAATGCTTCTATATTCTCAAAGTTAAAGAAACATGATGTGGAAAATAATGAATAATTTATGGAAGCAATGTATCCCATACTATATTAGCACTTGGTGCAGTCTTCCTCAAAAACTTGTAAACTGACCTTCTGTTGCTCTCCTCAGAAAATAACAAGCAAATCCAAGTTCTAACATACCTTTTTCAGCATGTCCATGTATTCCAAAAGCAATTCATTTTCTAATAGTGATATTTGTCAAATATGACTCCAGATAATCTGAGTAAGTTTTCTGACACTGGATATATTTTGTGAAGCGCTATTGAATCTATTTGGTAATTGGGACATTTACCAATTACTTAAATGGGTCCCCAACTATCCCTGTGCTTTTTTACATACTTCTCACTACATGAATCAGTAACTATATGCTTTTGGCATACTGACCTCCACTTTCAAATAATAAAAGACAATCAAATCACAACTGGAAGTATTACTGTATAGAGTAAATAAGAAAATATTATCCTAGATTTAAACTGAAAGTACAGAACATATTTTACAATGTATCTATTAATTTACTTGAAGAAACTATTGCTCTGTTTTGTGCAATTCTCATGAAGTTCTGCATTAATATGAACTCATGTAACATGACCCAGAAGAAAGAAAAGGCAGTTCTAAAGATCAAAATGAAAGAAGGTGCAGAGTATAAATTAAAACAAGTTAACTGAAAATCTGGACTAAAATAATTTATATTTATTTTAAACAACTACAAATATCAATGCTTAGCATGTGACCTCTACCACAGTACTTAAATTATAAAGTTATGGCACTATTCCAGAGGTACATTAATACCGTATGTGTCCTTACATTGCTCCTCAATGATCCTCAACACAGAATGACCCAGAATGTAGGCACTACGGGGTTTTATTTTTAGTAATTTTATATTTTAAGATCTTTGACCAAACGATGGCCACAGATGCAGAGTTTCATCTGGAAATGAGGTGAAGATTCTGGGGAATTAAAACATGCAATCAAGTTAATCTAAAGCTAGTCTCAGTCTGTATGTACAAAACCTTGACTTTCCATATGATATTAGAGCTTATTTCAAAAGACCTGATCCCTGGAGTCAATGTAGAGCTTCTGCTCAATATAGTGAGGTTTCAATTGGATTTACTGATGCAACTTTGATGACAAGATGTTCTAGAAGATCTTCCTCTCCTCTAAGCATCAGCATGGTAGACCAAACCTGAATTGATAAGAATATTTGGCCCTTCATTTATACCTTACTAATCACAGTCTTGTAAATTATTTGATTCTAGGATAAAATGACTGCATTTATGGATGAAGGGAGAATAGCAGATGTCATTTACCTCAAATTTAACACAGCTTTAGACAGAGTATTCTTGTATCCTGTTATGACTGTATTTACACAGTCAGTTCTTCAAAATCACTTCTTAATATTTTCAATCTTGTAAATTACATGGGGCCTATTACTGTTCTTAACAGAGCAGAACAGCATTCAGGATCTTGGTTTTGACAGAAGATCTGTATGATTCTCCCAAATATATTTAATGTACTTGTTTCTTATTATAAGAATTTTCAGACAAAACTTCAGGATAGAAAGTTCCTCTAAGCTACTTAAGGAAAAGTCAGGCAGAAAGGAAAGCTATTTCCCTGTCCTTTCAGACCCTTTCCCCCACAAACCCAGGTGCTTTCCTGTATGGACATCTGAAATTTAGCACAAATATTTTATAGCATCATTTTCAGTAAAAAGGCAAACTTTATAAAAGAATTATAATATTTGAATCTTGCCCTCAGGAAAACACCAGCACACAACCAGGCCCTCTCAGAGCAGAGTTCCAGAGGGAACTCTCCAATGATAAAAGTTACAAGTTGAGGTTACGTATTACACCGCGACCAAATAGGCACATGGGCAAATTAATGACTAGAATATAAATCACTCCTTTGTCTCCTTCCACTTGCGATGAACACACAAAGCTTTTATAAATATCAAGGAGAGTCCTTCTTGCAGAACAATAGGAGAATATATCCTGAGGACTTGTTCCCAAACGTTGAGTAGGAGTCATTCTCCTGCTATAATGCACAGAGGGAATCCAATGCTTCCATTTTCAGATGAACAGGGCAGGCTGCAGCCAAATATGTAAATACAGGCCCAGAGTAAGCAGAATATTGCTTAAACTCACATGTATCCTTTTTAAGAAGAAATACATTTGGGATTCATTGATTTATTCTGGAGGGAAGGCAGGAAACACTTTCAAGTATTTCTCATTGGTTTCATATCAGTTAGAGTAGAAAAGACTGAAAGTGCACAAAGCTCATTTCAGCATCATTCTCCTACTACTTTTTTTACATTCTTAGATATGAAGAATGAGAAAGTAGCATGGAAATCAGAAGAAAGAAGAAAGAGCACTGGACCTTTAGCACTTCTTGGGAGACAAGATATGCCTTCATCAGTCTGGCTCCTTAAAGATGCTTTGGATATGCTCAGTGCGTAGGCTTTGGGACATAAGCTGTAGTAGAACTAGAACTTCTATCTGGAAGAAGAGATCCAGAATATATCCACACAGCCAAGGAAATCAAATCCCCCCAAATTCCCATTGTTCTGTAAGCCACTAAAATATTTAGTTTTGTCTTCAAAACACTGTAAGCACTTGTAGTGTTAGATGCTAGGTCCTAGAATCTAATTTTAAATCTCTTGATCTATGCCCTAGCCCATGCCTTCCCGTGCAACTGTGAAGAAATGCCAGCACAACTGTGAATCTGCAGTGCAATCACACTGTCCTTCTTTAACCAGTCCTCAACTGTGGTCCTGCACTAGGCTGCTTTCTCTGTGAGTGGTCACAATGGTGAAGTGCCAGTGCATGCTAACAGGACCACGCAATACTGAAGTCTCAAGAACTACAAAGTCAGTTATGGTTTATTTCCACCCCCTCCTCCCTATTTATAAGCATTTCTGACTGTAGAGGTATTTATTCTTCACATGAGAAGGAAAAAAATGTTTTTAAAGTTTTACTGTTCCTATTACAATTCTTATTTGAGCTTATTATATAAGCTCAAACAAAGATTCATGCTTCCTTGCATTAGATGCAGACATTTAAAGAAAGCAGTCTCTGATCCAAAGGCCTTATAATAAATGAAATAAAACAGAAGAGACAATAGGTCTATATATGTCTACATACCAGCCAGCAAAGCAGTCAAAAGCAGCACAGATTAAAGCTGAATGTAAAATTTATGGTAAGAATCAGAAAAAAAATATAGATAAACATATCTGGGCTAAAGAGAACTACAAATTCTCTGTTGTCATGAGTAGAAACATATCATGCTACTTTCAAGTGAAGGATGAGGAATCTAAACTTTTAGGAACTCGAGATTTGTTTGAGAAATGAGATTTCTTGAAGATTAATTCCCATATTGTTGATGATTCTGAACAGAATTTGCACCAAATCCACTACATTTCTGCTAGAAATGTTGGTGGCACAGGGATGCATCCATAAAATTTAGGGCATTATGGGATTTTTTATCTAATAGTCTAGCAGTTGTTAGTTACACTTAGCATGATTTAAAAGATGTGGCTTCCCAGTGTTCTATCTTCTGAAAGTAGTCAAACCCATGTGAAGTATTTCTCATTCACCACAATTTAAGGTACTTTGGGGTGAACTGCCACCAGCCCCACTAGATGATGACAGTTCCTTTCACAAGATAAGGATGAAATATTAACTTAGTTACTTGGTTTTACAAATCACCTAGCCACTAAATTATTGAGTCAATCTACTCATCCTAGTGAGTATATAAATGCTTCAGATTAACACTCGGGAAAGGAGGTAAACTCCAAAACATGTTGTATTCTGGCGGGTACAGTACTGTTCTAAGGGAGAAGAGCCTGGGTCAGAGATTTGGCTTTAAAACTGGATCACCCTTCTCACCTCTTTGAGATACTAGGATTGGAGCCTTCTTTTGCTTTAATTATTGACATTTGATGAGGCAATGTTCTAGTTCAAATAAAAAAATTTGTTTCGACTTAAAGCAAAACCTTGCAAAATTTTATTTTTGGTTAAACCAAACTTTGAGTTGGTTTTTTTTTGGCTACTGAACTGAAGTGAAAAAATGATGATTTGTTGATATACCAATATGAAAGAAACAACCTTTTCAGTTCCAGTATCTCAAAGTTGACCCAAACCTCAACTGGGCTATGAGGATGAAAATGGTCATGCAGAAAAGGAGGACGAAGAAGGCCTGACAGACAGTTTGTAGGGTTTATTGTCTTAAAACAGAGGATTGGGGGATAAAAAGAGCCAGTTGAGTGTAAGTGGTTGTTGGCTGGTCAGTATGCTTCTCAGGCTTCTCTGTGCCTAGCCAGCGCAGTCTGTCCTACCTTCACATTAAATGTCTTTCTCACTCTTTCCTGGGTGAGGACTCCCCATTCTGTGTGTCTGTGTGCGTGTATGTGTGTGTGTGTCTTTGCGCGTGCAGGGCTGGGAGTGCAGCAATGGGGGTCAGACCTTGGGTTGGAGGATCCATGTGTCCATGGTGCCAACAACTGAAGCAAGCATGGGTATGAGAGTGAGTGAGTGTGATCGCTAGCAAAGATCAAGCTGGACGAAGCGCTGAGCAGGTGAAGTGTCCAGTGACCAGGGGGCTGAGTGAGTCCCTAAGGGCCAGCTGTGGGTGTGAGAGTGCCCATGTGTGTCTGTGGGGCAGAGTATGGGGGTTGGTTATGGGATCAGAGGCATTCCAGCTGGCTCTGTGTGTGTTTGTGTGTCATTTGGTGACAGCCTGCACCAGCAACTGGAGCAGGGTGGGATCACATGTCCAGATGCCAGTAAATGGGGAGACTGGGATCCAGGGGCAGCTCTGGGCAGACTGAGTGTCAGAGACCAGCTGCTGGAGGGATCCACTGTGTATCTGTGGAGATACATACATACTCACTAGTGGCCCTCCAACCTGCTCAGCCAGAGAGAACAGGATCAGGCCGTTGGTGATGTCTGTTCACATGAGTGCTCTGAGTGTCTGTCTGGGATCTGCATGACCAGCCATGTATGTATGTATTTACGTATACATGTAATGTATACATGTACTTCGTGTCCACGTGCCTGCTGGGAATGCATCTTCAACCTTGCTACCGGTTGGACCTGGGTACATGGAGCAGCAGCAGCCTCCCCTCTCTTTGAGCTGTTGGATCTCGCAAGATTTATTTTTCTCTCAAAATCCTGTTCCCAAATACAGTGTGTTGAAAAATGACAGGTATATTGCATCAGAAAGGTTACTTTTCTAATTCTGAAGTGGAAGTGTGGCAATTTGTTATATTTTGTATGTGAAAAAAGGCATAAAAATAATTTAGTTACAAAATGACAAATTCATATATTGTGGAAGAAAACTGGTGAGAAGCGTTCTTTAAAAGAGAAAATGCATTAGCAAATTTTAATTTTTAGAAATTGAGAAGTCAACAAGACTTACTGAAATCTAAAGAGTTAAATCTCACTGACATGAAGAAACAAAAGGGATTTCACACAGAGTTATTAAATCATTTCCATTCCTTACACCCACTACATGCCAATGGTAAAGGTCCAAACTCCTCTGAAAATGAGGAGTGATGAGGCATGATGCTGTGGGAAACAGTCTTGGCAAATGGGAACTAAGCTAAACTTGAGTTCAAGTTACAGAGCAATACAAGCACATTCACTTCCATATTTCTTGCACTTCAGCCCTGCAGCTCATACTTTTTTCTTCTAGACTACTGAGCAGTATCTAATATCTCATAGAAAGCAAATAAATGTACAACTTTAAATCCATTTTAGAATGGATCAAGTTAAATCCATTTAAACTTGATCTGATGACAACTTTGCTGTGTTTACCTTTCTAGTGACAGTAAAACTACTTGTACTGGTCTGACATTTTCTTTCTGAATCAACGGATACGGAATTAGATATTTTGCAAGACAGAAGTAGTTCTGAGGTGTTCTGAGATAACTCTGAGGGGCTTAAGTAACCTCTTTCCTTACCAGATCGCCAGGGAACTGATCTTGCTTTGTACTTATCAATGGCTGTGGCTCGGGGACATATTCCATAAAAGAGTTAAATTTTGCATTTCATAACCCACCAAACACAAAAAAACAATTGATATAGGTTATCATGGGGCTCACAAGTAATGCAAAATGTTCTATACTTTCACTGTTAGGCTTAAAATCCTCTAGCTTAGAGAAGGCATGCAAGGTAGGTGTACAGAATCTATAAAGACAGTCCAGTTCCACCCTTGACATACATGTGTAACTTATGCATACGTCCTGAGATGAATATGCTTCACAAGACAGGTTTACATTTAACACATAGAATTCAACATTAAAAACTAATTTCACAGAAGTCTGTGTTCTGAACAAGCACCAATAACTAAATATACCTTTACTTAATATAAATCTTATAAGTATGTATAATAGTCTTTTGGGTACAGCACACCTAATGAAAGTTTCTATATTTCTATTTGTCTAATATTTTGAGTGTACATTTCTATAAGTACGTGTTTTATTAGCTGAAATGTAACTACTTTCAAAGGGCCATAACCCAGCCTTTTCTGTAACTCTCATACAATGTATTAGCACTACACCCTTTTAAATTATCATTAAAATCCTCGGAGAATAAAGAACAAATGTGGGACACACTAATAGCCTGCACCAATATAGAGGAACATGTAGTATAGTACCTATCATCACACGCAGAAATAAGACCACACAATAAAAAGCCAAAGCACATTCATGGAAATTCAGGTCAAAGCAGTCATAACTTTAGCTTTAACTTTGAATGTCCTAATGACTGTAATCACAATCACGCTGTGTTTTAGCCTCTTTGTTAGCTTGAATCACTCACATTCAAGTCAGGCCTAGAGGCCCTTAAATGGAGAAAACCTCCCAGTGCTGTGCCTGGCAAACTGCTTGGAAAAAGAGCACACAGTTCTGCAGAGGCATAAAGTCACTGACTTGTTTCCACAGTTCAGTCAGAAGTAGAGTTGAAGAGCTGTAAACCGAAAGATCATTATGGAAAATCAGAGGCAAAAAAAACCCCAAACACTTCAGCTGTCCCACTTTGCTTGGCAAATTTCACTTTCAGTTCTGCCACAGCAAGTGGTAGGCTCTCCCTGCCCTCCTTTCAAGAGGGAATAGGACTTCTGAAGTGAAATACCATGACTGCGTATCTTGTGCATTTTTTTTAATTGGGCTGGGGTTTACCCTCCAGATCCTATCTACATTATCTGAGCTGACAAATTGAGGAGTCTGTTGGTTTATCTTGGACTGATTCACCCTTTAAATAGGGAATGTATACAGATATATATTTTTCTGAATCCAAGGAGAAAATAGATCAGCTTTGAGCAAGCAATTTAAACATGTTTAGTACTGTCATGTATTCTGTTTTTTACTGAGAAGCATACACGGATACATGTGATTTAAGATGCCCACAATGAGCTTTTGTATAAGCCAAGTCATCACATCCATAAGAAGGTATTAGTGAGTATATGTATGCCACAACATACACACGTGTAATTTGTGTGCTTACAAAAACTAGGATGCCAGATTTTAAATTCTGGTTTCTAGTACTGAAACACCACAACTAATTCACATGCTACAGTTTGCTGATCCAGTATAGCATCTACTGCAGACAAGAGAAATATCAGCCTGACTAGTGAAGGTAACTACTGAAGACAACTATAAGCACTTCAGAACAGACCAAGGCACCACAGGAAATGAAAGTGTTAATAAAAAGATGGGACTCATGTTTAAAGTTCTGATTAAACACAATTAAACATAAGCTAACTCCAGTGGATATATAACATACAGAAGACAAGTATTTCAGGTAAAGAAAGAGGAAGCATTTATTAATTGCATCTTCTTTTTAATTCTAAAAAAACCCATGTTGGCCTTGCAGTTTACTGAATTATCAGTCTTCACATTGAAAGCAGGATAGTATAAAGAGCATCTTAGTCTGCCAAAACTAGCTAATTGCTTTTGCTATTAAGTAAACAAGCTAGCACCCCTTATTTCCCATTCACTACCTCACAACAATGAAAGTTCGTTTCTTTTTTCAGGTTTCGCTTAACAGCAGAGATGGCGAGGGTACCATTTCAGAACTACATGGTATCAGAAGTGTTTGTTGATATTAGTGTGCAGATCATTATGCTTATCAAAGAGTATGTTATAAATAGCTTATAGCTATTAGAAATGCAACAACTAGCTGATAAATTAATAAGACAGACAAGCAAAATATCAATCATGGTACTGCTAACATAATTAGCATAAATTAAACAGGACCACAGATTACCGCAGCTGTTGCATAAAACAAGAGCACCTACTTCAGTTATTTAATAACTTGCATACTTTTAACACTAAAACTACACTACACAATGCTCAAAAGATAAAAAAAGAGACCACAAGAAAACAATAATGAATATTCATTGGTAATTCTCTGCCCAAGACTTGTTTATAGCAATTTCTAGAGTAAAAAAAAGAAAAAAAAAACAAAATGAAAACCCCTGATGACTAAGAATCTGTAGATCAACGTGTGCAGCAAAAACTCAAATACCTTCCAAGGGCAAGAGATTACAGCAAGTGTAGTAACAACTATTGCATAGTGACCTAGTGGCCTACCCCAGGCCTGGACAAGTGCTCCATTAAAGCAGGCCCGTTATTACCAGCATAGTTGGCAATTTCACTGTTTGTGTGAGTTTTGGAATACAATTAAGCTGGCAGAAACAGTGCCCCTTTAACTCCTGGAATGAAAGGTCAGCCTGGAAGTGATTTTATTTTCATTTCTTAATATATATTAATTACATTTTTCCATTTTTTTTTCTTTTCTTGCCATCACTATGACAGTAGAGCACCTGTAAATTCTATTATTATAAGCAGGGGGGTTTTTAAAGCAAATTGAAAAACACATTTATTCTTAACAAGGCACAGAAGAGACTTCCTGCTTCAGAAGCTTATGCTCTCTGAAGCAGTTTTAAGATGTAGGAAGAATCTTGCTGATGTTAAATAATTCAAAGTGGTTAAAAAAGACCAAATGGATAGAACTGCCCATATTCTGCCCCGAGTTAAAACTTTGCCTTCTGACTTAAGTTAATACCGTTACTCAGTGAGAAAGAATCTGATTAATTCTGTTCATGTTCATCAAGAATAAGAACTGAGACTTCCAAAATTATGTCTCTGAATCCTTAATGTCAGTTCTGTGACATAGTCTCCTATTGTATCACCAGCCACGCAAGACCAATGGTGTAAAGATTTTATCTCCTTGATTCATGTTGTGAAGATGGGAAACCGCATCATTAGATTTTGTTTTGACAACTAGGTGAAAGGATTGAAATGAATTCTGCATAAAAAGAGCTCCCTTTTCATCCCTGAGTAACAGAGATAAACCTAAGAAGATTTATAGAAGTATGTATGTGCATTATTTTACACGCACTCTGAAAGAGTTGATTTGATGCAGGACAAAGTCAGGGTTGGAGAGTGCAGGTGCTTCCCTGCTTTCTGGACTTCTTTTCTCCCCAACTTCCATGTTAAATCCTTAACATGAAATTTAGGACCTAAGGCAGCATTTCTGAGGAGACAATATACTTTTAATACAGCTATTATGCTGTCTGGGTGAGAGAATGTTTCTTGGCAAATGCAAAGAAAGTCATTTATGAAGAAAAGGCATTCTGGCTCCCAAAGACACTGAAACAGGATGTCCAAAGTTCTGTCTGTTCTTTCTACCTATGGGAAAGGAACAGTGCCAGCAACAGGAGGGGAATCTGCCTCCATGAAATTTGCAACAGCAAAAAGGCTTAGTGTTTCTAATTTTTGCGATTTTATGAAGATGTGACAACCTTTTGCATAAACCAGAGGCTTGCATGTCTGCAGAAGACCTTCAGAATAAAAAAGGTCAAAATTTGTTTAAAGATTTATCAAAATAATTTCACAGATACCACATATTATAAAGGCATAATACAACATTATTTCTCTGAGCTGTACATCCCTAAAGTTGAGACAAGATGCAGGTACCACGTAACAGTATTACATACACAGAAAACTGAAATTAAACTTGCATGTGAACTCAGATATTGTAAATATGAATTCATACATGTAGAGATACAAATGAAACAGTTAAAAATATCTGAAAAGATATGTCATCTGCTTAACAGAATACAAAGACACACCAAATCAACATGCTGAAAGTCATGCATGAGCAAGCTCTATTACATTAGATCATACTGGCTTACAATGCAACCTAACATGCAGATCCTTGAACTCATGTCACGTCCCACTGATGTAAAAATTGAAACATATTTATTTGTTTAGACCGTAAGTCTTCTGGGGCAGGGCATATATTTGTACAACATTTGGCAAAATAGTTCTGGATTGTGATTACAGCCTATACGCACTATAGTACTACAAGTACTACAAGTAGTAGTGTGTACACTCATGTTCTCAAAGCTAAGCAGAGATGTTTTGCCTAACAGATCCCCAATACCAATGAAAAAAGATAGGTAACATATACCTCACAAGTACTTTGAAAACGTCCCACTGCTTTCATGCAAATAGAGAAGAAAGCCACAAGAAGCAAAAATCTAGCTGGAGATTGGCTAAATACAAACACTAGAGCTTGATATTACAACCACCTGAGATATATAGGTTTCTCAAAAATAGAATCTTTCTGTTTAACTGAAGGTGGTATAATTCAAACTGGAGGGGGAAAAAATGAATATTAGCAGCACAAAAGGGCAGGAACTGCATCCTTATAACAAGTCATGGAATTACACAGATTTCTCTTTTTCCTTACTAATTGTGCATTCTCAGCAGAATGGGAACTGCAGATCAGAAAAACACTGCAAATTTTTGACAGCCACTAGATTTAGTAGAGGTTAAATCAGAGCCTTAGCATAACACAACACTTAACACGTGTTTAAAATGTATCTTGTGCAATACCTATCACTTTACATTTTAAAAAGCTACGAATTTGACACTGGTATCAGAAAACGGTTACATAAGAATGACAGAAGTCTAGGCTAAATAAATGTACTAGGCAGGGAAACCAGCACCAGGAGAGGCAACTAACAGCACACTACTTTTTAGTTGCTTTCCTGTTCTTTTCTGTACTCTTGCTTGAAATAGTAAAATAAACCAGAAATTAGTAGAACAATCAAAAAAGAGAACATCAGAATGCTTCTGCTGGATGTTTTTTGTGATCACCATTTCAAGAGAGCTATTATGCTGCTCCAAGCTTTCTTCACACGCATGATTCATGTGCAGAGATCCATACAGATCCATGCAATCTATCCAGAGAGATCTCTGCAGTTTCTTTCCCAAAAAACCACTACTGGCTTCAGCTTCATGGAAATTTTGGGAGGGGGCTAGTGAAACTAATAAAATGAGGACCCAGCCTCAAACACAAGCATTGGATTATCATACCTGTAAATTATTAGTGTGAAGTCACCATGATTTTGGCCCATGCCAAAGCATGACTCTCTAATTACAGTATAGAGACTATCTACAATAGACTGTTCAGGTGGAGCCACTCTACTTCTGCGATGGCAGAGCTTTAACCATGGAGAAGTGAGCCATATTGTGCCAGGTCATTTCAAAGACGGAGAATTACGCCTGTTCCACCTTATTTACAAATAAGGCTGTATCACAGCAATTCTAGAAACTGAGCCAACAGGTGAGCCCTTGGAGTTACATCTTAACCCTGTATTAGGTCTTATCCAGAACATTCTCCCTTTTTCTCCATTTTTAATTTTTTCTCCTGCTATGGGTATCACGAAACAGGGCGGTAAATGACCGATATTCATAAAGATCAAGTCGAGGGCAATTCCATTAACGCATAGGACTTGGATCTGAAAGTGAAAAGCTATGTCCATTGAAGTAAACTGAAAACCCACTGACTTATGCAAGGCCAGGATTTTGTCCTCAAGGTCTAACCCAGAGTTTCCAAGTACTACCTTGGGCATAGCAGTATGTCTAAGTAGGTTACCGGATACTTCCTGAAATTGTAGGTAATTATAAATGCCTCATACGTGCAACCATGTTGCATATACGCATCTCATGGTGTGGTATATAATAATATTTGAGAAGCTAACAAAGACTGTGAGATGCTCACAGTCAGAATTCCTGAACTGTAAAAAGGATTGAGATCTACAAGAACGCATCCTACGTGAATTTCCACCATGAGCAATGCCACTCCCACACCATCAGAAAGCATGCTTCAGCCTCCAATGAACGGACTGGCTTTAGCACTACAAGATTTTAAACACATTAAGTTTTTATTCCTCTGTTTTGCTTTCTGGCTATCAGCATTTTATGTCAAAATACTCCAGTTTCTCTTTGTGACCACAAGACCTACAAAGATTTTCGTTTTAACTGAAAGTTTAGATTTTTGTGTAACTGATGCTACATATAACATCTTTCAGAAAATCATCTAATATTACTAACCACCATTCTTCTGAGAGGCTCTTTTTCATACTTCAGCCACAGATGAAAATTCTTCCTATAAAATCTCAATTCCTCTCTTTCAAAGTTCTCCAAAGTTGATCCCCACTAGTATGCTTACGGGATTAGCTGACACTGCCTACCTACAGGATGCAGCCACAAATGTTAAACTCCACCTGAGACCTAGAACCTTGTGTTTGCTATTGGTGAGGCAGCTCACAGAGCTGGAAGCCAGACAGTAGGAAATTAAAGGTATAGGAATTTAGATGTAGGCTAAGCTCTTTGTATTGAATTCATATTTTCAGAAGTTTTACTCATACTTATTTGAAATCACTGAGGACACCTACAGATAGTTTATATAACTGCAGTTTCACAACTGCTATCTCTGTTCTTTCTTCTTTCTTGAGTTTATGCATCATACCCTCTTATGAATTGGAGCATAACCAATCTGAAGAGCGAACTGTCTTTTAATCACACAGAGTATCTACAAATTAAATTTTCACATTCTTTCAGTCATAGCGTCCCAACCTCTGTGTCTTTGTAGCTGAAAAAAAAATAACACAGTACATCAAATAGATCATTTCAAAATTCTGTCAGATATTCCTGCTACAACATAAAAGGAAGCAGTATAAACTAGTAGTAGAGGTTGCAGAAAGCCATAGAATCAATACATTATCATTATATACTACCTAGGGTTATCAGTGGGATTTGAAAAGCAGCACAGAGAAAGCTCAAAGTAATACTCAAAATGGCTGCCCTGCTGAATTCTGTCTTCTTCTGATCTGTTTATTCTGTTCATTTATTTTCTAAATATTTTTTCACCTTTGATTTCATTATCTTTTCTGGATGTCTCTGTACTCACTCACAGCATCTGATGTGCAGCAGCTGGTCCGGAGGAAAATTAAATGGTTAAATTTCTGACTTTTTGTGGAGGAGATATACATATTTTAGGTTGTTTCACTAAAAAGCGTATTTAATCTTATTCATATATATTCCATTATCAATCCAAGAACCCACTGCAGTGCTGCGGGTTTTTGTTTGCTTTTGATTAAGAAAAGCCTTCAAAGTGACACCCATTAAAATTACTGTGTGAACCACTTATACACTTCCAACAGATTTTAATAGCTTTATTTTTTAATGTGTTTGTTCTGAGAGACGTGCATGTGGATGTGTGTGAATGTATGCACCCATATCCATATACTTTTGTATGCGCTTATGTGCATGTGTGCCCCGTCTAGTGTTAATAAAATTATGTATATAAGAAGATGTGTTTATAACACATTTCTCTTTATGAGGAAATTAAAACTACGTTTAAATAAGAAATAAATCTAAAACCTAAACCCCTTAAAATACAGGTTTTAGACTGGAGACTCAGACAGACCTACAACTACACTGGCATTCACAGGCACCATGGTGATGTCTGCTTTTTCAAGCTGCACAGTCCTGTAATACGGCAATAGCTTCGGTGCTTTATTCCTCCACGTTTTCAGGTTTCCATGGAAATGAGTGGGAATCCCAACACAAGGGAAAAATAACAGGCTATCCATCTCACACCATGGTGCTGCATCTGAACAGCTGACACATGAGGCAGTCGTCACAAGAATAAAAATACATATAATACAATACTATACATAATGCTGGAGCCAAAGAAAACCGTTACAACTGTGCCTCAAAGGAACACGTGTAAACTACTGCCTCAGTAGATACATAAAACTCTGCAAGAATAAAGCTTTACATAATTTTGAAGCTGCCAGGGTAGAAATACAGGTACTGTATGATGTTCTGAAACTAATTAATTGAGCAAGTTATAACTAATTAAAGCAGAGCCTAATTTTCCTATTATTGACTTCACTATACAGATGGTGAATTAAAATAATCTGCCTTTTAAATTGCAATTTAAATTATGTGTGGTATTAAAATTCTACTAATACTAATGTCCAAAGACCCATCCACTGCTGTACAGGCCTTGGTATCAAGAATGGATAGACCATTTACAAAACACTCCCACTGTAGCAACACAATGTCTCTATTTGGGTGTTGAGGATTCATGCCAGTTCTTTTGTCTTTTTGCACAAAAGCTGCAGGGTGATATGATTTCTCCCTATTCACTGTTCATGTCCAAGATTCACAGAATTGTTGGTATGGACACATAAATGCTTTTCAAGTTAATGAGCTGTTGAAAAACAGAACCAGCATAGTTACTAAACTTCCTTAGATTTGGGGGGGCGGGGGGGG
>VZZY01002361.1:41325-88911 GCA_013400335.1 Eurystomus gularis
AAGTTTTCGCCTGTTTGAGTAAGTTTTCTCTCCTACCTGGCAATAAGTTTGTGCTATTACCTTTATTGATTTCACTGGAGTTGCTCCAGGCTCACTGCTGGACCTACCACACTGTTTTTTTCTGATCAGATGTGCACAACGTTTGAGGTTTTTGCAAAGCATTTGGACTACTTTTTAGCAGGAAGTCTTGGAGCACGCAGAACAATATGCTAAGCACAGCAGGGAGACTGCTAGACCTTGCAATGGTATCTCCTGCTCCCTGTTAGGTTCATCAGCCACATGGTAGGAAACAGCAAATCATGACTAGGTCCCTTTCAACTGAAATAGTCTACTCATGAAGTAAGATAATAGACACTATGGAATTGCCAGAGAGAGAAGGACAAAACCCCTATGTGACATTCTCCATGAAGAAAAGTATAACACAGAAGTATCGAATGTCAAGAGTGATTGAGCATAGAGCCTAGGAAAGCATCTAATGTCTCTATCAAAAGATGAACAAACTTTAACCCAAGTTGTAATCACGCTCATCAGACTTTATGAGGAGCAGCTTCCCCAAAGGAACAAAGCAGCACTGTGCCTTAGTATCGCTGCATTTGTACAAAGTCATCCTTCACCCAAGAGTAGGTTTCCTTCTCATAACATAGCTCATGTGAGGAAGAACATTTCCAAGTAACCATTGCCAACAGTATCTCTTAAAGACAGGGTCAACAGGCTAAACATACTGTCATCTCAAAGTTATTCAGTTACTGTTATGTCAATTCTCAAACAGCAAACAACAAGAGGTAACAAATTATCTCAGTTGTGCCCATATGAAATGGAGCTTTCAATCTGCACATTTATATGAAATAGACCATTCAGTGTGTCAAGAACATCATACAGAGCTTTGAGTGTTTTCTGACCAAACAGTGGTGCCTTACTAGTGTTTTACCTGTCCATGGGCTAATGATTCATTGGTGGCTAGGCCAAGTCCCTTAGTCCTATTGAACTTTGTGTACCTTTGGGGCACAGCATCTCTGAAAGTAGAGAGAGAAGACTGGGATAGGAAGGCCAAAACCTTCTCCTGACTGAGGTAAATTAGCATGAAACAGATTTAAGAAGCCCATTTCCTGATCTAACCCCTCATTTCTACGTCTACACAGTATTTTGTCAAATAACTACTTATGATGGTAGGCTGTAAACCCAGCCATTGAAATTATCCCTCTAGACAGTAACCCCTAGCACAGGGGCAGGGAGAAGTAACCAGGAACAGCTATGGGCAGATATTCCTTAAAATGGCTTCAGTGCTGGAAAAATGTAATGCTACAGCTTATCTGAGAGGCACAAGTATACTTCAGAGGTGGGGCCCATTTGTTCACATGAAGTGAGGCTAACACAATTGTAAAGTTCCCGGATCAGAGCTGGTTCACCTTGAAGCTGCCATTGAGAAGAGAGAGACTGAACTTGAGTGAGTCTCTCAGTTCTCATACATGTAGGTGCCCTAGGAAATAGTTATATACCTGTAACTATATGATGCTGAAAAGAACATCTGCAATACCCACCTAAAGGTTCACCTGCACTATTGGTTGCTTTGCCGCATTCTGGCATTCCTTTATCTACCACCACTCCCCAAAATAAAGTGCTCTCCAGCACTCTTAATGATCTAGATTAAGGTCTAAACATGGTCTATCTCAAACTGATTAGAGGACTGGAATATCTCTCCTATGAAGAAAGGCTGAGAGAGTTGGGGTGGTTCAGCCTGGAGAAGAGAAGGCTCCACAGAGACCTTATTGTGGTCTTTCACTACTTAAAGGGGGCTTGTAAGAAACACAGAGAGAGGCATGAATGAGAGGCATGAGAGAAATGAAAACAACTAACTTGCTCTGTAACTAAAGCCAGTAGCATAAGATCTAGTCACTTCAGAGCTGAGATGGGACTGGAAGGTGTGGAAGGGGTGATGCTCTGTTTCTCTGGTGGTGGCAGGTGACATCACTGCTGCCACTATTCTTGTCTTTTTTGTCGCTGCCATTTGTCCTTAGTTCACTAGCACACAGAATTTATTCACTGTAAAATGTACCTGTGCAGTCACAGGCCAAGGGTGATGTGGAATCTCCCTGGGAGAAAAAGCAATGAACCATATAGGAGGCAGACACATTTTCATTGCATCTCCAGCTTTCTGGGAAATATACTTCTGAAAATGCCTTTAAATACTAAAACCATGTCTTCAGTTCTACTTCTGATTTGAAGAAAAGCTAACCATGCCTTATTTTTCTCAGTATATAAAATATTTGATTGTCAGTATGTTTCTATCTTCACCGATTATGTGTCCATAACCTCTCTATGCTACAACAAATAATGACAGTAAAGAACAGCAAAAGGCAACTACAACAGTAATCATGTCAGATTATGCAGATATCAGTGGCTGAAGTATTAGTTACTGTATTCAACATTTTTTGTGTATATTTCTTTGTAGAATATACATGAAAAAATCACTGCTTGTTAGTCAAACTATACTCAATGAATAATCATTCTCACATTCCAAGGGCTATTAAAGTGTCACTTTATTATGATTTGGTAAAAAGTTACAATTCTTTCTGCTGACTGGATAAGTGACAGTCATACAGTAATTTTGAGCTCATTTAGTGTGAGTTTCCGAACAGGCTAGAAGTACCCACACAGCACACAGGCCAGTGAAACAGCACACAAAAAGCCTTAAGGTGCAAGGGGCAAGTGAGAATAGGTTGGGAGACAGGGAGAATGGAGGAACCACAGGGTTTCTATTGCACGATGAGGGGAAATATACAGTATGAGATTCTTATTACATGCAAATATATGCACGTTTTATGTTAATTTGATTGGGGTTTAGATGAGTCCATGTAAGAAGATCTGACTGGAGCCCAGGCCTGCCTAACTTCTAGCATTTGGCCTTAGGCTCTGGCTTTCTGCCCTGTTCTCTGGCTCCCTTGCAATGCAGCTGGCGTTGTCTGCTTTTGTTGGCCATCAGCCCAAATTAGTTTCTCTCTTCATTTTCACCTCTCCCATGGTTGTGGAACAGGTGTGAGGTCAGTGTTGTGACTCTTCCTCTCATGCCCTCACTGATTATCACCTTTCCACTTCTGCCTTTAGCAAAAGAAATGAAAAATAAACAAGATGAGGAGACAAAGCTGATGGATATATGGCAGAAAACAACAGGAATGGCCTGTTCAAATACTGAGAAGCCCCCTTCTTCAGAGGCATATGAGCATTAAGAAGAAAAGCTAGAGCCAGGCACAGTCAATGATGCAACTGAAGAAGGGAGCCAGTACCAGCAGCCATAAGTACCTGCTCAGGAAGCTGGCCACGGGAAGATACAAGCAGAAGTGGGACAAAACGCATCTCAGGTAGGTAAGAACAGCAGTATTAAGCAGGGGGAGGCTGACAGATAAAGGGAGATAGATACGGCTGAGAGGTAAAAATATGAGGGGAAACCTTTTGAAACATTTTTAAGGATGTCTTTACCCCTAGTGGAAGAGAATAAAATGCGTGTGAAGACTTCAAACATATGTCTACACCGTGCAATACACTGCTGCAAGAAGTCCCCAACTCCCTCCTAGATAACAGCAGATGAGCTAGTTCTAGCACCAAAGGCAGCATACTAATAGCAGGCTCTGTAGGGCAGTCAGACGACTTACAGTAATCAAAGGAAGGGATAATTAGCCTTTGCTCAGTCATGCTAACGCAGTTATGATTTTACTGGGTCATGAGCCTGCACAGCATTGCAGCATCATGGCACATGGCACACCACATAAGGTCTGGTGGCTGTCCTACAAGAGCAGCAAATGTAAATGACTATTTCCTTCTAGTGTATAATACAAACAGTAACACGGAAATTGCAAATTCTGTGCAAATGATAGCCCAGTTAAAAGGAAGGAAACAGTTGAAGTAGCCTGTCAATAAGAGGTATAGAGACAAATCTCTTCCATTAATTTTGCTACAGCTGCACCCTGCAAATGAGTAGATACAGGGTGGCTCAGCTAAGATTGCCCTTTGCAGACTTGAGTATCAGGCATTTTGTGTGACAAATGGCAAAGAAAACAACATGTATGATATAGATTGCAGAGGCAGAGATAACTGCTCAGCTCACCTCTCAGCAAGGTCAGTCTGAAGATCAGTGAAACTACTTCTTCCTGAGCTCCAGACTGTCCAGGCAATAAAAGAGATCTCTAAAGCCCTTGAAGGAGTATTTTTCAGTGGTGACTGTATGACTGCCTCCAAAATGGGTCTGTATGACAGGGACAGCAAAATTTCACACAGTAACAGTGCTGGGCTCAAGTCAAAGCAATAAAGTGTCTCATAACCCAGCAGAAGTAAAATACAGTTGCAGCCTGTCCCAGTATCAAGTGTATACTGGGGCTGTGAGAGTACAAAGGCGAGCTGAATCAGTACTAGATCCCCGTCTGTGAGGTTATGGTCGCAATGACTACGGTCTCCCAGCAGAATTCCACAGTAATTTAATATAACTGAATGTATTTAAGGTTAAATTACAGCAGACTTTCCATGCAGTTACGCACTATTTTGAAATCATGAAGAAAAGAGCTCATTGTGTCAATGCTATGCTGAATACAGGAGAACTACCACCAAGTAAATTTTGTTTTAATAAAATGGTTGCAATTAAAACTAAAGTGTTATGCAAGAAAGATATCTCACTGGACTAATATATAAGATCGTCTTTCCCTGGGCCGTTGACTATGCCTTACTGGATAACATCTAAGATGGAATTTAATAGTGGTTGATTTCACATGAAACAAATTTCACATGAAAAAATGATGGATGGAGTGAGAATGTATAGCCACATATATGAAATGTGGAATGTCCAAATTTGAATACCAGGGAAACTGGTTTTATTTTCCTTATTCTACACACATTTCTAAGATAGATCACTGGGCCACCTAAAATAGTACTATTCTTTCTCTAATGTCAGGTGCTTCAGAGAAAAGAACTCCTTTGTCGCAAACACTCCTTCTGACCATGCAATCATTTCTACTGGCTACATCTGATGATGATTAAACTGGACCTTGCAGTACAACTTTTAACTCCTAACTTTGTCCATGTACCTACTAATGAAAATAATTATTCATACAAGAATATCTAAAAAATCTTTCCAAAGTATATATGTTAGACCTGTAACAATGAAACAAGGGACACAAGTGTCAATTTTCTTCACATCTGACTCTCTTGTGTAACTTGTGCCATTTCTGCATCACACTGTCTGGAGTAACAATAAAATACAGAATACCTGTATCAGCTCCTGTATCTTGTAATGAGCTGCAAACAAATGATACAGCTGACATTTCATGTTCTAATAAGCTTTTCTTGCAAACATGGCATGTCTAGGCTCTTTTGCAGGCCGATCCTTTATTGGCTTAAAAAGAAGAAAGGTGTCAATCCAGACACAGACTTTCTTTCTTTCAAAGCATTGGTCAGCAGATGGTAGAAAAAGCGATTCAGATCCTCAAAAGGACCTGATGTTCTTGTTTTCTCTCTATTTTAGGATGCAAGTCCTGTTACCACTGAACAGAATGACACTTGCAGCAGGTACAGCTGACACATGGAAATATGTTGGATCAGTCTCACTAATAGGATCTATGCATTTGCTACAGAAATCAAACAAATATGGACCATTTGGACAGGCAGGTTCAGAACCTTACTCACAGTCAATTTTCTGTGTGAACATTTGCAAGGAAAGATACCAGATGGCTTAGGCATGTATTACACTGACATGTACATGAATGTGCATGGGTATATATGAAATAGGAATAGTTGTGACCAAATTAGGGCACTACCTTACATATGTACAGGACAGGGCAGTGACACAGGAGAGGAACCCTGAAAGATAGGGAGCAGGAATGCTAATGCTGAACAAAATACATATTATACATCGGCTTTTCTTCCAGGCAGCCAGGCTCCCCACATAGATATACTATGTTGAGGATTTATGTGAGAAGTTCACTTTAACACCATGAAAATTATGTGTTAAAATCTTCCATACACTGACTGGGAGACTGGCTTCATCGATCACAGGTGCTGATATTAAAATTTCGGGTGGGATTTTCATAACTGATGTATTGCTTCACTGGGATTCACTTTGCTTGCCCAGCCAAAGCAAAAGTGCTATAGCAGCAGTCACCAGCACAGAAGGCTGGTTAGAAAGAAAAGTGACAGCCTCAGAATTGAGAAATGAGCAGCACCCATGCATGGATGTATTGGTGGGAAGACGGTAGGGGGAGAAGGAAAGAGCACTTACTGATAGAACAAAATGTAAAAAGTCAGCTTAAAATATGCATTTAAACTGACAGACAGATCCCAGCCTTCCTCCCACAAGAATCCTGAGGTCTCTGTATCCACCAAAGTCTTAATGGAATCCTTAAAATTAAGATTTTTTTTCTTTTCTTTAAGGCAATAGGTTATCTTTTGAAAAGAACACTTTATTGAGAAATGTCAGAATATATATTTTTGAGCACACCTGCTTGGTATTGAGAATTTTCTACAGAAGTGTACTGGGCCTGGCTAGGACAGAATTAATTTTCTTCATAGTAGTTCATATGGGGCTGTGTTTTAGATTTTTGAACAAAACAATACTAAGAATGCACTAATGTTCTAGCTTTTGCTGAACAGTGTTTGCACACCATCAAGGCCTTCTTGGTTACTCAATCTGGCCCCTGCAGTGAATAATAGATTGGGGGGTGCACAACAGGCTTGGAGGGGGACACAACTAGGCAGATGACTCAGATTAATCAAAGACATACTCCACAGCAGATCACATCGCCCTCAGCAATAAAAGGGAAAAGAGAGGGTTTAGGGAAACTAGCCATCTTTTACTCAGGAACTGGCTGGGCATCAGCCTGCTTCTGGGATGTGGTGAGGGATGCCTCTGCACCACTTGTCCGGTTTTCTTTCTCTCTTCTTCAGTTCTCCTTAAGTTATTAAACAACATTTTTTTAATATCAATCCTCACGTTTTCTTGGTTTTACTCTTCCTTTTCTCTTCCCCTATCACACTGGAAGTAGCAGGCGGAAAGTGAGTCAATTCAGCCTAACTTTCCAAATGTGTTACCTTTCTAGGACACTGACAAAACAGTGGGCATGTGTGATTTTGGCCTGCCAGACTCTCAGAATACATGAGATCTGCGCTCTGCAGGACTTTACCTGATTTGGTCTCTTTCCTTCACTGAAAAACCAGTTTTCATAACCAATTTGTATTACCAACTTCTAAGTTCAAGACTTTAATTCTACTGTTTAATTGATGTGAAGTTTGAAGAGTTATAGTTGTGGAAGGGAGGGAAAAAGAGATTTCACTGGCCTCATTTCCTTATGAAACCAGCTTAAAATACTAATTACTGGAAATAAAGAGTTAAACAGAGACAGGGAAGGTTGAGTTTAACATTGCATTTAACACCCTTAAACTGTGTGGCATACCAGCCACTTGGGTTGTATGACCTCTAATTTCTGTCCTCTCCTCCACTTTTACTCCTTTTTTCAATGATCCCATTTTACAGGATTTGAGTGAACTTAAAGCAAAAATGCTTCCATGAAAAAGTTTCAATAAAGGCCCAGCTTAAGGTCTGGGATTTCATACTGATATTCATTAATTTTTGATCCAGTCCTCAAACTCTATGAATACAATAACGTCCACCATATTAATACTAGAAGGAAAACTCTGAATCGATTGCAAGTCTACAACACTTATTATTCATAACTATCCTGAGCTATAGTAGTGACCATGACGTAATTATCATCAGGAGGTGTTGGCTTCGATACTGGATAGTTACATCTCCCACCCCCAGTCTCTAGCCCATTTGCTTTAATGAAGATAATGATAATAAAAAGGAATATATACAATATTATTATTTTATGTAATTTATATTGTAAATATAAATTATATATGTAAATATAATATTGTATATTATTTAATGCAACAATGCCATGGACTGGTAAAGGAATCAGGGTGAATATGGGACAGTAATGACAACATTTTAAAATGACAATAGCTGCATTTGTGTATCCTAAACTAAGTAATTATATACCCTAGTAAGTGCCCTGACTTAACAGTGCTGAATATTTATCAATGTCCCTTGACTTCACATGGACCGTATCTTAGTTTCAATTGAAACAATGCTACTCATTCAATGATCTGCAAGTCCTGTTGACAAAGTTGGTCCAGAAATGCAGTATTAAATACAACCCACTTTGGTCAGTCAGCTACCAAAGAAGAGTGGATAAGCAGGAGATTAAAAAAAAAACTGTACCACTGAATGACCAATGAATCCATCAGCATCAACACAGATAATTTAACCTGTTAAATGGTATTAGTCCTAGACTTCAGGAAATGTGTGTCAGTAAGATTAAGTCTGTATGTAACCAAGCCACATTTTAACAAGTCAAACAGCACTGCAACCAAAGGCAGTATTTTATTTTTTTTTTAATGGAAAAATAGGGTCAGATGAGGAAAGTTCAATTGCCATCTGCCAGCAGAATATCTGACTTGCCAAGGACAGGTTTTAAGAAAATTAATTCTATCATTTCCTTTTACTGTTTTTTTTCTCCCTTGGGATTTTATCAGCTTTCAAATGCATTGTCTGTCCCCTTGCACTTATCCTCCAGGAAAGGTATAAAGAAAACACTCCAAAAGACCATTAGTAAATATTTTATATTTTCATCATGTTAGAATTAGAATTACCCTGTTTCAAAACCCTAGCTACAAACTTATTTTAATTTAGGAAAAGAAATAATTAGATCAGTACCAAAGGAGAAGTCAGATCTATACCTACATTTTCTTGACTTTACTGATTTTGGCTGAGAGGGTAATTATTAACTTCCTTCATAGCAGTTCCTATGGTGCTATGTTTTTCTGAGTGTTGATCACACAGGGATGTTTTACTTTCTGCTGAGCAGTGCTTACAGAGAGTCAAGGCCTCTTCCGCTCCCACCAGCAAGTAGGCTAGCGGTGGGCAAAACGTCAGGAGGGGACACGGCTGGGACAGGAGACCCCAATGGACCAAAGGGATAACCCATACCATGACATCAAGCTTAGCAATAAAAGCTGGGGGGAAAGTGGAGGAAGTGGGGACACTTAGTTATGGTATTTGTCTTCCCAAGTCACTGTTATGTGTGATGGAGCCCTGCTGTCGTGGAGATGACTGAACACCTGCCTGCCGATGGGAAGTGGTCAATGAATCCTCATTTTGTTTTGCTTGAACATGCAGCTTTTGCTTTACCTAATAAATTTTCTCTATCTCAACCCAAGAGTTTTCTCACTTTCACCCTTACAATTCTCTCCCCTGTCCCATGATGGGGGGAGTGAGTGAATGGCTTTGAGCCTGTGGGGGTTAACCCACAACACTGGCTCACCTTCCTTTTTCTCCCCTAAGTACTCACATGTGACCATTGTTAAATATCATTCAGAAGAAGTGAATCAAAGAAGGACATTGAGACTGCCTGCAGCTAGCAGTTCAGAATTGAACTGTGATGAAAAAACTCCAGTATTTGTTCTATCTTGTTTTATCATTTGCCAGAATTATATGGCTAACCAAAAATATAAAATGTATAACTTTTACAAGCTATTTGCCACTATAAATTTATATGTAAATAATGTTGAAAACCTTTATGTATATGATGACCAAGGAAACAGTCATTTTGAGGCCATTAAGAGAATGTAATATTGAATGAGATGATTAAGTAATCATATGATAATACACCTCTAAATACCTGTAATACTGAAGCCTAAGTCTGTACACTGAATTAGAGACTCCCTTTTTCTACATTCGTATTGATATACATTGTGCAGCTTGAATACTGGGACGATGAATGATGTAGTATCAATACTAGTAGGGTACTACTGGTGTTACCACATAAGTCTTAACTTTCAGAAAATGATAGCACTGTTTACTTTACTCTCATTGCGAAATTCAGAGGGTTTTCACAATCTATATTTAACATTTTGACATAGATGCTCAACAAGTTTACTACCAGGTAGCCTTTACTAAGAAAACCCACTCACCACTTAACTATCCTAAATGCAGTTCATACTTACTCAGGACTTTCATGCAGTTCTTTCCCCTTTAAGGTATATTAGACATATGTCTGCATATACAGCCCAAGAGCACTAGTAAACAATGAATAAATGTCTTTAACACACACTTAATATCACAATATTTAATTAATCATTCTAATAATTAAAGCCTAAGACACTCACTCCAACCAGGCCTCCAGTGATTTTGACTGGCACATAACCTGGCCTCCCAAAGTGTGGCCTCAGTCTTACTGAGGACAATTCAATATAGATTCAAAAATTCGTCTAGAAATGGAATACGTCCAAGTGCCTAGATACCTGACTGTTTTTTAAATTATCTTCAAGCCCTGGTTTCACAGGTTAAGCATGCACATAATGCCCACCAGTTAAACTTGAAACTGCCAGATCAGCAGCCCCAGAGAATATGACGTCCTCAGCTAGTGGAAGTTTAGACACAAAGAAAACAGATGATACTTGATACAGAGGCTTAACTTATCTAGGTGTGAAAGTAGTCCTTTCAGTCTTTAATACCTCTTTCATTGTTTTCCGTTAATAGCAATTGTTCTCTCAGAATTGGGACTAAAATCTCCATTTTCTTTAAATCCAGGAACTACTGGTTAGTACAGTAAAGACTGTAACTCCCAGCAAAACTGCATCATCCGAGAGACTAAAAAATACTTATTTCATAAATAAGCTTTTCAGCAACTCCAGACACTCTCTCTTGAATATTCCAGTTAAAATTGCTTCATAGTGTCTTGCAAAGTATGTCTGAGTAAAAGAAAATATACATGGCTACTGTGAGGATTTGACTCAGTACTCAGACTAACCTAGAAACCATTTTGGAAACACTTAATAAGACCTTTTTTCTATATTACAAAATTCTACAGCATTTTAAAGTTCCTTGAGTAGCTATTGAAAAAGTAGTCTATTTGCTAGTATGAATTTTAACCAACAAACAAGCAATGCAGATGTCTTGCAATTATAATGTTAAAATGTTCATAATAACCACAGATTAAACCCTTATACAAATGTCAAAACCTATTTGCTCAAAGGATGGTATTTCTTCCAGACAGATTTTGATATTTCAAATTTACACCCATCTCCACTAGAAAAAAAGCCAACAATTTTCAAATTCTTCTACAAAACAGAATTTGCCTTACTGGAAGTAATCAGTACTTCTCAGGAAGACAGGTTTGAGATGGCCTGACAATATCATCATGTCCCAGTGAATGTTATCTTAACTGACCTTTCACAGCTGTACTGTTGCTCTCCTATCAGCCCCAGCCTGGAAAGAGGTCAAATCATAGTAAGACAGATTGAGGTAACAATTGCCTCAGTTTCATCCAGTCTACTAGCCATAATGAAAAGGCAAACAGTGGTTCTTGCTGCCAAGTTCATCTGTCTTGCTGAGGTGTATAATTACAGTCTGGAGTTTCTGACTATGAACCAAGGACAGAAACTGTTCCCTCCATGCACTTTGTAAGTACCCAGCAGAGCTGTAAAGTGTCCAATCTGAAGCACAGCTGGGAACATGCTTTCTCCACCCCATCCCACTGAGAAAGGGTTTGCATGGCTCTCACTGCTGTCAGGTCTAAGGTAAGGAGTACATCACATAATTAGTATAAACAGTGATTACCAGATACTCTGAACAAAGAGAGCAAAAAATTGGGAAGCTCTCTATGCTATGTGCTACAGACAGTTTCTAACAAGGTTTTAAAATGTCCCAAATGTGAACGGATCCAATTGAGATATATGTTCACTGTGTTTCATCATCTCAGAAGGGATCCAGTCATTCCAGTGGTCTTACTAGTAAGCCATGCACAGTACAATAAAGCCTTATCTCCAGGAAAACACAGGTGTAAAATACCAGAGCAGCTAGTAAATGATGATTTAGGCTTGGTCTGTTGTCCTCAAGAACAAGAGATTGCTTATCTGCTTCCAAACTTCTGGGACAAACTCTAGATCAACAGGAGAACAGGCTCTTGTTTCTTAGAGTTTGCAGTACTTTTTCTAACCAATGTTTCAGACATGCTCTATACAAACTTGATGATTTATTATGACAAAGTACATCCAGGTCTTCAGCATATGTATTTTTACCACTAACACTGTCTCCAACCACAATCATTGCTGCTGATTGAATACTTGACATACATTCTTTGGCAAAAAATTAATCTCACAGTGGCAGTTTTATAGTCTTTCATGAATCTCATCAGTTAGACCTGATAAATAGATTCAATCTTACTGTATTCAATGATATGTTTTATTTTAAATGCTTGGATTTGAAAATACTACCTCTTCTGTGAGGTGAAGGAAATTTCATCCGCTTAAGAAAATACCAATGATAGAATTACACGCTTCAGTGCTTGGATCCCTCCTTGTATCAGAAACGAAGATCCCATTTGTTCCTTTTTAGCTGTATTTAACTTACATATGAACATCTATCAGTGAGTATGTTTACATCCATTTGATTATTAATTTTTCATTCATTATACACTTTAACACAGTCTATGAAACTAACATGTAGCTGAACAGATTCTTCAGACTGTCTATTCTGTATACACAGCTAAAGTACAAAAATGCCTACCTGTATACACACGGCATGAAGCGCAGCACCTTATATACACAGAAGTCACAATTAAAAAAGAACTTCCACATTAAAATAGGTTGTTAAACAGGGTAGCCAGGGTCTACCAATTCCAGAATTTGCTTCCTAAAGTGGCCAGAAAGAGACTTGTGACTCTTGGATAATGTCAAATACAGGTTAGAAATTGAGAATTTACAGTGATTTAAGATTACAAAGATATTTCTCTCTTCCTGTTGGTCTTGACTGTTATGACTGCAAATACTCTCTTAACTAAGTAACTGATAATAAACCGGTATCTTTCAAGACTGTGTACTCAATTTCTTTGTCAAGGCAAGTCATCTTTACTGTATTGACATAGTTACAATTGGGGATTTACACTCATACAGATAGGATTGTGTGATCGTCTGCATTAAGAACCTCTGCTTTTTCTGGAATCAATGTAACCCTTTGTTTATAAGGCTATGCTGTCACTTCTGGCAAGTCTGTTCCACAGATAGGTATAATATACCTTGTAGACAAGCTCTCTGGTTATCATTTTTTTGTTTGTTTGCATTTCGGTTTTTGGTTTGTTTTTGTTTGGGTTTTTTGCATTTCCCATTTGAATTACATCTATTTCATAAAAGTTTTCAGCTACTTTTTTTTCCTCTTCTGTACCCACATACTTACAGCTTTTGGTTTTGACCAAGATTCTGCCATATGATGCTTGAATATTTACCAGAAGTCTCCTCTGCATTCTTCCCTCATTCTTTCTTTAATTGACCTGTATTTACGCTTTAATGGTTAGATTGAAACTGTTATTTTACTGACATACTTGAGAACTGTTTTTTGTATATGTGCTCTTCAACCATCACTTTTTCCTCAACTGCTAGACTAAGCTGAAACCTTATCAGAACAAAATGCTAAAAGCATAGTTGCACTTTCATTCAGACAAAATGGTATTTTTTATACGGTTTTTCTTTTCTGAAACACTCTATTGCTTATTTAGGCCTTCTTTAACCTTCATCTTCTCAACTGCACTTTGAGACCTTGAGTTTGTCCCTGTTTAGCTGAATCTGTTCAGAAAGAAGTACAAGACTACTACTACATTAAATTTTCTTCTACCAGTTTAAATTCAGATTTTAGGGATCTCTTTGTTCTTTTTCTCCACATACACATAGAGTTTCCGTAACTACAAGTTACCATTCCAGGTGTTTATCTTCCCACATGATCTGGTCAGGCAAACCTTTACCAACTCTTTTAATCAATGCATATTTGCTTGTCTACTTTGCCGATCTCAGATTTCTCATCATGAACATCAGACTTTGACATATTATGTTTCAGTCCATTAGCATGCTGCTAAAGGTAATAGTAATTATGAAATGCACCCTAAACTTCAAAAGAAATTACAACATATCTTAAAAGTTAGAGGGGAGAGTTTGTGGGACAGCAAGCCCGATAGTTAGAGAAGCCTAAGCCGTAGGTGCTAAAATCAGCATGGGACTCCCACAATGACCAGAAGTACAACTTTAATCAATATTTCACAGGAAGACACACATAAGAACCTCAAAAGTAAAGCAGTATGATCTCCCTAACATTTACTAGTTCTCCAGATAACAAGAGTATTTATTTTGTTTTGATCTCAGTAAACCAAAACCCACCCATATTATTTTGTCATCTAGACCAATTGCTTTGAGGCATCACAGGACTACCGTAACTGCAAGGCACAATGGAAGATACAGTCCAGACAAGGACACTGTTCCTTGGAAGAGAATGTATCATGAAATTCGTGAGCTCTCACTTCTCTGAGAGACAATGGTGGTGCACATGGACACAGAACAGTAGTACTGTACTGTTCCCAAACAAAATGCCTCAAGATATAAATATTCTTTTTAAAATGGAAAATAATACAACACTGATAATTTATTTGACAGAAATCTCTTTTACATACCTTTTTTGAGAAAAGTGATTCTGATATAGAGGTGTTTTCAGAAAGACACAAATCTTAGTTTTCCACCAGTTTTACTCATCGGCCAACTTCTACTCAAGCTTGAGTCATTCTGACCACTATTATCATGTCAAAGAAAGGCACGTGATCTTAGCTTTAGTTTTTGCTGAAGTTAATGAGAGTGGATAAGCCTCATATCTACCTGCCTATTCTATACAGTGATGTCTGAATATGACATATCACAGATGTGTATTTGAATAGATGTCTGAACCTCACTATGAGAAAATCTGACAAGAGAACAGAGGCAGATGACTCTCAGGAGTTCTTGACTATGGCCCTTGTTTTATCCATACAGCATGTAGACTTTGAAGACAAAGTTAAAAAATTCGTATTACATTTTAAATAGATAGTGAAGGACAAGTTAAAACAGCCTGCAGCTAACAGACTTTCTCCAGGTCCTAGCATTCAGACTATAGGAGGCAGCCTAAGTCGTGCATAAGACAGCCTCATGATTAAGACTTTTTCAAGGAAATAAATTGTTGGGGTTTTTTAACCATAATTTAATTGTCATTGTTGAGACCAAATTCAGCAATTTCTGCTGTTTCTTTCATCTCACATCACTCCTGTGCATCTTATGCAGTCTGTAAAGGTGGTGCCATTCAGAGCTAATTCTCTGCTTTGAATCTGAGCTCGTTTGCAGCTCCCAGGGCAACTCTTACTACCTAGTTCTCTATTAATTTCTCCTGGGGATGGTGGTGGTCCTACCTCCTAGTTGCTCTTAACTGACATTGCCAGATCTTTCCTATTTTTGCAACATGAAGTAGTTATGAAACTTGAAATAATGCACTGAACAGTTTAGATTTAATCCTTAAATTGCCCTCAAGTCTTGACACAGACTGCAATGGTTACAACCTACGAGGCCTGCAGTATCAACCAGTTCTAGCAGCACAGCAGAACTAATAATGTCAGGAAAAATTGAATTTCACACTGAATGCCTGAATTAAGAATATAGGGGGGAAATTTGTCTCTGGTAGCACTCATTTCAGATACACCAAGTATAAATTTTGGCTTTTGTGTCAGCAGCAGTTAGCATTCTTTGTTCATAAATACACAGAGATGTCACATATAATGCCTTGAAGAGTTAGTGGAGTTAAAAGTAAGGTTGAAGTTCAGGAAGTTAGCCTACAGAGTGCTTCTCGTCAATCTTCTCTCCAGTTTTTTAACAAGCTGAGCAACTGGAGATCCCAAATGAGCACATGATTTTTGCTAGTTTCCTAGTCAGAAAAAAACCTAGAAATTTCACACATTCAAAAATATACCAGCAGTCATTTTTTGTTACTGCCTGAAATCCTCATTTCAATTCTCTACCTACCTCCACAAGTCAACATGTCCCAGATTTCCTCTCCTACCTTTTGTGAGGTGATCTGTGTATCCCTTGCCAGAGCTTGTGATTTTAGTCATCTGTTCTGGAAACCAAGGTTCCCGAGGTGCTGTTACTGGCAGGAAAGCACATCACTGCTGGCTTTCAACTTTCTACAGTCTTTGGTTGTATCCCTACTCACCATCTCCCTTCCCAATATCCCCCTTTACACTGCACACCACTTTTTACTATTCTTTATACCCCTCTCCACTATGTTTTGCAATGTTTCCTCCCCGTAAGCTCTTAACTCCTTTTCCTTCTTCCTTCTGTGTACATCTTAGGTTCCTTTAAAGTAGACTGTTTGTTCTTCTAAGTCTTTTCATTTGTCCTTCCTTTATCTGATTAGCCGCTCATCATTATTTAATAAGACTACTGTTGGAATCTCCTTTCCTGCCTCACTCTTCATGACTGCTCCGTAAAAATGAGTTTGCCACAGGTGATATCTGTTCACTCTCATGATCCAGTTCTCATCAAAGTCACAAGGAACACTTCCACTGATTTTCAAAGGGCACTAGATTGCAGTCTTATCAATTCAGATTTTAGATGCTCACTTTTTTTTTTTAGGTCTGTAATCTAATCCCTCGTGACAATAAAGATGACTATCATTACAAGGCAATTTTTTAAAAATATGAATGACATGAAAAGGCAAACTAAATGTAAAATCAGTCTAGTTTCCTACCAGCTACAATGTTACACAATTTATATATATTTTAAACTTAATCTCAAATGTGTACCAGATGTACTCCAAAACACCACTTCTGTTTACTGTTTGCAAATATATATGTTTAAAACGCATCAATTTCCCTTAACTTATAATAGAGGAATGTTAGAATGTGTGCTACCAAAAAATGAATGATGGTGATTATATTTTCAGTTATCATAATTATTTTGCAGCAATATTAAATTACTTTATTCCATAATTGGAGGTTAACCATATGCCACATTTTCTGACAAAAATGTGTGACAAAAAAATGAATTACGTTCACTTTTTAATGGTTGGCATCTCTGTTTGTCTCTGATAATACATCCTGGCTGCAGTGACAAAAACTAGGACAACAGTGAGAAAATGCCATAAATTTAATCCATTACTTGTGACATGTATTGTAAAAACAATCAGAAATGGCAATTGTCACGACAATTTGTACAACAATATGGTGGACTCAATCCTGGGACTACCATTTTACAGAGATGAAATACACTCTAAGGCTCCAATCTGCAATTACCTACAAATCAACTTTAATGTGATTTGTAAGGAGAAATGCTTATGATAGTAAATTAAGCACGTGCATATTTCCCAAAACTTGAAAAAAATAGTAATAAGAGTTAAAAACACACACAAAAAGGAATTGATCTGCAAAGATTTCTATTTCTGTTTTCAAATCTTGGACCAATTACAAGAAAATTGCCCTTATTCAGCATCTATTAGTCCCATTGATTTCAGTGGAAGTTATACATGTCAAGCTGCTCCAGCACTGGAGCACAAGACCTTGCTGATGAGTATCCGGATTCAGCTGTGAACAAGTATCTATCCCTGCAAGGAAACTCAATCTGCTCAAACCCCCTGTCATCTCAAACCCTATTATAGGTCAAGACTGGCAGAATTTAACAGGAGATGTGCAGAACTAAGATTAATCATTCTAACCTGGTCTTTCAAATGCTAAACACCCCCAGCTATCTGTAAAACTGAGTTCTAATATGTAATCTAAACAGCAAGTCACAAGTTTCTGAAAGTCTAATATTGATAAGCTTACCAGTATTTCAAAAGCAAGAGCTCTAAGCATCAGTAAGTGAGGTATACAGTATGTGCTGGGGTAAAATGTACCATTTTCCACTTACAAACCACTTGCTCATAATAACCTTGGAGGATCAGGGAGGAAGAAATTATCTGTCATTATATCTACTGGTATTGTCCTAAGTTTATGCGCTTCAAGGACATTTTAGCATAGTGTGCTAACATTAAAAGGCGTACAACTTTGGTCACAGATATTCAATGCCTCTTATAAATAAACAATAGTATGTAGACAACATGCATTCAAGTAAGAAAGGCTATAAAACTGTTTACTATATTTCTCACTTTATTCACCTGAACTTCCCTTCCTTAAAAAACCTGCTCCTGTCTTAATACAAACAGCATCTCTCAGGTCCAAGTGCACTGGTGAATTCTTTTAAAGCTAACACCAGAACTTTTGGAAACCACTTTTGAACACAGAGCTTGCAAATATATCTTTCAGAAGAAACAAAATCAGGGAGTAAAAGTGCTTTTCCCTGACTAGATATTTATGTCTAGTATGCTTACTGCCATGGCACTCAAGGATATAAGATAGAACTGTTCTACTCAGTAAAATCAGATAAACTATATCAGATAGATAATAGGCACTATAAATTATTCCTGTGGGTTAGATCTCAGTGTTTCACTTGGGAATTAAGCAGTTAACATCACCAGAGCAAGATCTAAAGAGCAGACACAGCACAGCAAAGGTGAAGTGTGCTAGGCTGCATCTTTGAACTCTCTTAAGGACTCTGCAGTATTGGCATCACTCCAGAGCTTAATTTGGGTATGTTCTGAAAGTCTAATCATCTTCTTCAGGGAATAAACCCCTGACCATCACACTGTTAAATTCTAATGCTCTTGCTTTGCCTTTCTGTGTCTGATGCTTTTATTTTCTTTGAGGGAGATGTGGTTTGTTTAATTGGTCCAGGATAGTTACTTCAGGAATCATACACTGTCTTATTATTTGGGGTCTTTGTATGCATTTCATTTGGGCCATTTCCTTTATTATTACCACTCATAAAACCACAGCCTGCATTGTTGCTGTTTGTAACATTTACAGAAATTGTGTCACCTTATATACTAGTGTTATTAAATACTGCCAACATGCCAAAAATAGACTGAGCACTAAACAAAACTACAAATAGCCCTCTGTGTCTGTCAGTAGTTTTGAAAGATGATGTAAATTGTGTCCCTATGACCTAAGTTTGTGCAGTTTTTACTATGTGGACCAGTTTATTAAACATAGTCTGTTATGAGCATTCAGCTATAAACATATGAATTACACAAACTTTCACAGCCCCAAGAAAGAAGAAAATGTGTGAAATGAAGTAAGCGACTAGATTCTGCATTTATTTTAGGAAAAGATTTTTTGTTAAGATTTCGTGAAGGAAACTAGGAATCAAAATACCTGAAGTGTATTTTTAGTAGTCCACTAATGCAAGGTGTAATTATGAGAACATATTTAAGGTTGTGTTTTCCTTGTGACAGTGAGATGTGGACATTGTCTACTTGCTAGACAAGTATGAGTTTCTTCTCGTAATGTTTTAAGCAGCAGTGTGCCACAGAGACACACAGCACAGAACACAAGGCGTTGCTGCCCTTACTACATTGTTTTGGTTCCATGAATGTGGAAACATTCCTTTGTTCTCACTGCTCGCACAAACAAACATGTATTGTTTTAGAAATAACAAGCTAAATTCAAACCAGAAATCTTAATTTGGGCAACAACACAAACTGCCCCCCAGCTTACCTTGAATCACAAAGAAGTATGTAAGTGGAATTTCACGTTGAAATAAATTGCACTCACATATGATTAATCCCAGGCCTGTGTCAGTGGTATTTTCTTCTTTTTCTCTATTACAAAAAACTCCCATCATTATAGTACATCACAGAACAGCTTTAAGGAATTTTATAGCATTGATCAATATACATCACAGAAAAGCAGATCTCAACTCAGTAAGTCCTAGTGTAGAAAACATGCTAGTCTTCTAATAGCAGACTTTGACAGGCTGAGAGAGTTCGGGTTGTTCTACTTGGAGAAAAGAAGGCTCTGGGGAGACCTCATTGCGGCCTTCCAGTATCTGAAGGGAGGCTACAAGAAAGCTGGGGAAGGACTTTTTACAAGGGCTTGTAGTGACAGGACAAGGGGCAACGGCTTTAAACTGGAAGAGGGGAGATTTAGATTAGATGTAAGGAAGAAGTTCTTCACTATGAGGATGGTAAGTCACTGGAACAGGTTGCCCAGGAAGGTTGTGGATGCCCCAACACTAGATGTGTTCAAGACTAGGTTGGATGGGCCTTTGAGCAACCTGGTCTAGTGGAAGGTCTTCCTACCCATGGCAGGAGGTTTGGAACTAGATGATCTTTAAGGTCCCTTCCAACTCAAGCCATTCTATGATACTAACATCAAAACTTTAAAAGCCTTATTAAAAAAAATTTTAAAAAGCAATGTCTGTTTCTCAAACATCCTGACCTATGTGCAGGCATTTTTAGGGCACCCAAGGACTAGGAATGAAGCAACACTAGCCATGGTATCTATGCCACAAGCTCTATTGTATCCTTCAAAGCACTTGGTGCATCTCCCCCTTGTATTGTGCACATCCAAAGCCATGAACCACTACTGAACCCTGCATAAAGAGCCCTCTCCACTACTCTCCTTCAGCTGCCCATGACATTTCCTGTGTGACAACTGGATATTTGTGATGTGAAGAGAAGAGGCAGAGGCCCCACTGAAGCCTAGGCAGGAACAGATTTACTACCACCAAAGTTAGGGTCACTGTGTCTGAACAGCATGGGTCACCCACAGTTAGCATTACAAGTTCACAGTGTCCTTTAAGGACATTTAAGTCACTAACCTGAATATGAAAGACCACCTACCTGGCTCTATATCAAATGTAGTAGTGACACTAAAGAGACATACCTACTTCTGGACTCCATCCCAGTAAGGATGAAGGTTGTCTTAACCCCTGGAAGATGACCTGTGGCAAAGCAGTGTGAGTCTGACAAACCTATCATGACACTCATCAAAGACCATTGTGCTAGCTGAAACCAGGCAGCTATGACAGGACAAGACCTACCAGCACTCCCCACAAGACTCACTCAACATCAGAACCCAAATACACAGTGGCCTACTGTACAATTCACAGTCTGTGTGTGCATTTACCCTCTGCCTCACTGTTGTCTTTGGAAGACCCTCATCTAAATAGGTAAATTTGAGTACAACTTTGATTGACATTGTTTTAGAAACAAAAACTATGCACATTGGGGAGATTATTCTTCTACACCCACACCAGGTATCACGACTGTATTTTACCTACTTCAGAGCTGAAAATCTCTTTCATTCTCAACTCATCTCTCTCACCATTCCTTTAAAATCTTTCCTTCTCTTCTCCCAACAATTATATCCCACTTTTCTCCACTTACTGTCCTCCAAGCTTAACAAGCTGTTCCAGGTTTTACCATAAAAAGCAGGACAACCTATCCAACCCATTCTGAAATTCCTCACTCATTCACTAATTAAAACTCAATATTGAACACTTAAACCTGTTCTCTCCTATGTGCTTTCCTATCTGTCTGCAAGGGTTAGGACACACTTTACAGTGGAAATGGACAGATTCCCAGCCCATGCAACTTCTAAAAAAGTATGTTTTATAAAACACTATTTAGCTGTACCCTAGGCTCCTCTGCATGAAAGCTCATGCCATCTCCACCATCTATATTCACACACATCTTTCCCTACCCATCTGTTCCTGTTTGGCCTTCCTCCAGTAGTCATGCTAAAAGTATGACTCTGAACCTGCGAAAGCAGTGAGTAGGCACCACCGCTGCGCTTACCACCAAGCACGGAGCAAGAGACAGTTGCCCCAAGCACCTGCCAACTCTGAGTGCCTCACTGGAGGATGTCGCCCAGCCACACTCCAGCATTTCTCCATCCTCCACATGCTCCTCAGCTCTGATACCAGATGCCTCTGCTTTATATTGCAAACATACTCTTGGTCCAATCACTCTTTTGGTGTCATCTGAGGATGGTTTCTTACATATTAGAAGCTAAGTGCTTGACCCAGAGTAAGGGTATACAATGACAGCATTGTGAGGGTGAGAGAAGGAAAAGACAGACTTCAAGTCCAAATGTCATTAAGTCCTGAAAACAGCCCTACTGATATTCTTTGAAATTGTTTTCAAGAAAACATTACTTAATGCCAGATACAAATAGTGATACTGTTAACAAGGACTAATATTTTCAAACACATAATTTATACAATAATTTCTTATCCAAGGGCCCTTGAGGTAACTGCAACAATGTGAAGTTGGGGAAAGGCTTGTTTATGGGAATAGTATCCCATCCTTGCCCCATTTTTCTCTTGTGTAACCAACACCTAAAACCTGTATTCCTTTTATTCCTTTGCCCTCTATAGCCTTGCCCCCAGTTCCTCAAACTAAAAAGACACAAAAAGACTCACCAATGTTCTGCTGCTTCTCATTGTCCAACATCTAGGTCTTTCCCAACAGTGCTGGAGTAGGTTCTTGGTAAGTAACCCAAGAAGTCTGGATCTGAACCCACACCAACTAGGGAAGGTGAAGAACCCATTTATCTGAAAATCTAGCTGTGATCTAGCGTATGTCTGGTAAGTGATGGTGGTCTCTGATTGGGAGGAGCAGGTAGTCTCGTGTCTGGGCAGACCACACTGTAAGTGGGTGATAGAAACCCTGGACAGATAGCAGTGTCTTACTGCCTGCCAGTCCAGGCCTGCAATTTATCTGCTGCTGAAGGAAGGTGCATTACTGCTCCAGAGTGGTACCCCTAGGCAAGCTGGTGATAACGGCACTACTACTAGAAGTTGTCTGTTGTCTGCACATAGCAAGAGGATGTTCTGTCTTCCTATCTTCCAGTGAAGTGTATGGTTATCCAATGAAAGCCTCTCCTGGGATGGCATTTTGCCAACTACAGGCTAAATGTTAGTCTGATGAGGACTTCCTGGGATGCCAAATGCCTCCCCACTCCAAGTAAAAGCTACCCTTCCTGACCTTGTGTGCCTCTTTTAATTTCCTAATCCCAAATTAGTTGATTCTCAACCACCAGCCCTACTGGGCCAAGTAGTTACTGCATACAGGAAGCTGTTTTGCAAGAGTTTGACAGATTTGTGTCACTGACAGTTCTCCAACCATAGAAGAAGCATACAACCTCCAGGCACCACATGCTCCAGGTTACCAGCTGCTGCAGTGGCAGACCTGACACAGTGATAGCACGTTACTATAAAGGACAAGCCTGAATTTTGTTCCTAGACCATGGGATTTTTGGAGAAGAATACTATGCATGAAAACATCAAGTGTCATTTGATAACATGGTAGTGCTTGTTCATGCCATCTGGTTTTGTGCTGAGAAGCTCAAGGGGCTCTTAAATTAAGTTCCTTGAAAGGTACAGAAAGGTGCCCAGTATTTTTTTTGGTGGAAATTCAACAATCAAGTCAGAAAGTGTAAGACGATAAGGCACTGAGAACCATCAGGGTATTTATCTTGAGGAATGCTCCATCAGGAAGTGATATGTACAACTCTATTCTGTTCTTCACCTTCCATAAACACAGATACGGGCTAAGATTACAGAATTTTTGGCTGAAACAATGAATCAGAAAACATTTTACCATTGTTTAATTATGCAATCCAAAACCAAAATAATTTGAGGTAAGAAACCAAATCTGTATCTGAATATCCCTCAAATTTGGGTTAGCTCATCACTGAATCTGATTCACACATGACAAGTCTTCAAAAAGGCTTTCATATAATGTGAAATCCTAAGCACAATTTTTCATAAGTGAAACAGGAATCTCAGAAAGGGAAAGTAAGATACTTAAAGTACACAAATGAGGTTAGCAAGTGACAAAGCAGGACCTGATCACCTGTTAAATGCAAATTCCTGCACCTAGGAATCAGAAAAGTCAGGGAGCTGACTGGCTGCAAAGCTGCTTTGCAGAGAAGGACCTAGGGCTCCTGGTGGACAAGTTGACCATGAGTCAGCAATGCATACTCATGGCAAAAAAGGCCAACAACATTGCCAGCAGGTTATTGGAGGTGATCCTTCTTTACACAGCACTGGTGAGGCCACACCTGGAGTGCTGTATCCAGTTCTGGGCTCCTCAGTGCAAGAGAGACATGGACACACTAAAGTAAGCCCTGCAAAGGTCCACAAAGATGATGAAGGGACTGAAGCATCTTTCATAAGAGGAGAGGCTGAGAGAGCTGGGACTTTTTAGCCTGGGGACAGAATGCTTAGGGTGATCGTATAAGCGTGTATAAATGCCTGACAGGGATCTGTAAGGAACAGGGAGCCAGACTCTTTTCAGATATTCAGTAACAGGAAAAGAGGCAACAGGAACAAAGAATGGGAAGAACACAGGAAATTCCATTTAAACATTAAATTTGTTGGGTTTTTTTTACTATCAGGGTGATCAAACACTGGAAGATGTTGGCCAAAGTGGAGTCTCCATCTATGGAGACATTCAAAGCCCAGCTGGACACAGGCCTGAGAAACCTGCTCTAGCTTATCCTGCTTTGAGCAGGTAGATTGGACTAGATCTCCAGAATTCCCTTCCACTTTCCACTCATAACTATTCTGTAATTCAACATATGGAGATAGAAAGTCTTTAGGAAAATGTCCATGTCAGAGACAGTAGATATGTTCTGAATATGATATTAGGTAGGCTTAGAAATTGCGAGGATGGTTTGAGGGTAGGCGTCAACTATATGTATTACATTTATGTATTAGGTAATATATTAGTATACATTAGAAGTATATTCCAATATAATTTAATATATTCTTAAACAAAAAAATGGGTTATCTAAGAATACAATTTGGTTGGTAGTTTGGGGATTTGAGCAAAAATCTCGGATTAGAATTGCAAAAATTCAAGTCTAAGCTGATGGCATACCAGTTAATCAAAACAATATTATGTAACAGTGCTAATGAGCATTCAGACATGTAAGATTTAGAAGATAACAAGAAATTTTAAGGCAGTGTTGTATAGAGTATTCTTGCCTGGAAAGAAAAGTTCTGAAGTAAAAATGTCAGTCTCCACCATGCAATTGCTCAGTTTTCTAACACTCTCTGACATTTCCTCTGGGTTGTCTTTCATACTATATTGCTTCCTATTAACATTTGCAAAGCTGTCTAATTGCACATCTCTGACTGTTCCTTGAGTCTTTCATTTGAGGCAATGCCCACACAAAACCTCGACAAAAATTAGGTAGCAGGTATATTGCAATCACTGCTTGCCATGTTGACCTCTAAGGTCTTCCAGTTTGTTTGCACTTCACCATCAATGTGCTTGTTGTATGGCACCTACGTTCCTAGTTCTTTACAGCAAGGACTGTATTTCGATCTGTATTTATCTGCGCTAGGTGATGGTTGGCACAGACATCCTTGTCCACAAGACATGACTAAGATGCCACTGAGACAGTAAAGTTAACAAAAATTATAATATTTTTAAACAGTCAGATGTAACTAATTTAATATTACTTAAAGATTGTCTCCCCTAGGAGTACTCAGCTCAGGGATTCTTTGCAGAGAAAAAAATGTTAACTCTCATAAGGGCTGCTGAAGCCCTTCCATGTTGACTCATGAGAACCTACTGAAAATACAGGCTACACTTTTAGTTTAATACTGACAGTTTACACATTAATTCTAAATTGTTCATTCATTACACAAAGTACACGAGTACCTGCCCTGTCCCTCACACCCAAGCACTGCTTGGTACACTATAGCAGACTGTAGTAGCAGAATGGAACTGGTTGATTTTAAGTTTTTTATCTGAAATTTAAACATTATTAATGTATTGGACACTCTTGCAGAGGCAGGTAAGCTAACAGAGCTGGCTACTGTTCATGGACAGGATAAATTCAGGCCATCCCTCTCGTTTGTTATCTTTAGCCGCTAACAATCACAGCTGGGAATCTGAGCCTCATTGAACTCTCTGCCCACTTTATACAACATTTTTGGTTTCACTGGTTGCATAAAACATTGTGTCAAACAATAAGCTCACCCAATACAAACCAGTGGAAACCATTTAAACAGTGATCTTCAGTGTAGCTGAGGCAATTCAGAGCAGCTGAGCTTCTGTCCCTGCCGTTATAGTGAACTGTGCATTATGTATACTCTGGCCTCTTTGTTTAAAGAAAGGCAAGTCTTCTGTTATGGAAGAAAATTTGATGGATGTTTTGTGTAAAATCTACAGGAGGATATAGTCCTAAAGCATTCTGCAGCTGGGAACTATGTTTTCTTTTTCCTCCCAAGATTGTGCTTACAAACAGTAGTCAAATACTATTATTGCTATAATTGAGACATCTGTTAAAACAGTAAAACCAAAAAGCACCACAGTAGAAAGGAAAATTTTAAAATAATCCTAGTCAATGATAGAAGGACAAACAAAAGGTTTTACAAATAGATAAGGATCAGAAGGATTTTGAGGGAGACTGTAGTCTCTTGGTGTGATGGATGGAGGCGAGTTGATGACAGATGAGGCACAGAGTGCTGCAAAGCTAAAAGATTTCTTTGTCTCAAGTATGTTCACTAGGGAGAAAGAGGGAAACATGCCAGAATCAGAGAGAAGTTTCCTGGAGGCAGAAAATGAAAAATTAATGAAATGAAGAGTGACACCAGAATAAGTAAAAAGGAATCAATCAGTGAAAAGGAATGTACAATTCTAGTACTGGATGGCTTGTATCCCAGCATTCAGGAAGATACTGTATTTATACATTTTAACTAAGTTGGGAACTAAATTTATTACCATCAGTAGAAAAGGCAGATGACCTACCACACTTACCAGAGTTCATTAGGGGTTGAGGGATGGGTAAAAAGAGATTTCAGGGTAAAAGACTCTAGAACAGTGTGGATTAGGGTACAAAGAGCAGGAAGCTCTGAAATAAGACAGACTCTAAGCACCTGCAGAAGCCAGTATTTTCACACTGTGTGTCTCAATGAAGGTAAAACTTTGCAAATTAAGATTTCGTGTACATATACATGCAATTAAGGGTTCTAACACTTCCATTTAAGAGAGGTTTTAGATAACTAAATTATCATATTTAAAAATAATTACCTGGGTCTCTAAAATCTTTACATGGAAAAGTGTTGTATGCATATATATGTATAAAAGTATGGACAGTTATGCCAGACTCAATCTGCCAGATAAATAGAGAAAACCCCATATTTAAATGTGTGAATTAAATTAGCAAAGACAGGAGGACTGGGCTAAAAATTTACAGTAGCTGGACATAATGGGCTAGAGACTTAGGTAATTATATTGATGTCTAAAGAAGTTACAAAAAACCCCCACAGTTATTGAAAGAGAGGAGATCATTAATGACATAAGGATGAGGAAGAAAAAAAGTCGAGATTAGGGATCATAGCATTTCACACTGCATTACAACCAGGATTTTAAATAGTAAAACCAAATTTCTAGAACTATGAAAAGCTACATGAAAAAGTTTGCCATAAAAAAATTAAACACAGACACATAGCCAAATAGAATTAAATAGTCCAGAGGTTACACTCAGGCTTTGTTAAACCTCATAGCTCAATGTGCATATTTTACAGTACCAGCCAGAAGCCACAGTGAAACGTGGAACCTCCTTATGCTAACTATGACACAAACGTGCAAGCATCCACTGAACAAATTTATTCTTTACTGAGGTCAGTTAAGCAATTTGTGTAATTTTGTATTCACTAATAAATACAATTCATTACAAACTCAGAGTAGCACCTTGCTTTTCAAATCATACTGTTAATTTCATAGAACCATTAAGGTTCAAAAAGACCTCTAAGATCATCAAGTCCAACCGTCAACCCAACCCTTGTGTCTGCATTGTGTGACCCTTGTTCATAGCATTGTGTAACTCAATAGTAGCTACTCCTTGAGTGAAGATGCAACAAGTTGAGATACTATGACAGAAGAATAGGGATAAAGGGAGATACAATACTCTCTGATAGGAATAGAATTATGGAAATAAATCATGTGCACTTCATTGTTGTTAATTAATTCAACATTGATGATTTTTTTAAAACCACACTGAGGCAATAATGCAATATTGATCTTCTCAATTTCTACAGACCAGAAGTGATAACATTAAAATATAAATTATGGAAGATAGAATTAAAATAATCAATGACAGTCTGCATATTGCTACACTGTGCAATTACAATGCATACAATCATGAATATTAAGCAAGTCTTAATTTTTTCTTGTGGGAAAAGTCATTCTCAGAAGTGAAACAAACTCCTTCACTATCACATCCCGTATTGCCTCTGCACTGCCAGTTGTTCATTACCAATATCCATTTTATGCTTATTTCATCATCACCCAAGAAATGCACAATGCCCTTTCTTTTTGAGTACAGAGGGATGTTACTTCTTTTTACATATACATATTGGCTTGTATTTAGTTCAGTGAATAGGGCCAGAGAAAGGGCCCTACACTAGAAACAGAACTGCAAAGGTTTGTGACAGTCGTTATTAGGAGGTCACTGCAGAGTTCGCCGCTAGCCCTGGAGAAGCCTCATTCTCTCCTACCAACAAGCAACCACATCACTTGTAGAGTTCCTTTGTGCCAGAACTGCTCAATGTAACAGCAGAGTTGAAGTGTAAAATGAGAATGTGTGGCACTCAGCCCTGCGTTTAAATTCACCAGGCAATCCCTCCTATTCGACAGAGACAGCCAAGAGAGAAGCTGGTACTAACCGCTAAAACATGCCAGCTGTTTATTTGGCTTTCTTCCCTCACAGATTACTAAACAGCACAGACTGAAACAAAGGATTAGGATAGCTCCTGATTTCACTTTGGTAGAAATACCACAACTAGAAGGAGACATCCTGTATTGTAAGTTAAGTATGACATTTTATTTTTTCTACCTATTTCAACTAGAACAAAGCCAAATCAGTTAAATAAATTTAATGCAAATAAATGAAAATGTCTGGGATTTTTCAGCAGAAAGAGAAAGCTTTTACAATCTGATTCTGAGCAATCACCTGTCACTCTGTGCTACACTAACTGCAATAGAAATTTGGTACTGAGCTCTCAAAACTTGTTTCCAAGATGCAATTGACAGATAACCTCTTTGAGACTCTCCTTCCTACAAAAGGTTGGACCAGATGATCTTTTGAGGTCCCTTCTAGCCTGGGCAGTTCTATCTTGATTGAAGTATCATTTGTTCCATTGCTTTCTAACTGGGTTATATTAGCATGTTTTTTGCTTCTTAACAAGTGTAAAAGCAGCACCCTGGAATTATATGATAGCTATCAGTGCAGACTGAATCTCTTCATCAAGTAGTGGGGAATGTATAATCTTGTGCGCTGGACTGATCATGCAACTTGCTGCTACTTTAGGCAGGCAGTTAAGGTAATTGCCCATCACAGAGACTCTTACAGTGATTGCACACTAGAAAGAGGAGGCAACTGGTTTCCCATTCTCTCATTTGCTGATACTAGCTTTATGTAGCTACCACCAGATCTATGTGCAATGCACGACTCTTTACAACTTTGTTTACATGGCTCAAAATATAAATTGTTTACTACAGAAACCTTAACCAAGCTTTAAATGTTCATTGAGAACCAAAACAATCCAAAAAACAAAACCCCATTTCCTCATAAACTTAAGTGTTAGAAGTCAATTTAAGCAACAGAACAAACTATTTTAAAGGCACGCTTCCATCCTCGAGCAGTTCTTGGTGCCCTAAATGAGAAATATGTACAGAACTTAATAGAAACAATTATGAGCAGAAGCTTTTGCTTTCAAATTGAAGTAGAGATGCCATTGGAACATGGCTTTTCTTTGTCATGTTGTAATTAAGGCTACTCCTTACACATTCATGTATGAGCATGAGGGAGAGAGTGGTCCAAATACCTACATCTATGTGATTAGAACACTGAAGTAAGATGGCTGTGATGTTTAGCTTTTTAATGAGAGCAAATATATATAAAAGTGTTAAGATAATGGCAAGAAATCAATACACTAGTGTCTATCCACAGACCAGGTAAAGCAACGACCGTCTCAAAAAAGTGTTTTCTCACTTAACCTTGAACGGTATCACCTCTAAATTATATTGCCACTGCTTTCAATTCTCAGTCTTCCTGGTACTGCCAAAAGAAATGCCCATTACAGCCACTGATGTTTCATGAAAATGGTTCTTCTAAGTATAAAAATGTAGCAGTAGTTTTAAAAAGGTTGAAGAGAATGTTTTATAAACTGTACTGCTGACACATAAAGCCAAGCATTCAATGGCCTACTTCACTAAACATTACACCTCTCAGTTTTTTGAGACTGCTAGCATTCATTGACCAAATGAAGATAGCTGTAATTCACAAGACTTTATCTAAGCTCATCACTCTAAATGCCGCTGACTATAAAGGAGGCCTAAGTCACTGAGCTCAAATGTAGATAGCTAAATTGTAGAAGAGGCAAACCAATCTGCACGTGTATTTAGCACCCGTCCCAAAGGAATGCTAAGGCAAATTCCACCTTTTACTCTACTGAAGCTTTTCATGTTATCTCAACATGAAAGCACAGCAAAGAATACAATTCCAAAATGAGTTCTGGTCTACAAGATTCTTACATCAAAGTGCTTAAAATTTTGTCTTCTCTTCATTTGACAGAGTGCAGGACAGCTGCTACACTATATTCCTTGGGCTATTTTCCCTATATTTAAACAAAACAAATACAAATTACATATATTGTATATCATAGTAATGTGCTTAGGTGTTAACGCTTCTCTAACGCACGTAAGAAGTCTTTGAGTAGGTTCTATTAACCCAAAGAAGACAGAAAATGAAGCATTTATAATGTAGTAGATCATACTGACTTGATGTGTCATTATACTGTGCTCTTATGTCACAAATGTAGGGTTTTATCTTATAGCCAGGCAAATCCAAGCACTTTGCAAACACAATACAATTTCCTTGGGAGATAAATATTTGGGTGCGCAGCTGGACAATCTTACCAGGAGTGTACAAGTGAGGAACAGGAAGGAAGATGCTTGCAGATAAGATATGGCCGGTAGCAGGGCCAGAGAGCAGAGCCTAACATAAACTTTGCTTTGCCAGAGAACAATTGCAGGGTGTCAGATCGCTGTGGCAGAAGTTGAAGTGTGAGCTGATGTGAGGGAACAAGGAAAATACTTCTAAGTTTAGCAAGGCCTTTTTTTTTATTCCTGTGCCTTCAACTTTAACTTGGGCTTTTGTGCCAGTGACAAGATTCCTTTGGTTCAAACAATCACTTACCATAGTCTAAATTACTGCTAGTACAGAGCTGACACACAAATCTACCGTTCTCATTTTGTTTCTAGTACTTTGTGCCTACAAAGTGGCAAATGTTGCAAAATGCTGTTCAGACCCAAACTCAGAAACGTCTTAGTCACCTTGCTTGCATCAACGTGAAACCTGTTTTTTTCACAACTACTACTAAAAGAATTTCTAGCTTTCACCCTGGACACCAGAGTTTTGAGGTGCTGTGGGGACAGCACTACAGAATGAACCCAGGTTTGCTCAGAAAGATTTGCGCAGGCAACAAAAGGAAGTCTTTCCAAAATTATGTCAGCAGTGTGCCAAGTTCCTGAAGATTTGAGAACATAATTCAGGCCTCAAACCTACCTCTATCCTGGTTAAAGGCAAAGAAATATGGGAAGTCAAATACAGAAATGATGTGAGTGCATATGCGCTCTTTCAGTGCCTTCTCTACCATTTCCTGTAAGTTTCCTATGCCAAAAAAGTCAACCTGAATTAGTTTTAACCCTGATCTGATCTGGTTTTCTAAAAAACAAACAAACAAAAAAACCCCAACAAACCAAAAAAACCCCAACATTAAAAACTCAGGAAAGGGGTCTCCATAATACATTTACCAAAAAAATTCAGAAAACATGGCATGTTTTGGAAAGGAGCAGTAGAACATCTCAGTTCCACCTGTAATCCCCTTTTCTACTCCAAATGCCACAAGATGGCTCTGGTGGGTTTGACAGTGTCCCCCGATCACTGCTTAGACCCATGGATGACATTGGGCTGTTAGGCTTAGCTGGAACAGAGCGCTGGCACACTGAGGGCAGGCAGTGCCAAAGAGGAAGCCATTCTCTGCAGTCCTCATTTGGCTTGTGATTAACATGCTGTTCATTCAGTAACTGTGGTATAGAGAAGATTAATATATTAGTTTAATGCAAAAAAGGTTGATACAAAATGAGGGCAGAGAAGATAAGACTATGTCAAGATAGCCGGTGCACTTGGAGACACCAGAAAAGGCTGAGAGCTCAGCTATCTTGGATCAACAACACTGAAATTCATAGACAATTGTACAGACACTTAAATGATATTAATGTTTTCCTTGCCTGGGACCATCAGGCTCCTCCTCCATGTCACTCCAACTTCTGACAAGGCTCTTGGACTAGATTCAAGTTGCTTCCTTGGACCTTACAGGGAGCTGTCTCTCACAATAGACTGTCATGATGTCCACAGAATGGTGCATTTTTCTAATAAACATTAATTAGCTTTGAAATAGCTAACAGTACTGAAATGCAAAATACGCCTATTTGGACCGAACTGAATATGATGGAATCCACTTGTTGGGCTATTGTTGAAAGCTCCCTCCTAAAATTCAGCCAGCACCGCTTCAGTCACACCTGGTTAATAGTTGAAAGTTACCTTTGTAAGCACTTTTGGAAGAGAAAATTTAGTTTCTGCTACCCATGGTTGGATCTTAGAGATGAGAATACACAGTGCCTCCTTTACCAGCTCAGTCTTCATTTAATTATCTCACAGCGCAGGAAAAGTTAACTTTATTCAACAATAAAAGCATAAATTCTTTTTATTGCTCAACAGTGGTCACCAAGCTGAAGCAAGAGATGCATTAGAAATAGATGAAATATAATAATAAGACGTAGCAGACTTTACTCTTTCCTATTGTGGACCACATTTTACATCTGTTCAAAATTGCTGTGTCTGCTGTGTGACAGGATAAGGTGTCCTGTGCCAAGGAAGAGTGACAGAGGGGGGCAGCTGGAGCCCCCACTCCCTGTCCCCCAGCAGAGTTGGGTGGTGCGAGGCCAGCAGCAGACCCAGGACTCCCCAGGTGCCACCCTCAGGCTGTAAGCAAACTTGCAGCCTGACACAGGACTCATTTCATCTGCCTTTGCAGATAATAATACTTCCTTTATCCTGGTTTTCCTCCTGTCTTGGCTCTTCAGATAGCAATTTATTTGTGCAGGTACCATTTTTCACTGTGTGTCTCTGCAGCACAATAGGATACCAATCTCAGGTAGGGCATCGATGTGTTAATACTGTACAACTAATAAAGAGTTGAATGTATATTCTCTATACTTCGAAGAGTAGTAATTATACTTTTTTCATAAAGCTGTACTTTTCCCTCTTTCCTTTAATAAAAATCCTCAATATTCAGCTGAGAAAGCAGGAAGTTATTTATGTCTCCCTGACACGGGAGCAGAGCTTGGTCTCAGACGTCGTTTAAAGGAGCCTCAAAGATATTCAAAACCGTATCAGGCTGGCTGCAGCCCCAGATCAATTGCAGTATAACTTCAGCCTTCTTTTCCCAGAGCTGGCAGCTACAGGGATGTGCTGGATGACCTGACTAAGACTTCTTTCAGCTCATACTTTGAGAAGTCTCTAACTGCAGAAATCCGGGAAATTTCTTGTTCCTTTAGGACACAGGAGCACTTCAGAGTTAGTAACTGAATTTTCAGAGTATTTGGGTAAGTAATAGAGGAGATATTGAAAACCAAGTTTTAACTTCTTTGTGACACAAATTAAAATTAAAATTTTGAAATCTTGCAACTTGTTCTAAAGAATGCAAGTAATGATGCTTCTAAACGGTTCAAATGAAAACACAAAAATTGTCCTCATCGTATGGGAACTATTATCTCTTCCTGCCATAACAGGAAAAGGGAAAGAGTTTCTTCCAAGAAAAGAAAAAGTACTTCTGTGGTATAAATAAAAATGAAATTACAAAATTCAAATATCCACCACTATAAATTTATACTGGTCAGAAAAGCCTCTTCTCAACCATCAAAAATTAATAGCCTGGAAGAATGGGTTAATTATGGATTAATACACATGGCTAAGGCAACCCTTAGTTCCCAGTATTTTGAGTACATGATGTTTGCAGTTACATGTGTAAACACTGGCTAGCTCCTCGGAGAGCAGGTTTTCTTCTTAAGAAGAGTACATATAGAAACACGGTTTCAACATTTGTGCAGTAATCTCTTGATGTTTAAAAATATAATGCTGTACAGAATAGGCTGGGCATCCATTGTGCGTTAATCTGGTAGGCAGCTAACCCCCACAGAGCCACTCGCTCACTTCTCCCAGTAGAAGGAGAGAGAGAATTGGAAGGGGAAAAGGGAAAAAGGGAAAACTTGTAGGTTGAGACAAAGATAGTTTAATAAATAAATACATAAAAAGAAACAAAGAAAAACAAAGGCAAGAAAAAGAGGTGATGCAAAAAAACCCCATTGCTCACCACCAGCTGACCAGCCACCAGCCAGTCCCCAAGCAACAGCAGCCCTGGCAATCTCCTCCCCCAACTTTTATTGCTGAACATGATGTCCTATGGCATGGGATATCTCCTGGGTCACCTGGGGTCAGCTATCCCAGCTGTGTCCCCTCCTAACTCCTTGTCCCTCAGCCTGCTCTCTGGGGCGACAGCATGAGAAACAGAAAAAACCTGTCATGCTGTAGGAGCACTGCTCAGCAATAGCTTAAACATCACTGTGTTATCAACACTGTTGTGGTCACAAATCCAAAATATAGCCCCACACATGCTGCTATGCACAAAATTAACCCCATCCCAGCCAAAACCAGTACAGCATGCCTACTGGTACTCTTGCACACTGAACCTGGCACACCCTCTGACTACCATTGCCTACACTTGGTACATAAAAGGTGCACTGCACTATTTCAACGTATCAGCTGCAGTGTGCAAGCTTCATCACAGTGTGGGAATGGCTGCTCAGCAAGACGTATTCACCAGAGTGTCGCGCCAGTCACCCCATTTCTACTTCCAGAACATGCTCATCCTGAAACAAGTCTTATGCCTTGCCTCATGGTTCTGGTAGCTCCAGGCCAGTTTGGGTCTTTCCGCAGGGGGAGGCACTGATTAGTCCACTTACATATCATACTATGTTAGAACCATATAAAACTGACCCTATAAAGGAAGATGTCTTCCCTCCTGCAAGAACAGTTTGAAGCTAGCAATTACTTCAGTCCATGTGTTATGGCTTTACCCCTCCTATAGGAGGGGTACCAGCTATCAGGTAAGTGTAGGGAATCAATCCCGATCAAACACACTTTTTTCTGTCACATGCCACACAACATTCATGCTTAGCTTCCCCTCTGGATCTGCACAGAACATCCTGAACACAGGCAGAGCAACACGTCCGTTACCACTGTATGTTCATGAAAGCCTAAAGCACATGAACAACACTGATGCTGTCCACCCTGAACATGATCCACACCAACTAATCCTAGAACTGGAACTCTAGTCCAACAAGGTACTGAGGCATGTAAACAAGCCCCAAAAGAGAAAGGTTAGTCTCGAGGTTTTGCATCTTTTTGGACCACAGTATCTGTCACTCATCCTTGACTCTCAGTAGACTTAGACCTGTCTGGTGACTCAAACACAGAATCAGCATAATATTGGTTTAAGTCAATATATACAGCCACCATTGTTACAGCAGTGCTTTTGGATGATGTCTGTTTTTCACTTACATTTTCTTATTCATTTAAAAATTGATTAGATGTTAGTCCTCATATATCCCATACTTCAACATGGTGCTGCTGGCAATGTTCTAGATGACCCAGTCTACAGCTAGCACCAAGAACCAGGAGCGACTAAGATGTAGACAGAAAAGATTAGCCACATCTGACTAAAAAGGCCCCCATACCCTCCTCAGTCACCTCTGAAGGGTTCAGGGCTCAGAGGCTGTTGTGTGTGCAGGGGGTGTTAGAGAAGCCTGCAGGGCTACGATACCCTTCTGGAGGTTGGTTGTAGTGTCCTGCAGGGCCTGGAGGTTATCCTGGAGTTGTGGAGGGCTCCTCAGGCAAGGTCTGGTGCTATGGAAAGGGCAGGTCCCATAGCACCCACCATGGGGGCAAGGTCCTGCGCTGCCCGGAGTCAGGCTCCAAGCACTGGGCCTGGTGGGAGGCCCTGGGGGGGGGCGGTGGCAGGGCTGCTGGGGCCCCTGGGGCCTGGGCAACAGCTCAGTAGTACTCTTCATCAAAGACAGCTTATTCAAACAGGTTCTTACCAGTTCATAAAGCCAAGCTTCTTTTCCTCTGATAATTCAAAATGGTCAAAATCTCCTGAAGACACTGGAGATCAGAACCTGATATTTGTTGACAGCTGAATTTGTTTACTCCCTATTTAGGATCTGCTAATGGCAAACTGCTACAGAGACGTCAGAAAGCATAAGGATGAAAAAGTGTTTTTCACATCATAAGCTGCTGTTACCAGCATTACAGCATTCGAGAATTGCCATGAATAACATCTTCAGGCTGTCACAAGAACAAGCGTGGTTTGCTCCTTTCTTCCCTGCTGCCCACAACTCTGTCACACAAACAGATGAAGTTTGCACCTCTGTTTCCCACTGCAGAGTTTGTTGTAGGGCTGAGTTATTAGTTTCTTTCAGCCCTTAATGTGCACTTATTATTGAATTATTTCTGACAGCAGAAAATGTCAAAGAAGCAGGACTTGGCTTGGGGGGTGGGAAGGTAAGTCCATGGATATCTCTTTTCCATGCTCACTAGGCCTCATATATCATAAGTCACTTTCATGCCTTATTTTATACTTTCAGAATGCACAGATATTGTAAGGTAATTGTTAAAGTCATCTGTTAGGTCTAAGTATACAATCTCATTAACGAATGACATGGACTGGAAATGGGTTTTATAAGTCTCTCTCCCATATTATATCTGAAAATGCAACCCCCTGTATTTTAATATTGGGTTAATATGCTGGATAATAATAATTTACATTTATATTACAGCTAGATTGCAGAATGCTTCCAATTACATGCATAGCATAGCACAAAGAGGCAGCCATCTCTGTGGCAGGCAGAAAGTGGGCAACAGCAGAAGAAAGAGGAACTTTAGAGCTTAGGACCATATGGCCAACCCCTAGATTTAAGCTACCAGTATAGTATCCTGGAGTCCACACAGAGCAGAATAAATTAGTTTTAAGATAACAACAGACATCCTGAAGCCTACAGACTTAGTCTCCTTTTAAAAAAAGGATGACAGAAATCAGCCCTGCATAGAGATGAATCAGCATTTCCATTTAAAGTACCATCACTGAGGTACTCCAAAAGAGGAAAAAAAAAGTAGGTTACAAACAATCTCTTTTGGATGCCTAAAAGCATAATGAAGTAAGTGATTCAATTTATTACCCTCTTTTTTCAGGAGAAAGAGGATTGGAGGGGATAGATAGAGAACAGGGGGGAATCATTCAGAGAAAGCTGATTTTAATCCAAGATAAAATTGGAACAAGTCCCAGTCAAGTGATCGGTTTGATTTCTATTCAGTTTTGCCAGCCCAAGTGGGTCCCAGTATCACTATTATGCCCGGCATCATGTGATTAGTCTCACTGAGAGTCTGCAAGCTGAAAGCTGATGGTATGAGGCCTTTAGCATACACCTGCTTTTTTTGGAAACATTTCAAAGATGTTTCTTTTGGTGTGGGAGAGTAGTGAAGTGAAGCCCTGTGTGAAAGAAATGCCTTTCTGGGGAAATGTTCTTGTGACAGGAAAAGGGAAAACAACAATTTCACATGAAACTCTTTCAATTGATATTAGTTTTGATTTATTCAGCAGAAATTCCTCTTCATATAAGGCCATTCTCATCTCACTTTCCTCTGATACAGAAGTCAGTCCCAAGCACTAGCAGATAACCCTTGAAGCCAGAAACCAGAAATCCTTATGCAATTGTAACTTGGAATTTATTTTATAAAAACTCATATTATAATCTTGATGCCAGATTTTCAAGAGAGTTTGGCTCCAATCTAGTAAGTAAATGAAGAAGTAAAAAGCTACCAGCTATGATTGTTGGGTTTTTTAAAATCAGTCAAAGATGATGCGAGTTGCAGCTGCTCAGCTCTTTTAAAAATTGACCAAAATTTATGAGAAGGAGCCTGGGGTAAAACACTTTTTCCATGGGGATAAATTCTCTCCATCTGACTTGAGGTTACAATGAATTGTAGAGAATTTTAAAATGGCCATGATTAGTGGTTCCTGTCGAGTTCTCCAGCCATTGATACAGGTGTATTCCTGGCTTCATCCAAGGAAATTGTATATTGTCTGTTCTTACTGTTAGTTGCTACTGGGAGAGCAAGCAAGAGTAATGGCTCTCATAAGCAACAGAAAGCTAGAAGGAATTATCAACAAAGAAAGGCAAAGAATCAAAATGTACAGAAAAACAAAGGACTAACAAACAAGGGGTAAGCAACACTTCTTTCAATTATTTTCATGTGCATTCCTTATTTAAAACTAGGATTTTGTGGCCTTTCTCTTTCCCACTCATCTTCTGCCGTCAAATGTGACACAGAAGCTATTTTAAAAATATTTCCACAAATAGTCACATAGGAAGGTATTTTTTACGAGACTGAAGACCAGTGTACATAAAAGGGAGTGCTTCCATGCAAGAACTCTTCATCTCCCAATCAGCTTGGAAACTAGCAGTAATGAAAGTGTTTGTTTCTAACTCTTGTGCAAGGACAGTCTTCCAAGACAGACCAACCTGTGTTCTCAACAGGTTGGCTTGCCGAGCAGTGAGGACCAATGCACTTGATGTGACCTTTTTCCTTCGCTCTCTCCAGATCACATCATTCAGTAATCACATCATAGGACTGGCACAAATTAAGAATGATCAAACTTTCGGAGATACTTGATTTATAATTTTATTTTAAGAGACATGCACAATGTCTGTTTACATTGTCCGTGTCTCTTAAAAATGAGAAATGGCAAAAAACTTAACTGACAGACAATGTGAAGTCTCAAAGAACACTTTTTTTTTTGCTTTTAATATTTTAACATCCTTTTGTGGTGCAATTGGAAAGCTTATAGCTTTCTCAGTGAGATAACCTGCCTGAAGACCACGGTAAAGCTAGGAAGCCGCAGGTATGGTAACAAAAAACCAAAGCTATCTATTTTCTATATAAAATGGGGATCTACTCTTACCTCAGACAATGAATGCAGTCTCAAAGGGCAGTCCATAATTTCCTGAAGGAGTCATTCAAATGGCCAAATACCCAAGAGATTTTCAAATGAAACCTAAACATTAAAAGTGCAACCACTTTCTTTTAAACTTTAAAATACCTTCCTCAGAGAAAGAACAGCACAAACATTTTGTAGATAATATTAAACAAACACTAGCAGAAACAGAGTCAGAACTAAAACAGAGGTTATCAAAATGCATCTATTACTGCCATTATTAAAAAGGTGTTTGTAACAAAATTATCCATTAATTCTTATTCCTATTATAAAGGTGTTCAGAGATCAGTTCCCACTACCAGAAGAAATATTATATAATTGATTAAAAGTCCTTCTTGCATCTTTCAATTTTCAGTAAAGCTCCTTCTGTCCTATAAAAGGCAGTTGTTTGATCTGAGAACACATGACTTCAGAAATCTTTCTATTTTAACAGTTTCAAGCCTGAAACTAATGTGGAAGGTTTTAAAGCGTTGTTCTAAATAGACTGTCAGTTACTAATCAGTGATGTATTTCTAGTAAGCACGCTCTAGATAGATACCCAGAGATAACAGAGGGCCCTAAAGACTTTTTGCTTATTATTTAGGAGCAGCAATTCATCTCATTTTCCTCTTACTAAGTCACAGAGATCTGATTCCATACAGGTCAAGTTAAGATCCTACAAGGAGTATCACGTTACAGACAAATTAATATCAACTTCATTTTCAAAGCTAAATTATTAAAAATCATGTAATGAAAAGAATTCCAACACTAAATTATCTTACTCTGTATCTACAGGGTATCAAAATCCCCATGTCTGGTTTTTTAGGTTTTCCCATAAGCTTTTATTAGCAGCAACAGACTCAATCAAATACTTTCCAAAGGAGATTACCTTTGTTCTTCCTGAAGTCTAGAACTCCATGTTCAATATCCCAACCATTTTTTGAAATCAGAATACTGTGGAAAGCCAGTATCTACAGTTGTTATAACAGGTAGCGTGTAGAAGCCATATATGCCTATAAAGCCTCCTTCTTAGCACCAGAGGCAGATAAACCTTCAGTTCAATGTGGCTGTGGCTGGGATATGACACACAAATACATGCTTCACTGGCATCAGCATCCAGATAAATTTGTCCTCACCTCACTGAACGTGGAGTTTAAAAAACATAAGAGAAGATGTAATAATCAGGTTGTATCCTCTCCCTACTCCTACCTCAATACATGCCAACGTAATTTCCCCTTAGTGTCCAAACCAAAAATTAGAATAAAAAAGCATGCTGTCTTCCAGCTTCTACTTTGGTCATACCTTCATTTTCTGGTGTAAGGTTTTAAAGCAGCACAGGTGTCCTGTAGACTCTCATTTCATCTCATACTTGCAAGTCCTCTACATGTAATGGTTGCAGTGGTGCAGACTGAACACAAGTATGCCTCATTATACTAAAACACATTAATTGTCAGAGGCAAAGGTATGGAATATTCAGGTTGGGAAATTTTCCTCTGAGGTATGAGTTCATAGATTCCTATTTCTTTTTTTTCTGATGAAGAACATACGTGAATCATTTGGTCACTACAACTTCATTTGATTGAACAGATTGCTGAAGTGGGAAGCTTCTACTTAGCTAGAGCTGCCAAGTGTCTCACAGGTTTTGAGAAAGGATAGAAGTAGTTGAACTGTCCTTCTTATGTATGTTTGCAAGGTAAGCCAAGCGATGTCTATCCTGGAAGCAAGGGAGGACTAAAACACTGCTTTGTTGCTAGAGAAACTGCTTAAACTTATTTCATACATGCATAGAAAATATTGGCTAATAAACAGTACCTGCAGTTCTATGGAAGAGAACTGTCTGGAGGAAGTGAGAATAATAAAGACATGGTATCACCATTGAATGTGCACTTTTCTAATACAGTATGGAGATATGGCATAGTTGAACATTACAGTAGTTGAGGTATATTATTTATTCCAGAACACTACTATTATTATGACATTCATACTGAAAAGATTACTCTCAGTTCCCTTCACTCTACAGTTGGTCCTATAAAGATCCACCTAATTGGTACCCAAACAGTTAAATAGTTACAGCTCTTGTTGGTGTTATTGTGCCAGAAACTTCCCTTGCAGACATCATCTAGTCAGCTATTATGCTAGTAAACTAAATAGGGCCAGGGCACTATGGCATGCAACTGTCCATATTGTTTAATTGCTAGTACACTCTTTGGCATAGATTTGACTCACAGGAGCTAGCACTCTTCCAGGCAACACCTGGGCACAATTTGGAGGGTAAGGGAAGCCTGGGATGGTTCTCAGTATGCAATACGGACATGGCTGACACGTTTTAGTGAAGAAGAAAGTTTAGCCATATGGATGTAAGCCATGCTCTGTCCCTTGCCCCCAGGGCCAGACAGGGAGCCAGGGCACTTTTTATTTACTTTGTACAGACATAGACATTGAGCCCAATTTCCTTCTGACATTATTATGACTCACTCTGTTGAAGTCAAAAATTTATAGCAGACGTGTAAAAGTCAGAGAATCACTGTACCTGTTTTGTGTGTATTTTTGGGAGTGGGGAAGCATATAGGAGATGTGGCAATTACCCTCCTTTAAAAATAACTTCAACGGGGTTAGACCTACTTCACGTTTGCCCACTAACAAAAGCATCTACTTTATTCAGATTTCTTGTCTCTTCTCTTTTAAACACCTGTAGGTAAACTGATGCAGTTCAGAATGTAAAGATTCGGTCTGAGGACCATTTTGATTGCTTAGCTCTAATATCACAAAACAGGTCATCAGAGCTTACAGTTGCTCTTTCCTTCTAATTTGTTGCTTCAGGATATCAAGTTTTTCTGTACCAATTTCATTCATATCGACCAGCTTTGGTCATTAGCAGCATGGCACAATCCAGTACTACAGTCTGTTCATGCATGAATGTGCATCCAACAGCCTGCTTGCTTTATGTGCAACAAATTGAGGCATCATTCCTTTGATTGTCATGTATTCTGCTTAGATCATGTAAAAGTGAGCAGTACTTGTTTGTCTGGCATTCCCACATATATGTCAGAAAGTAAATGCCCCACAGCCCCAGGATGCACAGTATTCAGCTTTATGCTGAACCTGAGTTTTTGAGTACCTGATGTTTCCTCTCTGGGAAAAAATCCATTGCCATGAGGGACAATTCCCCACTCTATTACACCAACGCATAGAGGAAGCTCCATTGTTAGCAAAATTATACTTTAAGGTAAGATAAACAAAAACCAAAATCCAAAAAAACTTTCTGTAATGTTAAGACAAAATCCAAACCAATCAGATACAGTGGAACGAGAATTAGCCTTATACCTTTACTGTTGCTAGTGTGTCATGTATTGTTATTTTTCTAATCCAGAGAAAAAAAACCAACAACCTTCTGCATAAAGGATTTCTCCCTCTGTTTACATGCACGTGAGTTACATGTCACTCTTTTAGGCTTCCTAAGATTTTCTTCTCACTGCTATTGGTATGTCTCTTGTGATGTTCTCATCCTGATTTGTATATTTTTACGCTTTGATGGTTTATTTGGCTTTCCTTTCATACTGTTTGAACTACCTGGCTCCTTTTCAGACTCAGAAGCCCTGCTGCTAACATGATACAGCAAGTTTACAATGCCCCAAATAAACATAATAGACCTGGGAATTACATAGCCTTTTCCTCATACAAAATCCTACCCCAAAATGACCTCTCTTTCACTCTCTCTCACAGGCATATTACACAACTCAACTGCGCACAGTTAAGGCTCCTTACATAAACTCAACCAACTAAATAATTTGGCTTTTCAAGCACAAAAGAATTCTGCTGTCTTATCAGCTGCTTTTTGCTTATTCCAGCAAGTACCCAGTCTTTCAGGGCGCTTTGCGTTATCCTCTGCCACAGACCACACCTGTTCCCAATAGTTCCTTTGGTCAAAGACATCTATATACATGAGAAATCTCAGGGGGTAATTACTTCCTTTCTCTGCCTGCCCTGGCTCTTCCCAGCACAATCCACAAGAACACATCTCCACAGTGCACTACACAGACTCTGCAGGACTATCCTATACTGACTCACCATGCACATCACGTGCTTCTCCCAGAAGCAGCAGTTATCTAAAGGCAGAAGGAGCTCCTACCCACCTAACCTAATTCTTCACCTCTCTGCTCCCAGTTACACTTGATTGTCCTTCACTGAATGGTTGTATTCAGTCTTTGCTTCTTTTTCACCACTGATACTGGATAAACAAGAAAAGAAAGTCAGGAGAAGGGGAGAGAAAGATAGAAAGAGAAAAGTGTAATAACAGACTAGATCTAAAAAACACCTATTCACACCAAACAATTTTTCTCCACCTTCTGAGATTTATGTACATATGGATAACACTCAAGCCCTCCTTTAAGTGTGTTGCACAAATACTGAAACAAACAGGAGCAGAAACACTCTGGAACTAATCTGCTTCTGTGATTCTGTATCATTTGGTTTTACTCTGGTCAGGAACACGACCAATATCTAAAACTCTGAAAAAGTTGGATGACATAACAATGTAAAAACATTAGACTAACTCATGAGCAACAGATAATTTAAACAAGGTAAAACTTTTTAGTCTCAGGAAAAAAGGTTTTAAACTAAAACTGAAGGACATCTGATCTTTCTTTGATACAAGTAAGTATGTTTCCAGTATGAGTGGGAAGCAATTTATGATTATGTTGCTTTTGGCATGCCATTTTGAGACTCTCCCCATAATTTATCATAAAATCAAACATAATTATAGATTAAACTCACATTTGTTTGAAGAGGAATTATTTTTAAAAAGGAATAGGGAAAACATCGGTAAAAATTACAGTCTAATGTACTACAGTAAGGTTTACAAAGAATATGAGAACAATAAATACAGTTACAGTTTCTAAAGGATGGAGATTTTCGGATTTTTGTAGTTACTTTCTTAAGAAATAGGTTTGGTTTTCCATGACCAGACTGGAAAGTTTCCACTAAGTTTAAAAATTCAAAGACAAAAAGACTGGGAAATGGCAGAGCTAAGATCATTCTTCTAAAAGATTTTTTTTTAGTTAAGTATTTTCTGGTTTTCTGAGCAAATACATTTCCCTAGAATTTGATTATATGGCCTCACATTGCCAAGACTGGTTATCTGCCAAACTGGAATCATTTGTTCCACTGCACTAATTACTACCATGCAAGCATACGAAGCAACTGATGGCAGCAGTAGGTTATCATCCTCTAGGTATATCAGAACTAGAGCAGAATGAGGCAGAACAGAAAGGTTAAGGCAGCCAAATCCTGCCTGAAGACTCTGCAGCTGTCTCTACCTCTGCTACAGAGATCCCGTGCCATGGCAGTCAGGTCAGGTGACACTAGCTGTGCCCTTTACCTTTGATTCCAAGCCTGCCACCATATGGACCAACTGCCAGAAATAACAGGTTCAGACACTCCTACTAAAGGCAACAGAAAGTTTGTTTTGAATACAAGTTCCACATAAGTGTTCTGAAAAACAAACAAGTCAAAATTAGTGAATCTTATTCTTTTTGTGCCTTAGTTTTTCATTAGAAACATGGCTAATGCCACACTATCTTAGCCAGCTCCTGCAAGTGCTCAGGTAAAACAGCAGCAAGCAACCAAGAGAAACTAGTAAGAAAATTAATAATTTTGTCTTCAGTGGGAGATTGGAGGAACTGTAGGTCCTTGGATCTTACTTCCTGCCCTTCTTGAAGATAGGACTGACACTGGCTTCCATCCAGTCTCCACAGAATCCTAGAATTGTTGGACAAGACCTTTAAGATCATTGTGTCCAACCATTAATCTAATTCTACCAAGTCTACTGCTAAACCATGTCCCTAAGCACCACATCTACATGATTTTTAAACACGCCCAGAAATGGGGACTCTACCACTTCCCTGGGCAGCCAGTTCCAGTACTTGACACCCCTTTCAGTGAAAGATTTTTTCCTAATATCCAACCTAAACCTCCCCTGGTGCAACTTGAGGCCATTTCCTCTTGTCCTATCACTTGTTACTTGGGAGAACAGATGGGCACCTGCCTCTTTACAACTTCCTTTCAGGTAGTAGTAAGAGAGCAATAAGGTCTCCCCTCAGCCTCCATTCCTTCAGACTAAATAGCCCCACTTCCCTCAGCTGCTTCTCACAAGATTTGTACTCCAGACCCTTCACTAGCCTCGTTGCCCTTCTTTGGGCGCACACCAGCACCTCAGTGTCATTCTTGTAGTGAGGTGCCCAAAACTGAACATAGTACTGGAGGTGTGGCCTCACCAGTGCTGAGTACAGGGGCACAATCACTTCCCTAGTGCTGCTGGCCACACTATTTCTGATACAGGCCAGGATGCCATTGGCTTTCTTGGCCACCTGGGCACACTGCTGGCTCATGTTCAGCTGGTTGTCAATCAGTAACCCCAGGTTCCTTTCTGCCAGGCAGCTTTCCAGTCACTCCTCCTCAAGCCTGTAGCACTGCATGTGGTTCTTGAGGCTCAAGTGCAGGACCTGGCATTTGGCCTTGTTAAACTTCATCCCTTTGGCCTCAGCCCATTGATCCATGATGAAGAGGCTCCTTCCAGAACCTTTCCCAGTCACTGTGACCTAGACATCGAGAGTGGATCCACAATGACAACAGCCAGCTGCCTGAGCACTCGTGGGTACATCCTGCCATGCCCCATGGACTTACCCACATCCGGTTTGCTTAAGTGCTCCCTAACTCCCTTCTCCACTGACAGTAAGTTTGCTTTGCTCCAGATATTTAGGTTGTAAACTGATGAAAGAACTGCTTCCTGATAATCATATCCTGTGCTAATACTGAATAAATAATACATCATTAAAGCTAAAATCAACATGCATTTGGAATGTTCTCATTGCTGCCACTATTCAAAGACCTGCCCTACAGAGCCAGTCATTTAGCTCAGAAGACAAATTTCTGTGACAAAGTTTGTCAGATACCATGGCTGTACTTCTTGAAGAGAAAAAAGAAAGAAAAGAATACTACTATTCTTATGTCTTATTTAGTATATTGCTGCTGTTGTTGTTGCAGCATCCATGAATTTTATTAGGGGTGAGAATCCCACTGCTCTAAGCATATATAATACTATGGATTACTAGAAGTCTTATGCATATGTCATACTCAGTGAAAAAAAAAAACACCTGCTCCAAAGAATTCACAATTCGCAGGCTAGAGGTGGAATAACAGAAAAGTTAAACTAAAACCAAGAGAAAGCAAGTTACATGAGAATTGCAACAATATTTTTTCACAGGTATGAAAGCATATCAATGAGTATTAAAACTACTAAAAATATCTGAGAGAGTAAGTTCAGGAAAAATGAGATACATAAATTGGAAAAAATTCCTTAAAAAGGGCTGTGAAGTGAGATGGAATTACAGGGAAAAAGGAAGGTCTGGCACACTGGATAAAGAAAATATTTGATGCATATTAAGACAAGAATTTTTCAGATATAAATTTACTTCTGCCTCACATAGCCCCTTCCTGGAATAATGATGATAAATAAATGGCGTGAAAAAGGCCATGCAGAGAATATATTTTATATAAGCTTAATACCCAGAAAGCATTCAGTCTAACATTTCCCCCGCAATTAATTCTTGTTTTGTCTTCCATTTTAGCTTCCTGGTCACATATTTTAAAGGCCGTTGTCATAACTGTGTTGATCTTGGCAACTTTCCAGCTATGGGACCGAAGCATCACGGAAGCCAGGCCTACAGCCTCAGGAGCAAAGGGAGCGAGGCGGGTCGCAGGCTGACTGCAGCACTGCCTGTCACCCCCACACCAAGTTCACTAAAGCCTTAGGGACAACCAGCCCGCTTGGAAGCCGGGTGGTTGTGACAATGGGAATGGCAGAAGTTACGAACACAAGAACACTAGATATTTCAGTAAGAAGAAAAGGCTACTAGGCCAACACCACCTGTCTTTTTCAGTTTCTCTTCATTCCTGCCATTTTCTTTTTTTCAGCATCTATCTCAATAGTCCCTTTCTTCACAAATAAATATGCTTCTCTACATATTTTACAGTATTTGCTTACTTTCTAAAGCCATTCTGCTTGTGTATTCCCACTTGCAGGCAAGAATCTGCTCAGAATTCTTTAGTCTTTTTTAGAAATCTCCCCTGTTTCTTGTGCTCCTTCCCAGTACCCAGGTGTATTTTACCAATTCCTTTCATATTTTAAGAGTTATTGGCTCAACTATTCATCCTGCCCCAGCTTAAATGGAAATTATGTGAACCATGTATTCTCAGAGAAACACCTGCTCTCTGCAGAGTAAAGCAAAGAAAAATTCAAACAGGATATTGAACAACATTAAAAATAGACTGCAAATATGCAATGCTAATTGATGTAGACTGCATACTTGAACACTGCTTTATTTTGCCCTACTCATCTAAAGAAGTGTACAGTGGAGAAACACATAGCCCCAGAAAGGGCAATATATTATGAGAAGCCTGTTAATATTCTTATTAGATGGTGAGAGTAATAGGTGGATTCATTTCAGAGAGGAGATGGAAAAGGCAGACTGCGAAGGGTACATTATTAAAAGTAGTGAACAATGGCAATAACTTAAAAAAACATTTGTGTATCCTCACACTCATTTCAAGGACAAGTGTATATTTCATAATTGTTTTGCTGATTCAGCCATC
>VZZY01002362.1:0-12094 GCA_013400335.1 Eurystomus gularis
GGTTAACCCACCACAGTTTTGTAGAAGAAACAAGAGAAAGTTGGGATGGGCAGTTATTTGCTTGTTTTCTCCACTTCTCTCTGAGAATGTCTTGAAATGGTTAGATTAAAGCAGTTTATTTCCTCCCTAGATTTTTTTTTTGTAGTAAACCTCATTGCTAGAGATTTTACTTTAATCCTCTAAATAGAGATTTAAAGTGAGTCTAAAGATCTTATTGCTCAAGTAGAGAGTCTACCAAGCTCAGCAATCTTGTCGTCAGTGTACACAGGGTCATCAGTGTGCATTGACATTGCTCCAACCAAATTAAGAACTATCTGGTCGTTTTCATTGTTAGATGTTAGCTATGGAGATGGGTACTCTTGCCACGTCAAAGAATAATGTTGGTTTTTTCCCTTCTGTTCAGATTCAGTTGAGCTTTAGAATGAAATAGTTGAAATGCGGAAATAAGTGTTGGCAGGAGGGATTAGGCTTTGCCTTGTAGGGTGTTTGTTTACACAGAATAGTAGGGGTTGGAATAGACCTCTGGAGATCATCTCGTCCAACACCTCAGCTATAGCAGGGTCACCCAGAGTAGGTTTCCCAGGATCGTGTCTAGGTGGGTTTGGAACCTCTCCAGAGAAGGAGACTCTGCAACCTCTCTGGGCAGACTGGTTCAGGCTCTGGCACCCTCACAGGAAGGAATTTTTTTGTGATGTTCAGATCGAACCTCCTGGGTTCCAGTTTGTGCCCATTGCCCCTTGTCCTATCAAGGTCAGGGGCTGGGCACCAATGGTAAGAGTCTGGCCCCATCCTCTTGATCCTCACAGCCCCTTTAGAAATTGCTAAGCATTGATGATACACCTTCTCAGTCTTCTCTTCTCCAGGCTAAACAGCCCCAGGTCTCTCTCAGCTTTTCATTGTCACAGAGATGCTCCAGTCACCTCTGCATTGTTGTAGCCTCTGCTGGACTCCCTCCAGTAGTTCCTTGTCTCTCTTGAACTGGGGAGCCCAGAACTAGACACAATACTCCAGAGATGGCCTCACCAGGGCGGAGTAGAGGGGAGAACCTCCCTCGACCTGCTGGTTACAGGTGTATTCTCCTGATAGATTGCAGTGTTTAACTGGTAGTCAGCTTCAATTTACCAAGTATTTGCTATGTCATTTGTGAGCTTAATTTTTTAATGACCTTATAGTTTAATGGCTTTTGGTTTGCTCCTAGCAGACATACACACAGCTTAGAAATGACTTCTGTTTCTCAGGTGTGTTTCTAAAAAGCTTATTTGGTGTTTCATATTGTTATTAACACCAAATGTAGTAGCTAAAGGAGTAATAAGTGCTGAAATAAGCTTCGTTAGGATGTTTCAGACTGCTTGTAGACAAGGCTTAAACTGGGATTAAAAAGCTAATATACTTGTTTAATTTTGTTTTTTTTTAATGCCTTGGATATTAAAAAAGAGGTGGAAGTAGAAAGGACATAACTTCAGAACTTAACCAACGTTGTTTTGATTCCTCTATGCTTGTGAATAGTGTTTTGTGTTTTATTCAGTTTTACCAGTAAACTGGTGAGGATGGGAGGCTGCTGGTGGACCAGCTTTGTGCCTTGTCCTTTGCCAGTGTAGCAGCAAAAGGTTCCAGAGCTCATCTGGGTCAGTTGTCCAGTTGTAGGTTCTGTGTGGGCTGAGCTCCATCAGGCTGTAGCCTGTGTTGCTCCCTGTGTCCATCTTGTGCTTAAAAATTCTGTGAGGAAGGAGTTTGGGGAGAAGTCAGCTGACAGAGCACCCTGCTAGGGTTTGGTGCCTTTGTCCCCAGAAATGATGAGAGTAAGAACAGTGTCACCTTCTGCCTGCCACCTCCCCAGCTCTTTCAGCACCAGCACTCACCAGATCACTGAGAAACAAGCTTAAAAGTCGTAAGCTCTTTGTATTGACTTAGTTGAAAAGATTATGGAAAGGGCTTTTGTTACTGAAAAACTTTTCTTAATCCTGCCGTGCTCTACAATTTATTGAGACCTGATCTGCCCAGGACATTATTCCAAGTTACACTTCAATCAGGTTAAAATCCTTCATTTGCTGCTAAATCCCAGAGGGTCCCAGGGCATTCCTTTTAAATGAAGAAGCTGTTCTAGCCTGGTAGAGAGGCTGATACCACTGTTAAGGAGCTGCTAGGGGAGATCTTATGATGTGATAATAAGAGTGTGCAAAACTAACTTGGATGCAGATTTCCTTTTTTGGAGACCTATTGTTAACTCTATTATTAGTCCTGTCATCAGCCCTAGCAGGAAGTTGCCAAAGGTTTGCTGTGGAGTAGAGGAATAATTGTTTTTTTGCGTAGCTAATGAGTAGTGTGGTGGAGGTTCAGCTTTTAAAATAAATAATAGGTATTTGAACTACTTACCCTACACCTTTCTGTTTACATCTTTGCTTATCTTTGGGGAGTTTGGTTTGTGTTTCTAAACACAATTTTGAAAACTCCTCTAAATAGCTGTGGTGCCATTTTCTGTAATTTTTTTTGAAGATTGAAACATTTTTCCATAAACAGGTGGATTTGTCGTCAGGCTTTTTCTTTATGCGAAAAGTAGGTTTCCTGTGCTCTCAGCTACCATATCTTTGTAAGAGGTCAAAAATGGTAACAGAGCATCTAAACTTGCTTGAAGGTTTAAATATGCTTTGGTGATGTCACGCCAGCCGTATTTAAGTCTTTATCAGCGAAACTAGTCTTTAAGAAATACAAAAGCCTGAAGGAAAATTATCATGCAGTTGTATCTCTAAGCTATTATTTCTTAGCATAAAAATGGTAATACTGGTAATAGAGTGGACCTTTGTGGTTGGAACTGCTTTGTCATAGCACTTTGTTATTGCCTTTTAAGTCGTAATAGATAGGATTTAGTGTTTGCTGTGATTGCAGGGAATAATTATAGTGGATTTAATGTACACTAAAGAATAGAAGCATTTTTCATTTATTATTCTATCATTCACTGGCATCTGATTACTTATTAATGGATCAGCCAATGTGTTATCAGGATTTCAGTCCTGATATCAACAGCTTTATCCTTTGCTTCTGGAAAAGACCTCTGAAAATTGGTATTTTGAGCTGTAACAATCCCAAGTTGCTTCAAGGTACTATCTCCACCTCATCTTGCACCTCAAGTACATCCTCCTGACACTAGATTGGGTTTCCTTCAATTCTAATCACTCATGTGTGATAACCTCAGGCTTATGTTAAGCAATTATCCAGTGGACCAGCAAAGATCTGTTGTCTTGTGGAGCCAGGCTGTAAATGAAGCTTAAATACAGGATTGATAAATTCAGGGATGGTGAATGATTTGCTGAGCTGGTGTTACTTGTTTAAATGGTTCTGGCTGCTGAGCTGTGGCTTTTACCTTTCCTTTCTGCTTGGGGTGCTGCATGTATGGGTAGGTCTCAACGACCAGTGAAATTGTGACTGCTACAAGTGTGTTTGAATTTTCCAGCCTGAAATGCCTTGCTTTCTTTGATGTGAACCATGCACAGCAACACCAAGAGGCAATTGCCACAATTGCTTCTCAACATGTCTCAGTTACTATGTCACTGAGCCTTTTTGAAAAAAGCAAACAAACAAAAAACAAACCAACAGGCTTCCTCTATAGCATGAGGGTTTTTGTTTATAACAAAAGTGGATTAAATTTAGGCTTAGTTCTATTTCTTCCTCATCCTACCTTAGAGGATGCAGTTGTACCTTATAGAATCAAAGAGTGGTTTGGGTTATAAGGGAACTTAAAAATAATCTAGTTCCAAACCACTGCCATGGACAGGGACACCTCCTACTAAACCAGGTTGCTCAAGGCCCCATCCAACCTGGCCTTGAACACATCTGGTGATGGAGCATCCACAGCTTCCCTGGGCAACCAGTTCCAGTGTCTCACCACCCTTGTTGTAATGATAATTTGCTCTAAACACTTCCATTGTTAATACAACTTCAGCAGTGAAGCTTTTTTGCTGTGTGACCTGTTCAGTAATATATTTGTATTATTTCGTTGTTTTGGAGAGTGTGTTCATTGACTTTGGATGTTCTGATCAGACCACCTCTTAGTGTGATTTTTCTCTTCTGGTTCTAGGTAATTGAAGACATTGAGTACCTGAAGTTTGACAAGGGGCCATGGCTGGAGCAGGATGATGTTTCTTTCCATAATTTGAGACTTTAGTAAGTATGATGTCTTCCAGTAACTGGACATTACTTAACATCAGATCTCAGGGAGAATGGTTAAAGCCTTGAGTTTTTCAAAGTCCGTTTATATTTGCACTCTGATTTGGTTTTATGTCAGAATTCAGCAGTAATAGCAGCCTTTTGTAATATTTTGGCATTGTAACATGGTGTAGCATTTTGCTTCTGCTGATAATTGATTAGATGAGAGACTCCAGACTAAAAGATCTCATTCCATTAATTGAGTGCAAGAACACTCCAGGCATTTCCCCAGTGCTGTGACCTGTGGCTCTTAAGAAGGTACTTTTATGAGCACTTCTGTTCCTGTACCCAGAAAAGCCTTTAATTTTAAACTAGAGCATTTATGCAGTTGGTCTGGTGGTTTCTCTGCTGCCCTGGTAGCACAACATCCTTAAAGCCTGTTGACAGAACTCAAAGCAAGTTTTATATGTGGTGCTGTTTAGATTGGCTGCGGTTAGAGTGTTTTTTTTCCTAAAACTAATTTCTTATGCTGTGTGCTTTTGCATATCTTTCCAGCAGTTAAGAAGCTGTCTGAACACGGATTATAGGGAGGAAATGGGAGATCAAGCAAACTCAGGCTGCCCAGAGAGGTTGTGGAGTCTCCTTCTCTGGAGTGATTCCAAACCTGGCTGGATGCCATCCTGGGCAACCTGGTCTGGGTGACCCTGCTTTAGCAGAGAGGTTGGACAAGATGATGGCCAGAGGTCCCTTCTGACCCCTACCATGCTAGAGTCTGTGACTTTTCAGTAATTTTTTTTCTCCTTTCCCCTGCCTCCCAGTAAATAATCCTAAACAGAAGCTTTAGTCCTAGCTCACAGAATGAAGTATTGCAGTTCTGTTGTTCATTATCCATATTAACAAGGAGAATTGTAAAGTAGAGGGATTTAAGGGTGGTGTTTTGTTGTGTGTTTTTTTTTTTCTTAAAGATTCTTGTCTGTCTAGCTGGATGTGAAGAGATCAAACTCAGCTGGTGGAAAGTGCTTTGCTGGAATACAATCAAATTTCATGGCAATAATTCTTTGCAAGGACTCCATAATTATCTGTCCTCCACTTCAACGGTGGAGTGCTCCTGGTGGGGCTGCACATGCACCCAGAGCAGCACTGAAAAGAGTGGCTGCCCTCCAAACTATGTTGAACCAAACCATTGATGGGTGTGTAACTAAGTGAGATCAGACAGACCTACACTTTCGTCTGTGTTACAGATGAACCATCAGGAGTGCTGCTCCAAAGTCATGTTGATGAACAAAATATTCTTTGGATATAGCCCCTGTATAAGGAATATATCAACACTTGTAGGACTGTTAATGGAGATAACCTTGCACTGAAGTGAGACAGGCTTCCCATTGTGCTAGAATCACAGAACGGTTTAAGTTGGAAGAGACCTCTCAAGATCATCTAGTTCAATCCCCCTGCCATGGGAAGGGACATCTTGCACTCGAGCAGGTTTCTCAAAGCCTCATCAAACCTAACTTTGAATATTTCCAGTGATGGGGCATCCATATCCTCTCTGGGCAACTTGTTCCAGTGTCTCACTACTCTGGTTGTAAAACTTTCTTCTTTATATCTAATCTAAATCTACCCTCTTCCAGTTTTAAACAATTGTCCTTTGTCCTACCACTATAGGCACTGTTAAAAAGTATTTTTCTGTCTGTCTTAAAATATTATAGGCTATTCTCTTGACAGAAAGTGCTATGGGAGCATTAAATTTAGAGTTAATGTGAAGAAGGTACTTATTCTCCAAAGGCTTCATTGTTTATAATCATTCTTTACATATATTTTACAAAAAAAAAAAACGGATTATGGGAAACTCCAAAACTTCCAACAGCAAACAGAACTGTACAAAGAATTCTGAAACACTCATTCCAAATTCATGCCCTAACCAACAAAAAAATACTTTGTAGAACTTCTGTTTTCAAACCATTTGAGCTTCATCTTAGGAATAACCCCATGCAGTGGTATAGATTAGGGTTTGACCTGCTGGAAAGCAGCTCTACAGAGATGGACCTGGGAGTCCTCATGGGCAATAAGTTAACCATGAGCCAGCAATGTGCCCTTGTAGCCAAGGAGGCCAGTGGTGTCCTGGAGTGCGTTAAGAAAAATGTGACCAGCAGGTCGAGGAAAGTTCTCCTCCCCCTCTTCTCTGCCCTGGTGAGGCCACCTCTGGAGTCTTGTGTCCAGTTCTGGGCTCTCCAGTTCAAAAGAAACCGACAACTGCTGGAGAGAGTCCCATCGGAGACTACGAGTATGATTAAGGTACTGGAACATCTCTGTGATGAGGAAAGGCCGAGAGCCTTGAGGATGTTTAGCCTGGAGAGGACTGAGAAGACTGAGATCTGCTCAACGCTCATCAATATCTAAAGGGCCTACTGGGGTCAAGAGGATGGGGCCAGACTCTTTTCAGTGGTGCCCAGAGACAGGACAAGGAGCAATGGGCACAAACTGCAGCCCAGGAGGATCCATCTGAACAGAAGGAAAAGCTTCTTTCCTGTGAGGGTGCCAGAGCCTGGCCCAGGCTGCCCAGAGAGGTTGTGGAGTCACCTTCTCTGGAGAGATTCCAAAGCCTGCTGGATGTGATCCTGGGCAACCTGCTCTGGTGATCCTGCTAGAGCAGGAGGGTTGGACAAGATGATCTCCAGAGGTCCCTTCCAACCACCGCCATTCTAGGTTTCTGTGATCTTTAGGCTGCATGTGCAGGTAGCAAGTGCGGTATGGTTACTACATTTTAAAAATAAAACTTTATAATTCATATTTCTGGTTATCTGGCAGGTTAATCACACTGGGATTTTTTTAAAAATCCTGCCTCTAAATTTTTGTCTTTGTGACAAAAAATTGGAGCAGTAAGTTAAACTCTTTTGCAGGCTTTGGATAAGGCAAACGCCTTTGCCTGTTCTCTGCTGTTGCTTCAAATGCCTGCTAAAATGAGAGGTAACAGTCCTTTTCCATGGCTCTTCTATCAAGGGCTCAGGATAGGTTGCAGTGTGAGTGGTGTCTGAGAGAAGCAGTCATCATTTGGGTGCCCTTTGTCTGAGATTTCTTGCTGTAGTAATTAAATGATAGCATCTGATGACTTGGACCCTGCAAAACTATTAAAATCAGATTTCCTTTGAAAGAGAAAACACAGTTAAGCTGCTTGTTTTCCTATAGCTGAACACTAGGACAGTTATTAAGAAAGGATTATTAATTGTGGAGTGCAGGAGGGCGTTAAAGGAAAGCATACCGTTAAAGAGCAGTGTATTAAGATGTATGAAAATTCTACTTTGCAGCTGTAGAAGGGAATAAATTGCATTTGTTAAGTTTGTCATTGAACCCTGGAGGACGGGGGAGAGTCTCCTGTACAAGGCTCTTGGTATTGTAGATAATGCAGAATTATTTATTCTATTGGCAGCATGTGTCTGTTTTAAGATCTTACAATTCAACAGACTGCCAATGTAAATGTTCTTACTGTTTGAGTTTTGCTGTTTCCCCCCTTGCCTTTACAATAGCTTTGTCAAGATATCATTTGTATTTGGACATCTGATGAATGTGCTCAGTGTTTATTTTGAATCTTTGGTGCTGGGGTATTGGTCAAATGTGTCACAACATATCCTGTGCCAGTATTGTGCTCAGGCCTTGCTCAGCTGGATGAGGACATTGTGGGCATTATGTTGGGCAGCATGGGAAAAGCACCTTTACAACTTTCTATGAAAATGTGTAGGTTTGGATATAATCTTTCCTTGTGTTATCTCCAGAAGTGCAGGACAACGAGTCTCCTGTCACAGCCTGCACGAACTTCACTCATGAACACGTCAGGCCCAGCATCAGGCAGAGGGCAAGTGTGTAAGGACCGAACAAACACTGCAGGGACTCTACTGCAAGGTTGGATCTGCATCCCAGAGCATCGTGTCTCCGGTGCTAGTTCATGAACGTTAAAGCTGATGCTTTCCTCACCTTTTTCTATGCCCAGGTAGAAAAGATCTTGTGGTACCCACCCTTCCTCAGGTCTGCAGTTGTCCCACACCTACATTATTTTTTTCCTTTTGGAAAGAGGTTTGGTTGTTTTTTTTAGCATGTTCCTGGTGGGCCGCCTGTTCCACATGCTGGCACATGCTGCCCCCTCGTGGGTGTTTCTGGAAGGCCGCAGAAAGTATCTGGAGGGAGCCTCACAAAAAAGCTGAGGAGAGACTTTTTACAAGGGCTTGTAGTGGTAGGATGCTTGCTAATGGCTTCAAACTGGAAGAGGGAAGATTTACATAGAAGTTAGGAAGAAGTTCTTCACTCTGAGGGTGGTGAGACACTGGCACAGGTTGCCCAGAGAAGCTGGGGATGCTCCATCACTGGATATGTTCAAGACCAGTTTGGATGGAGCCTTGCACAACCTGGTCTAGTGCGAGGTGTCCCTGCCCATGGCTGGAGGGTTGGAATTAGATGATCTTTAATGTCCCTTCCAACCCAAACCATTCTATGATTCATCTGTTTTTCCTGCTGCAATTGCCTCCATTGGTGACCTCCCAGCATTTTGCCCTCATCCTGACTTGGGCCATTTCAGTTCTGAGGCTGTCAGGGGGCAGCACACTATGACTGGGGGCCGGAGCAGGAGCCAGGGTGTTGCAGTCCGAGCTCCGGTGCTGGCTCAACTGTTCACAGTTTTACTTCTTCCACCTTCACCTTTTGCCAGTATGCCTGGAGAAGGGGATCGGTGGACAGTGGTCTCTTTGCCCTAATAGAGTAGGTTGTGGGACTGTGGCATGTCTTGGTGAAAGGTTAAAATGTATATAGTTGTCTGTTGGGGAGCTGCTTGAGAGAGTCCAGTGGAGGCTACGAAGATGCTGAGGGGACTGGAGCATCTCTGGTCTGAGCAAAGGCTGAGAGACCTGGGGCTGTTGAGCTTGGAGAAGAAAAGACGGAGGGGAGATCTTCTTAATGCCCATCAATATGTAAAAGGCCCAAGGGGGTCAAGAAGACAGGGCCAGACTCTTGTCAGTGATGCCCAGCTACAGGACAAAGAGCAATGGACACAAACTAGAACTCAGGAGTTCCATCTGAACAGGAGGAAAAAATTTTCCTGTGAGGGTTCCAGAGCCTGGGACAGGCTGTCTAGAGAGGTTGTGGAGTCTCCTTCTCTGGAGAGATTCCAGACCCATCTGGATGTGATCCTGGACAACCTGCTCTGGGTGATCCTACTGGAGCAGTGGGTTGGAAGAGATTATTTCTTCAGAGGTCCCTTCCAACCCTCCCCATTCTGTGATTCTGAAAGCTGGAGGGATCTCCCAGACGATGCTCTTCACAGCTTTCCTTCTTCTCCAAATGCAGTGTCCAACAGAAACCAATCTGCTGGCTTTTTGAAAAGTCTCAAGGAGTTCCTCTGTTGCCACTGCACCGGGTGAAGCATGGTTTTATCCGTGCACTTCCCAGTGAAATTGTGTGTCTGTCTACATGCATTGCAAGATAAATGCAATGATAAACTGGATTTTGTGTAACGTCACCTGTGTTACTTTACCAGTTGGTGGTGGGGAGCTTACTGCAGTTGACTTGTTTCATCAGACAAGTCTGCAGTTAAATCTGTTATATCCCCACAGCCTCTTCAGAATTTGCTGGAGCAGAACATACTTTGTATGAGCACATTTTTGGCTTTAAGACACCACTAATTTCACTAAAGAAAAGGCAGATATTGCTGTTTGTTTTATCTGGTGAAAAGCGGATTTACTTCCATTCAGAAACAATCTAGCCATGAAATAGGTTGCCCCTCTCACCTGTTCCATTTTGTTCATTAATAACTCTTAGTGTGCCACAAACTCCCTCTAGTAAATCCTTCAGTACTATATTGACGGGACATCAGACATACATTTTGAGGTTGTTACTGAAGGACCTTGTATGTGCAGTAACTGGTAATTTCTAAGTTCTCTTAACATTTGTTTAGCTTCTTGGAGGTATTGCTAACCCCAGAGCTTGACTCCTATTTCCTTTCTCTGGTTAAATGAAATGTTGTGCCAAGGAAGCATGGGAGCGAATGAGAGAGAGCGACCCTTCAGTGTGATCCAGCATGCCTAGCAAAGGGAAGAAGTGCTCCTGTTTGAATGGGATGTCTTGTCTGATTTCAAATAGCAGGACTAGGAAGTGCTTGCAAGAGGTATATTGGACTTGTTCTTGAAACCTTTTGTTGTGGAAACTCCAGAAATCTCATAAACCATTCATTGTAAAACTTCTGACACTATTAAAAACTGCTTCTTGTAGCACCTTACTTCTCTCTTGCTTCAGTTGAAACGGTTCTTTTTAATTTCTTCTTTGTGATGGCTTTTTATTGAAGAGCTGTTGTTGCGCCTTCTCACCTTCTCTTGCAGACCCGCTTTTCTTGGATAGCTCTTTTCTTCCTTGGCATTCATGGTGAGTGTTTGCTCACTGAGGGAGTGGCCATGTGTATTGGTTTAGTAAGAGCTGTGGCTGCGGGGTAGCCGTGCCAGTGGCTGCCCCGCCGCTCCCCACCCCCTCCCTCTGCTGCGGGTCGCAGACAAAGAAAAAGAAGGTTTAAAAGTGCCTTTTTGAGTTAAGGAAGGTTTAATATATACATATTTATATAAGAAAACAATATATAATAAGCATTTGCAGTTAAGAAAGAAACCTAGCAGTAATAGTGATAAAGGAACAATACAAAAAGATTGATAACAGAGAGCAGCAAGGGAGGGAGCTCACCCAGACAACAGCCAAACGTGAACTGCCCCCCCCACCGGAACTGGCCCCGGGGCATGACATCAGCATGGTGTAGAATAACCTGGCTCCACTAAAATTAACCCTGTCCTGGCCAAACCAGGACACCATGGTTCACCTGGGGTATGGCTTACTTGTCCTGCCTAAACCAATGGTGGAATCTGAGTCCCTTTGGCAGAAGGAGGTCTGTACGTCCTTGCCCTGCCTTTACTAAGTTCTGGAGAAAATGGGCAAGGAAGAAATGACAAGGAAAGACCCACAGAGTGGGGCAGTTCACGACTGTCCTATGTACCTGCTGAATGAGCATGGGAGCAGAGGAGATCAGTATGGTAAGAGTTTGATGCAGGAACCATCTCTCTCACCCAGCTCTGTGCCTGTGGCATGAGTCAGGAGCATTTCTCCTTTTCCCTGCTCTCACAAGCATGGGCAAAACCATGAGTGTCTCACATGTTCGCTGGCTCACTCTCACATGTTGTACCCTACCAATAGGAGGCAGGGAAGCTGACCGCAGCTGGGGTAGAGTGTACTGGCCAAGGCAATAAGGGTGTGAATAGCAGAGCAATGAATCATAGCGTGCTTTGGGTTGGAAAGGAACTTTAAAGGTCATCTAGTACAACCTCCCTACAGTGAGCAGGGACATCTGCAACTAGAGCAGGTTGCTCAGAGCCCCGTCCAACTTCACCTGGAATGTTGCCAGGGATGGGGCATTGACCACCTCTCTGGGCAACCTGAGCCAGTGTCTTGGCACCCTCAGCGTAAAAACTGTCTTCCTTCTCTCTGTTCTAAATCTCCCTTCTTTTAGTTTAAAACCATCACCCCTTGTCCTATCACAACAGGCCATACTAAAGTCTGTCTGCATCTTTCTGATAGGCCCCCTTGAAGTACTGAATGCCCCTCACTCACTCAGATTCAAACCTGAAACACAATAACCAGTTGGCAAGATGCTGGTTTCAAGGTGTGCAAAAAATCTTCTGTTTTCCAGTGGGTTCCAACTGCTATTTCTCAAGTTACTTTCATGTATGAGTACAGAATTTAACTTGATATGCTCTTGGGTTGCTGGCTCTAAGCCTGTTGAGCTCGTGAATGCTTTTAGGTAGGAAGTTTAGTTTTTCTAATACTCTGCATTGTAACTTCAGGTTTTGTGACCATGCCAACATCAGTTGAGAAATCGTGGCTCAATTGTGCAGCATGGGTTTTGTTTGGTTGGCTGTTTGGGGTTTTTGTGTTTGTTTTT
>VZZY01002362.1:12127-103277 GCA_013400335.1 Eurystomus gularis
TTTTTCTTCTTTACCCTTCCTTGCATTTTTAGCAAATATGTTCATTGTCACATCTCAGTTTTGGGCCCCTCACTCCAAGGACATTGAGGGGCTGGAGCGTGTCCAGAGAAGGGCAGTGAAGCTGGTGAAGGGTCTAGAGAACAAGTCTTGTGAGGAGCAGCTGAGGGACCTCAGATTGTTCAACCTGAAGAAAAGGAGGTTCAGGGGAGACCTTCTTGCTCCCGACAGCTCCCTGAAAGGAGGTTGGAGCTTGGTGGGGGTCAGTCTCTTCTCCTAAGGAATGAGCGATGGGACAAGAGGAAATGGCCTCAAGTTGTGCCAGGGGAGGTTTAGGTTGGATATTAGGAAAAATTTCTTCCCCAAGAGGATTGTTAAGGCCTGGCCCAGGCTGGCCAGAGCAGTGGTGGAGTCCTCATCCCTGAAGGGGTTTAAAAGCCGTGGAGATGTGGTGCTGAGTGACATGATTTAGTGATGACCTGGCAGTGCTGGGTTAACGTTTGGACTTGATGATCTTAAAGGTTTCTTCTAACCAAAACAATTCTATGATTCTCTAAGACTTTCTAATGTTCATTGTGGTGGGCAATCTTGAGACTTAGCTTTTTTCTTCCACCTATCTATAAAAACAAAGTTACTTGTGTGTCGTCAGGTTTCTGCAGGTTCCCTGAAAAATTTGTGTGCCCTTGCTGTGAGCTGCCTGTAAGGGAACAGGATTTCCTTCTCCAAGAAGAGTCAGGAATGTGTCAGTCCCAATTCCTCGGTACCTGCTCATGCATGTCCTGCTGGACACAGCATGTGAAGTAAGGTGTTTAACAGGTGCTTTTGGAGAAGATATGGTCTACCTGTTGCTGTAGTTACAAATGTGATTCCTGTGTAGCAATGGGAAGAGCTCTAGCTAACAGGATTATGGACCGTTGCACTTATGGTGAGCTAAAATCTAATGATCTGTTAGGACCATGCAATCACTTACATGCTCTCAGTTAAGATTGAAATGTCACATAATCTTATGGGTAGGTAAAGCACACCCTGGGAAGCCGTGCTACTGCATGGTGAGAGCTGCTTCCAGAAAATACAGTTAAGTGCCAGAAAATAATAAATAGTGATAATTTTGTGCTGGGGGAGAGAGAGAAAATGAAGGAAACATAAATGCTTCCTGCTGAGCAGTGAATTAGTTCTGGCAAGCGAACATGGTTTTGCAGTTGAAGACTTTGTTGTGGCAGGTGTCTTTGGGTGGTGCTGTTAGTATTCAAAGTTATTTCTTCAGATGCAGAGCTGAAGCTGGAGAAGCTGTCTTTGGTGGTGTTAGGTTTGCAGTTTTTTGTTGTGTGGTGGTTTCTTTGGAAGCGGTGGTTGCGAGAGCAAAGAAGTTTTAAAAGCAGCAGATTTTCCATCTTGGCCACTAAGTAAAATAAATTGTGCCTGGGAATTCATAGAGTCATGTAATCGTTTAAGTTGGAAGGAACCTTGAAGATCATCTAGTTCCAGCCCCCCTGCCGTGGACAGGGACACAGTTGTCCTCTATAATTGCTATTTGGCTGAGATTCATGAAATAAGGGATTAACTGCAGGCTGGCTGACTACAGGACTCGGGTTGTGTGTGTCAAGTTATACTTCACATACGCCTGGACAAATTTTACCTGCTTTCTCTTACAGACTTGTAAGGTCCATAACATCTGCCACTACCTGGCAGAGAGCAGACTTTTCCATTTCTGTGGGAAGAAGGCACAGAGATGTTTATTCACTGATAGATGAGTGGATCTCCCACAGCCTGCCCTGTTAAACCTGAGCGTAGCAACATCTTTAAACATTGCCTGTACATGAGCCTGTTCGGATCAGAACTCTTGGCTTGTTGTCTTGACCTCTGCTCTCTGCATAATTAGAATGCAGATCAAAGCTCATAGTGTCAGTGTGGTTGCTGACTGTACCTAAGGAATGAGGAGCTGGTACCTTAAGGACTGCTTTCTGCTGGGGACTGTGTTTATTTTTAGTTCCAGGTTAATTAGCAGTGGCTAATAACTTTAACGGGCACAAACTGGAACACAGGGAGTTCCACGTAAACATGAGGAAGAACGCAAGTTCATTTTGGAGGGTGATGGAGCACTGGAATAGGCTGCCCAGAGAGGTTGTGGAGTCTCCCTCTCTGGAAAGATTCCAAACCTGCCTGGACATGATCCTGGGCAGCCCGTTCTGGTGACCCTGCTGAAGCAGGGGGGTTGGATTACATGATCTCCAGAGGTCCCTTTCAACCCCTACCAGTCTGTGATTCTGTAGTAGAGCTGACTCCTTCTTAGCAGAACCTCAAGACTTAGCAAGTGCAAAGGTGTCCTTCCTGAAGTATGCTGAGATTCAGAAATGAAACTGGTTGCATCTTCAGAGCACTGTTTTGGGCAAGCTCCTCCATCCCAGCTTGGTTATTCCAAGCTGTCCTGGACTGGGCCCTTAGGAGAGGGCTGGTGCAAGCATGTCATGAGAAGAGCTCTTGCTGTGTTGGTGAGAAGGCAAAGAAGGGCTCATTCTCCTGGTTTCCAGCATCTGAAAAACATGCTTAATGTACATGAAGATAGATAATGTGGTGGTTTATAGGAAGCATCTTTAGTGTTCATCCTGGTCATGTTTACTCTTACTTTGTCCCATCACAACTTTTACTCAATAATTGTATTTCCTTACTAACTTGTCTGTATTAGGATAGTTTACAGTGTGTATTTCAGGATATTTTAGCAGGCTAGCTCACGTGTTGAAACTAGTTCAGTGCTGTGAGGTAAGGTCCCAAAATTTGTGATTTGGGGGGAAAAATAATTCCTTGAAGATGATGAAATTTATTTTGCTCGGGTCATATGCTTTGTGTGTATGTAAATATTTGTAGAGAAATGCAATTCACTGAAAACCACACAATTCGCAAGGCTTCAAGTGTTGGGTTTAGAATTTGGTCACTTGTTGACTAACAAATGGCTGTATTTTTCCCCAAATTCATATAGGTGGCACTGTTGGTCTGTGTATAACACCAGTATGTAGAATGTGGCTTTCTAGCAGTTTCTCAGACATTTCAAACTGGGGATATTTCAAAGTGCAGGTACCACGCAGGATGGATTTTTGGTGGATCCTGGTGTCTGTTGTTACAGCTGCTGCAGCAGACTTCCTCTGGTTACCCCGAGGCGGGATGTTGGAGGCGCTGCCTGCTTCCAAATCCTGTGATTGATCCACTTAAGATGGGAGTTTGGGGAAAAGCAGCACTTCTAATCCTTTCGAGGGAGATTATTAAATCAAGTGGAAATAGTAAGGTAGTGTGTGGTGTTCAATAAAACCACTGGGTTTACCTTGCAAAATGCTGGAGGTGCCTTACGGAGAAGGCTCTTGGGAATGACTGAACATCTCCAAGGAGGAAGAACCTGGGGGAGGAAGCAAGGAAAAGTTGGACTGCAGCAAATAGGAGACAAGGGCGGAAAAAACACAGTAGCTGTGTGAGGAAAAGGACTATGGACATTATGACCAGAAAAGAGCCAAAACCTGTGGAAGTATTTAACAGAAAAGTAGCTCTTTAATATTTGGTCAAACTCAGAATTGTCTTTGGGGTGGGATGTGGATTAATGGCTCCTTTGTCTCTCTTTTCCTTCTTTCTTTCCCCTCAGTGTTCAGGACAAAGATGGAGTGCTGGATCCTGCAGCCATCCCTCGCTTCATTCCAGAAATCACAATTGGAGGCACTGAATATGATAAAATCTATTATGAGTATCGCTCGGTAAGTAATACTGGAAGGGGAGCAGTTGTATGACCATCCCTGCAAAGGTGTAAGTACCTTCATAATTCTCTTCAGCACAGCCTGGGTGTCAATCTTCCTGCACAGAGATACACATTTCTGAGAGCAAGTTCTGGGTTTCGCCCCAATCCCCACGTTTCTTGAAGTCTAGCTTCCACACAAGAGGAATAATGAAGCAAATTGTTTGTTTTGTAAGCTGATTTTCCTTTTTGATCTTTAGATGTGGACTAAAGCATAAGTAGTTTTCATTTGTTTTTGTTTCTCCTGGCCTGATTAGTCTCTGACCTCTGAAATCTAAAATAATCCTTTGAGCCAAACAAGAAAATTGGAAACCCATGGTGACTTCTATAAAGACGACCACTTATAAAACACTGAGGGAGGGGGAGTGGTTTTTCCTGGAGTAGGCCGAGGAGGTACAAATGTTGTATTGCTTCTCAAAAACTGTTGTTGCTTTAAATAGTGTGTGTCTGTACATGGGCACTCATCCAAAGCCTGGTGTGGCCCAGCGCTCTCTTACACCTCACGCAGGCTCCCACACAATGTTTTAATTAGCTGCTTGCCTTTCTGGTTCTGGAGATAGCGGCTTCCAATTGACTTCACACTTTGCCGTATTGCTTTTTGTTATTTACCTGGCATGGGGTCCTCTCACACTACGCGGTGTTTTTCTAAGGCACAGGTATTGTAAGTTCTTGTTAGAGAAATTATGGAACTGATGACAATTAATACTGACTGGACAAAATAAAACTGCAGGTGATGGTATATTTTCAAGTTGGGTTGAAATCTTCACTGCTGTTTGTCTTCAAGCAATCATAGAATGGTTTGGGTTGGAAGGGACTGTAATGTTTATCTAGTTTCACCCTCCTGCCATGGGCAGGGACACCTCCCACTGGACCGGGTGGCTCCAAGCCACATCCAACCTGTTCTTGAACACTTCCAGGGATGAGGCATCCACAGCTTCTCTGGGCAACCTGTTCCACTGAAGACAAAGGAAGGAAGGTCTATATAAATTGTTGTAAACCATGATTTTCATATGAAAACACTACTGTTTTTCTGTTCCTGTTAGTATACAGTCTCTTCCTGAAATTAAAATGTGAGATGCAGGTTGGTGGACTTGTTTGGAAACGCTGAACTACCAATGTTTTCTTCTGGAATAGTTCAGAAATACCTGTGAATATTCAACATAATGCCTTCTTCCTTTGCTGTGCAGCAAAGAGACTCCTGGGCTCATGCTATTCTGCCTCATTTGAGATGTAGTCTTTCCAGCTTGTAAAAGGGGCTAAAGCTAAAGGTAAAAGCAGCAGAAGGCATCTCGCTACTCCTTGAGGTTGTCTAATGGGTTTGAAAGCTCCCTGGTTCATCTGAGAAATTCCTATCAGAATTCCATGCTTCTTGGTTCACATTTTTGTATCCAAACCTTCAAGCTCAGACTAAGGATTTTTGGAGTCCTTCATTCTGAGATGTCTGTGTGTGTGCAGCACATTTCAGAAGGATCTGCTGCATGACGTGCTGCCAGCATGAAACATCCATCTGTACTGACGGTGCCTTTCTTCCTGAAGATGATAGGGGTATTTTGGCTGAAATGTCACTTTGCAGCAGAGCTGGGAATTAGTGAGGCTGCCTGACACACAGCTAGATGTGACCTCGGTGCTGCGTGCTGAGAACCAGGGGTAGTACTTCTGAAAGCTTTTTTTTTTCTTTCTTTCTCTAGCTGTACAACAGCACATTCCTCTTTGTGCTGGCAAGTAACTGAGAATGCCCTGGCTCATCAATTACCTGGCTTCCAGGAAAAAAATGTGACTTGCCTTGCAGATGTAGTGGAGGGATGCTTAGGAGTAGCAATCTGAATACCTGGGAAGGAAAGCTGGGCTCTTGGATTGCTCTGCTCAGTGCCAGTGAGTTGACAGCAGAAGCTGAGTACTGACAGGGCAAAAAAAAAAACATTGCCAAAATGTAATCTCCCTTCTGCAGGCATGTTTTTAGGCCCTGATTCAGGAAAGTACTGTGGAAAGTGATAATGTCCTTTGGAATAAGGAGGAGTTGTGCATTTCATGAAGCATTCTGTTAAATTCAGGCAGTACTAGCTACTCCTTTTCTCTCCTCTGAATGCTTAAACACTTGTAATCCTTCAGGGATGGAGAGGGGTCTGTAGGGATGGTCCACAATGAAAAAGTTGCCGTGTTTTCTTACTTCCTGTAAGCTACTGGAAGGGGAAGCACAAAGCAAACCCCACCCGCTGCTTTAGGTTCTAAGAATTTAATTCTTTGTGTTGAAACCTGGAAGATCTGAGGTTTTTTCGCCCCCTCCAACTTTGTTTAGCAAATGAAGCTGTGGATTTCTTGGTTTGGCAAGGCTTATATTCAGAAGTAATGCAGCATGAGACCAGCCAGTGGAGGCAGAAAAAAGATATGAACTTCTAGATGTCCAGATCTTGGCCGTAAGGTTGCTGGGTCTGACGAGAGAATCATAAGCCCTTGCCTTGCCCATGTCTGTGCAGGGATGGCTACAGGTGGGCTACCGCTTTTGTATTTGAATACAGATAGATTTTAGGCTCACATGACTTCTAAGTAAAGACTTAATTATGGTATAATTACAGAACTTTAACTTTTCCGTGTGGGAAATCTGTGCTTTTAAAGTTAGTGTAATGATGTTTACCACATAAATGCAATGATTTGCGTAGGGGATTTTTTCCTCGGCAGTCCTTTAACTAGTTGTAAATCCTTGCTTGTACAGATAGGCAGCTCACTACTGTGCTTTTCAGAGCTGCGTGCACACAATTCATGCTGCCTAATAATGGTGGTTTTCAGGGATTTGCAAATTCTAGGCAGAAGCTGGTTTTTGTTCAAAATATTCATTAGTCAGAAGCAACTGAGGAGGAGGGAACACACTTCAGAGCCCAAGATTTTAGTATGTGTGCCTTTCTGCAAAATAATGAGGTAGCCACATATGGCTCTGAATACTAGAAACTCGCTTTTTTTGTGTTTCTTCTACATTTCTTCTGTAAGCGTTCTTTTCACGTGTGAGGAGGTGGCTTTCTGCCTCCTTCTCTCACCATAAAGTCATCTGGCAGGGTTCAGGCATTCATAAACTTCTAAAGATGCTTTTCTGGCAAGGGAAAAGTAACCTTTTAGTCGGGTTCTGTAGATCAGAGATAACCATGTTCATTCTTCAGTGAAGCAACATTATTTTAGGAACTGTCAGACTAGTAAAGACTTGACTACCCCCTATATTTTTTTCCCCCTCAACAACTGCTGTAGCTCTCTACTTTCTTCCAACCGCGCACAGTCCCCACAGATAATGCTCCAAACTCCATGTGTGCCCTGCAGAGCTGGAGCACTTAGGCAGATGTGTTTGCAGAGAAGATGAAAACAAACAGTTCTGTTTAATGGAATCAGTGTACTTAAATAATGTGCTTATGTACTTCACACTCCCGAATGCTGTTGGCAAGTCCTGCTCAATCTCCTAGGGGTAGTGAAAAAAGGCTGCTTCTATGTGCGTGCTCTTTTCTGTATACATAAAAGTGCAGCTGTCTAAGATTCATACTCAAGTCATCACTGATGTCTTTACCTCTGAAAACAAAGCTGGAGAACTTTTAAAATAGTCTTTGCCACCTCTTCCTTCACTGCAGATCATAAGGAAATGATCAGTGTTTCATTTATACAAACTTTGTGCTTAAAAATACAGAAAATCAGTGGGCTTGCTTATCACTAGAGCCTGGAGTCCAGTGCTTGCTGGCGTTCACTTGGGCACTGGAGTAGAGAATTCCTTCATGAGAGCAGATGAAAGAAAACTGCTTAAAACCTAGTCTCCTTATTTCATCAACCCTAGCATTTGTACATTTGTGCCAGCCTGCTCACCCCAACCCTGGCTCGTGTAACCCAGCTCCTTGGTTTGTCCATCCGCTTGCCCCAACCTCTTTAAAACACAAATCTAAGAAATCCTGAAGGAGAAAAGGGCTATTTTTACTAGTATGTGACTGAAAACTGTGGCTTGTGTCTTATGCTCTAGGATTTGTTTGGTTTTTTTCCCACCCATCCTTTCTCTGGAGGGGTAAGATGGCACACTGGGAGTAGTATCCTGTCCTCTCTAGAGTTTGCTGGGATTCTCTAAGTATATATGCGGGTGTGTACATTAGAGAAAATAACTGAATGCTTGGGCACACAGATTCTTCTTCAGACAAGCCTAGGCACCCAGCAGTTTATTTTGTGCTAAGGCAAATCCCATCTCAAAATGTTGTATCTTTTGGTAGGCTAACTTAGACAAGTCAAGGATGTGTACCTTACCCTTGAAGCAGCCAGTGCACAATGAATTATTTGAAGAATTTATTCCATATTCTTGAACTAGCTTAAAAGACTCTTCCTATTGCAATATGAGCTCCAGCAAGTGCATGTGCCTGTGTGTGGGGCTTTCTTAGATGAGTTTTTGTAGTTGTCTTTTGATTCAAAGTGTCCTTTTGTTCTTACACTGAAATGACCCACATGCTTCCCTTCCTTTCTTCACCCTCTTACTGCTTTTCCCCACCGTGCACTGGCTGTTTGCCGATCCTGGCATGCTTCAACCTCCATCCCTCAGCTCCATTCCTGGATGGTTCCTTTTGTCCTCCTTCAATCTATCTAATTGTGTGATGTCCTTTTCTGCATTGAGATAAACTTTGCACATGTGCCATGTTCACCATGTGAGGAAAGCAGAGGCTTATTTGGCAGTGGTGATGATTCTGCTTTGTCCATCCTGGGCAATTCAGCTCCATATTAAGCAGAAACAAAACCAAGTGGCTCAGATTTTTCTGCCTAACATTTAATCAAGAAAGCAAATAAATATGCCATTGAAAGGTAAGACAAGGCTCTCATTTTATTTTCCTCACCCTTTTCCCTTGGTGGAAGACTGCATTTGGAATACAGGGATGCTGACCATGAGGCAACAAAAGCTTGAACTACTCAAAGACCTAGCTAGTGCTATTAAGTGCAATCCAGCTCCTGTAACTGTGTCTCTGACAAGTCCCTTCAGCTTGCTGACCTAGCCAGGGGTTTATGTTTGGTTTATTAGTTTTTTTTATTTTATTCTTGATTGACAAACTGAATGGGCTGTAGAATCTTAGAATTGTTTTAGTTGGAAGAAACCTTTAAGATCATCAAGTCCAAACATGAACCCAGCGCCGCCAGGTCACCACTAAATCATGTCCCTCAGCAGCACATCTCTATAGCTTTTAAACCCCATCCAGCAATGGGAACTCCACCACTGCCCTGGGCAGCCTGGGTCAGGTCGTGACAACCCTTTCAGGGAACACATTTTTCCTAATACCCAATGTGAACCTCCCCTGGCACAACTTGAGGCCCTTTCCTCTTGTTCTGTTGCTTCTTCCTTGGGAGAAGAGACTGACCCCCACCAAGCTCCAACCTCCTTTCAGAAAGGTGTTGAGAGTAAGAAGGTCTCCCCCGAGTCTCCTTTTTCTCCACGCTAAACAACCCCAGCTCCCTCAGCTGCTCCTCACAAGACTTGCGCTCTAGACCCTTCACCAGCTTTGTTGCCCTTCTCTGGACATGCTTCAGCCATTCAATGTCCTTCTTGGAGTGAGAGGCCCAAAACTAAACCCAAGATTTGAGGTGCAGCCTCCCCAGTGCTGAGTCCAGGGGGATGATCTCCACCCTGGTCTTGCTGGCCACACCAGGGCTGATATAAGACAGGATGTTGGTGGCCTTCTTGGCCACCTGGGCACACGCTGGTTCATCTTCAGCTGGCTGTCGACCAACACCCCAAGGTCCTTTTCCTTCAGGTAGCTTTCCATCCACTCTTACCCAAGCCTGGAATGTTGCAGGAGATTGTTGTGACCCATGTGCAGGACTCTGTGCGGGGTTGCTGGCAATACTGGAGCAGTGGAAGGGAAATAGCAGCAGCATGTGGCTGAGGTGGGCTGATTGCCTTTCCACAGCAGCTGCTTCTTCGTGTCCTGCTCTTTCTCCCTCCTCCCTTCTGCCCCAGGACCTTGGAGTGTGTGGCTGGCAGTCCCCTGGAGTCTTGTATGGAGCAAGTGGAAGAGGCAACAGCTTGGAGTAGAGGAGATTCCCACACTTTTCCCCCAGGCTTTTTATTACCCTCTTTTTCATAAGGATGCAACCCTAAGTGCGGAAATCCTCAAGTGTGGGATGTCTGCTTTGCCTCCAGTTATTTAGACAGTTGCAAGGAAATAGCTGTAACAGAGCGAGCTTTTGAGTGATGGGAAGGTGAGCCTGCAACATTACTCAACTCTCAGCCTTACAACCCAAAAAAGCCCCAAGAGTGTTGTAAGAACACGTTTTTAGAATATGAAGATTGTAACTAGTCCAAAAGGGACAACATTAAGGGAAGACTTTCTCCTGGTTTGATGTGGCCCAGGTTGCATGTGAAGCGCAGCCCTGATACTTCTTGGCAGCTGTGGTTGCAAGGGGCTGGAGATGGCTGCTGGCAGATGGGGGCGGGGGGGGAGGTTAGGAAGTCCATTAGCTTTTCCTGTCTCCTCCACCAGTGCAGAGTACTCCGGCCTTACACACAAATCCCCCATTTAAAATACCCTGAACTACAAAATAAATACTTGAGTTTGCAGGAAGCCTAAGTCTGGGCCAACAACAGGGAATGTTTGTGTCAAAATGCTGTGTTGAGGTTCAACGTGGTAATACTGCATGGAGAGGTCCTCAACTGCTTGGCCTTTTGCTGCAGATTTAGGGTTACAGGGAAAGCTACAGGCTTCTAAAAAGACCCACTTTAACCAATTCTATTTGTATGCATAGAGAGCATTACTCGTGCATGCATATAAAGTGCAATGAGCCTTATTGAAGCCATGACTTGTCCTCCGTGGTACTCTTGCCTTCGCAGAAGGCAAGATTGTGATTGTTACCATGGCGGCTATCTGTGATAAAATCTGTTTCCTCTCTCCTGCCATTTTTTCTTGGCTTGATGAAGTTTTCATTTTTTTAGGATGAAGGTCTCCCTTCCTAATTCTTATTTTAATGGAAATGTTTGACAGCTGTAATGCCCAGCTCTGTCTGCTCTTGAATCCAGGAATGAAAACAGACACACAATAAATTAGGAAAGGCTTAATAGAAGTTTTCTTTCTGCAAAAATATTTTTAGCCCTTTCTAAAGTAACAAGATGTTGCCTGGCTCAATATTGGTAAGATCAGAAGAACCTGAAGAATAACTAAAACCTAGGAATAATGAAGTTGTTTCTGATGGGTACCTGGAAAAGGGTGGGACCTCCTTCTCTTTCCACCTTCCTGTTCCTCCCCCACTCTCACTTACTTGCATATGTGGAGAGAGTGTGAGAGCAGCCCTTCTGTTTCAGAAACATGTAGCTTCTCCACCCTGGTTTCCTTGAAAAACACCACAGGCAAGGATATCTATCCCATTTATAAGGTGAAAGGAACCTGAGAGACATTGGTCTTGGTAGTTGCTTCTGGTTTGTTTTAGATGACAGACCCCTGCTGGGTACGTTTTGTAAATCAAAAAGACAGTAAAATCCTGTTGGCATTAAAATAATCCCTTTCAAACTTGACACTGAGTCCTATGAAAGAAAGCACTTTATAATGTGGGAGCACATTCTTCCTCTCCCAACCCCCTCTCAATCCCATACCCATGTAGGAATGTGATCCCCAGGGTAGACCTCTATTAAATAAAAATTAAAAAACAAACCAAGCAAACAAAAAACCCCCTAAGGAAAATAGCTTGGAAGAGAGATCTTTTGTTAGTAATTAAGCAAAGGAGAGGAAAGTTGCAGGTGAACTGCTTCCACTATTCTATATCTCCTAGGAAACTTTCAATAAAAAAATAAAAATCCAACCCTCAGAGGACAGTTTCATTGTGGTATCTGATATTGAAAATCATGCTCTAGATCAGGAAAAGGTTTAGGCAAATCTGTTAAGAAGGATAATTGGATTTATTTCTCGCTCCCTGCTTTGCTTGAGCTTCTCAGGTAACATCTCTGTGGGTCCTGAACTGTGAAATAGTGTCAGTTTCAGGGGTTTAATGGTGCTGGTATGGTTCTGGTTGGGATAACGTTAGTCTATTATTTTCCTTCTTTCCTGATAGCATTTTTCTGCTGAGAAGTACTTTTGGGCTTTTTACTGTAGAACTGGCTTTGCTAAGACCTGCTGCTACCTTAAGTAACATAACATAAGGAAGGTTATTCTGAGAAGCTTTTCACGTGTTACCTATCCACTGAGAAAAGCAAACCTACAGTTTGTGTAATGCTTTATCTGGCTCCAGTATAGTTACTTGGCTTTTTCCTGTGGTAGGTTTGCAGATAACTGGCATTTCTAACACGTTTACCAAGAAAAACCCAAGTAGGTTTTATTCTGCAACTATAGAGAATAGTCGCTAGGGCAAGTAGGTACTGTGGAAAAAAGCTGCAGCAAAATGTTGAGCAGGACCTTGTTGCTTCCTTATTCCTGGCCATCCTGCAAAAGCAAGGCTAGATGTGTACGTTAAAGTATTCATGATATTTGTAGTTCAAGTTGTCAGGCACAGATTTCATTTCTACAAATCAGATTCCTGCTTAAACTCATTTTATGTGGTTTGAAATAAAAACTACTTCAGCTTTAAGGAAATATCCAGTGTCCTCTTTATGGACACTTATCTTTCCAGAAGATTTCTACTGCCTTGTCTGGTTTTAATCAATGAATGAAGGGTAGGACAACATTCATTGAAATTGGAATTGTTTTGAACTCAAGTCAGTAAAGCCCCTGAGTATTCTTGTTACTCAGGCTATAATGAATGTTTCATAGATCCATAGATCGTTTCAGTTGGAAAAGACCTTTAAGATCATTGAGTCCAACTGTTAGAACTGCCAGGTCACCAGTAAACCTGCACTTGGGTTGGGGCAACCCCTAACACAAATACAGGCTGGGCGGAGTATGGCTTGAGAGCAGCCCTGAGGAGAAAGACTTGGGGCTGCTGCTTGATGAAAAGCTCAACATGAGCCAGCAATGTGCAAGTGCAGCCCAGAAAGCCAACCGTATCCTGGGCTGCATCAAAAGAAGTGTGGCCAACAGGTCAAGGGAGGTGATTCTGCTCCTCTGCTCTTGTGAGACCCCACCTGTGGTGCTGTGTCCAGCTCTAGAGCCCCCAGCACAAGAGGGACATAGACCTGTTGGAGCAGGTCCAGAGGAGGCCATGAAGATGATCAGTGGGCTGGAATCCCTCTACAGTGAGGACAGGCTGAAAGAGGTGTTGTTCAGCCTGGAGAAGAGAAGGCTCCAGGGAGACCTTATTGTGGCCTTCCAGTATCTGAAGGAGGCCTAGAAGAAGGCTGGGGAGGGACTTTTCATAAGGACTTGTAGGGATAGGATGAGGGGTAATGGCTTCAAACTGGAAGAGGGGAGATTTAGATTAGAAATTAGGAAGAAGTTCTTCACTGAGAGGGTGATGAGACACTGGCACAGGTTGCCCAGGGAAGTTGTGGATGCTCCAACACTGGATGTGTTCAAGGCCAGGTTGGATGGGGCTTTGAGCAACCCGGTCTAGTAGGAGGTGTCCCTTCTCATGGCAGGGGGCTTGGAACTGGGTGATTTTTAAGGTCCTTTTCAACCAAAACCGTTCTATGAATCTATGGGAACCAAACCCTACCAGAAAACAGCCAGTGTATGAAATTACATGTTCCTAGATTGGCTCAGATTTTAGATGAGACAGCAAACACTGACAAACTTCTGGAAGCCAGGATTTCTCCTGGAAGAAGCAGCAGTCTTAGCTAACAGCCGTGATGGAAGGTGCTTTTGTTACGCTGGTTCTAAACAGCCACTAAATGACAAGGTTTGGATATTGATGAATGAGCCCATGCTTGCAGAGTAACAACTCTGATTTTGAGTGCTCTTTGATCAGCATGGCTCAAAACATGTCATTTATAGATCTCTTTTAGCTGCCGAGCTCAGCCATTAGTAGAAGGCAGCACAAGAATAGAAGGGAAGAAGAAAAAAGGTAATTCTTTTTTGCTCCTGAAATGTTGGAAAACAAGACAGACTCTAAACTGATGGATGCAGACCTTTTCCGATCGTTAAAACTCTCCAGAGCTCTACCTGTACATGTCTGGGTTGAAATTATTTCGAGGAGCTATGAAATGCAGCCACAGCCTATTGCAAACAGCTGGCTGAAGCTGTTGGCTGCTACTCTGCAGCCTGTACCACTTTGTAGGGCTTTTCATCATGTTTATCGTTCTGACAGACACTCCTGTGGCAGAGTTTTTAATTTAACTGATGAGCTGATCTTGTTTTCATCTTTTTTCCTGATACTCTTTTAAAGTTGAGCAGTATAATTCTTTTGAGCTGGCTCTACCTTTGGGTACAGCTCATTTCATTAGTTTTATGCTCTGCGTGATAGATTTTATCACATACTTCTTGAGAATAATCCTTGCTGCCAACTTTTAAGTTCTGCTCAGTGTAACGCAGCAGACCAAGGCTTGATTCTCCTCACCCATTTCGCCAAAGTGGAAAAATCTGTTACTTGACAGTGACCTTGCAGGAGCTCACGCTCAAACTCCTGCCGCAGGGATGTTATGTGAGCTGTTGGGGTTGTCCAGTGGGATCTCTCTTCCCATGTCCTTGCTCAGTGCTGCTTCAGTTGTAAGCTCTTGAGGGCAGAGACTTAATTCTTGTGTTACAAAATGTGTGTCTAGGTGGCTGCTGTGATGACAGCATGGCTTTTCTTACTTTCCCTGGGAAAGATGGTTCAGCTTTGGTGTGATGGTCAACTGCTTGCTTTGCGACTTAGTGCTGGACAAACTTGGTGCTGGCTCCATAGATGTCTTTGGGCTGATGTCAGTGAAGGATCTAAGACGGTTTGAAGGGATTTATTTGACCCTGTATGCTATTCTGTACTTGCCTGTGGAGATTTGTTAGTAATTAATATTGTCTAATAGGATGCACTACTATGAATTTTTAACATGGCCATTAAGTCACACCTTTTCTTTGGTCTTACCTTCAAGTCACACTTGAGTAATATGCCTGGAGCGTTCTGTGAATAACTGGCCACCTGCAATGATGTAGCCTTGCTGATTTTCGTTATGGTTCTGACTGGGAAACATACTTGTCATGCACAAGTCTTGTGGAAAATGCAAGTTGTTTCCAACTACTTGCCTGGTTTCCCATCAAAACCCTCTACATTTGCGTCAGCAGTAGCCTTCAGCCATTGGCTTCGTGTGATGGCACCTGTATCTTGTACTGGAAGAGACAGTGAATATTCAATCTCTCTCTGTTTTCTCCCAGCTACTGGCACATTCTGTAGAGCTTTGTCCTATCTCCCTTCCATCATCTCTTTTCTAGGCTGGGCAGTATACCTTGCCTGGCAGCTATACCAGCAGGCCTAGGGCTGGCCACTTGTTCTCATCCCTGCCCTTGTGCTGGCAAAGCTGCTACAGGCAGAACAGGCTGGGAATTTCACCTGGGTGCAGCTTGGAGCACCAACTTAACCATTTGCTGTCACCAAAAAAAGCATGTCCTACTGCCTGCCCCACATACCCAGATCTTCCCTGGTGCTCCCACCACTCTGCTCTGCAGTGATCTGGTGTGTTTGGCAGACTGAGCTTGCAGAGGCACTGAAAAACAACCCAGTTGGAAGAAGTGAAGAGCTTCTTGCTGGCCCAGGGGCTTGATTGATCTTGTGGAATGATCCAGCAGAGCTGTCTTGGACTGTGCAGCAGAAAGATGAGAGGATGGGAATGGTAGGACCTCTTTTTGTTGGCATTGTGCTGTTCAGTACATTCAGCCATGCTGTGCAACGCTTTTCGTTTGGCTGTTTTAATCCAGACTCCTCATGATGTTGAGCAAATGCTTATTCTGGCAGGAGGTCAGCATGAAAGGAGCTGGAAGGGAGGCAGAAGACCACAAGAACAGGAGCAACTCCTGTTCCAAATGCTCAATAAGGGCTAAAAGATCACCGGCATCCTCCCCTCTGGGATAGACCTACCTCCTTCCTAGTTGTGCGTATTTATTATTATGGACACGGCTGTAAAATGCAAAGCTTTGAAGAGCTTGTTCTTGGGAAGTTCATCTATATTACTTGTACCTGGTGCAGATAGTGTACAGAACATAAATTCACATTTATGAAAGCCAACTGTATCCTGGGTTGCATCAAAAGAAGTGTGGCCAGCAGGTTGAGGGAGGTGATTCTCCCGCTACTCTGCTCTTGTGAGACCCCACCTGGAGTACTGTATCCAGCTCTGGAGCCCCCAACACAAGAGGGACATAGACCTGTTGGGTTCAGAGGGGGGCTACAAAGTTGATCAGTGGGCTGGAACAGCTCTTCTGTGAGGACAGGCTGAGAGAGTTGGTGTTGTTCAGCCTGGAGAAGAGAAGGCTCCAGGGAGACCTTATTGTGGCCTTCCAGTATCTGAAGGAGGCCTAGAAGAAGGCTGGGGGGGGTACTTTTCACAAGGGCTTGTAGTGATAGGATGAGGAGTAATGGCTTCAAACTGGAAGAGGGGAGATTTAGATTAGAAATCAGGAAGTTAGATTAGAAATTAAGTTGTTCTTCACTGTGGTGAGACACTGGCACAGGCTTCCCAGGAAGGTTCTGGATGCTCCATCACTGGATGTGTTCAAGGCCAGGTTGGATGGGGCTTTGAGCAACCTGGTGTAGTGGGAGGTGTCCCTTCTCATGGCAGGGGGGTTGGAGCTAGATGATCTTTAAGGTCTCTTCCAACTCAAACCATTCTATGTTTTTTCCTTGCTAGGTAATATGGGATTTGTTTATTGCACTTTCCTCTTCCTGGTTCATTTTTTTGGGCTATTTGGAAAGCTTGGCTGTAACATATCCCCAGACTCAACTGCTTTTGCCAAGGCCTACTTGTTCATGATTCATTATGGATGAATACTTATTAGAAAATTTGCTTTGATGTCTTTAACCAAAGGCACGTGGGAATTTGTTTTGGAAAATGAACCTGAATTCTGTGGGGATTGATATTGCATCTTTTAAAGAGGGCAGAGTTATCCAGAAACAAAACTGTAAACTCCTGTGTTTTCCCAGAGAGCTCCTGTTGCTTTAATAATCCAGTTATCTGGGAATCCCTTGAAATATCAAAGGGCCAATTACGTACTGCCTGGAGAGGACCAGGGAGAGCTGTTTTTGTGCTAGAATTAATAGATACAGGCTGGTCACAGCAGGTCTGATGTCCTCCCTAGCTCACCACTGTAAATTTGCGGGGCAGGGATGGTAATCATTTATTTTCATCTCGCATTTCCTCTTTGCTCAGCAGGAGTTACTCTTAAAAGGATTGCATGGTTTCTTCTGATATTTAGACAAGACATTAAACACAACTTTAAGTGAAAAACCTCCAAAAGAACTGATCACAAATGGCTTGTAATGGCTTGTGACAAGGCAAAGTGGAGAGCATCTCAAGAAGGAGGTAGAAGCCTTCTGTTAGCTTGATGTTTTAGGGAAAGAAGTGTGTTATTTTCCGATCTTCAAATAATAAAAAAAATCCAAACTCCCCCTCAAACCCCTCTCCCCCTTCCTCAAAACAGGCTTCATCCTAGATTAAATAGCTGGTTTTGTGGCCTGAATATAGATTTCATCAAGACTGGGTCTTGCCTTTCTCTGCAGGGGCAACTCTTTCAAATAGGGTACTCTTACGGCTGTTTTTGAAAGGAAAGATCATCAGAATGAGTCAGGGGACCTGTGTGAAACCAGCATTTTGTATAGAGACGTGCAAGATGATCTGTGCTTAATTATTTGTAAAGGCTGCCAGTGAATAGCTTATTTTTAAAGGAAAAGTTTTATTATAGCATCTTTGCTTGCTTCAGACTTTCTCACAAAACTCATTTGCTTTTTCATGATGGTTTGTTTCTTGGTTTGAGTGTTGTATCTCCAGGATGAACACTGTGTTCCCTCTCTTCCATTCCTGGATGTAGGAAGAGAGGTTCTGGAGACAGACTCTGCTTTTGGAGCTAGGACCTAACCATCTCTGACATTTCAGGCCATGGTCAGTGCTTTCCAAAGGGGATTGGCTGCTTTAACACCCGACGGTCAGAGGCTGAAATGTAGATACATCTGTACCTCCACAGGATTGCTCAGTACAGGGTAATTGCAAAGTATCACAGAATCAGAGAATGGTAGGTGTTGGAAGGGACCTCTAGAGATCATCTTGTCCAACCCACTTGCTCCAGCAGGGTCACCCAGAGCAGGTTGCCTAGGATCACATCCAGACGGGTTTGGAATCTCTCCAGAGGAGGAGACTCTGCAACCTCTCTGGGCAGTCTGGGCCAGGACTCTGGCACCTTCACAGAAAAAAATATTTTTCCTCCTTTTCAGATGGAACCTCCTGGGTTCTAGTTTGTGCCTGTTGCCCCTTGTCCCGTCTCTAGGCATCACTGAAAAGAGTCTGGCCCCATCCTCTTGTTTCCCATGGGCCCTTTAGCTATTGATAAGCATTGAGAAGATTGCCTCTCAGTCTTTTCTCAGTCCAGGATAAACAGCCCATGTCTCTCAGCCTTTCCTTGTCACAAAGATGCCCCAGTCTCTTCAGCATCTTGGTAGCCTCCGCTGGACTGTCTCCAATAGTTCCTTGTCTCTCTTGAACTGGGGAGCCCAGAACTGGACACAATACTTCAGCTGTGGCCTCTCTAGGACCTCTCAGAGTAGAGGGAGAGGAGAATGTCCCTCAACCTGCTGGCCACACTCTTCTTAATGCACCCCAGGTGCCCACTGGCCTTCTTGGCCACAAGGGCACATTGCTGGCTCATGGTTAACTTCTTGTTCCCCAGGACTCCCAGGTCTTTCTCTGCAGAGCTGCTTTCAAGCAGGTCAACTCCTCACCTGTAGTGGTGCAGAGGGTTACTCCTCTCCAAATGCAGGACTCTACACTTGCCCTTGTTGAACCCTTAAAGTAGCTACTATATGCACTGATCCTGTCGCTGGCAGGTTTTTTTGGCTGTTATCTGGTGGGTGCAGAACCTGGGTTGTGTATATTCAGGGTGAAAGTACAAAGATTTGTGTTGCTCTTGCAAAGCAAGTTGTTAGGAAACAATTTTGATGACAGCGTTGTTGGCACACTTGTGGTGAGTCCTCACATGAGTGTGCTTTTGCTGACCTGATGCAGCCTGCTTGGCCTGTAGGAGAGCTTTCTTCACCTGCGGAGAGAGCACCTACACTCTGTAAGGGGACTTTGCTATTTTAACCATCCTGGCAGGCTCTCTTCTGTAGTCCTGTGTGCTGCATCTGTAATCCCTTAAAATGGCTGCTACTTAAACAGCCTCTTTTCCCGCCTCTTCAAAGCTGAGGGTGGAACAGCTTGGCTGCTGGATCTGTGTCTGTAACGCTCCCTGAATGCTCTTGCTGTGTGGCTGAGAGATCCAGGCTTGGCTTTCCGTCTCCATGCGTGATCTGTACAGCTCTGCATGTCCTCTTCCTCCTGAACCCTTGCTTTGGTGGTGGGAAATGTGTCTGGCTCGCTACATGGACTGTCAGAAAAGGAGGTTGTGTCCTCAGTGTCTCGTGTCTTTTCACAAACTAGGAGGTAACAGATCCTCATCTCTAGGTCTAGACACAACTCCTTGATCTCCCAAATGCCAAGATTTAGGTAGGCTATTGCTGTTCACCCCCATTTGCTCTCATCTCAGTGATAATTTGCTTTCCCTGGTGAGGGCACAGACCCTCCAGCTTTCCCAGAACATCTGATGTCCCCCTCCCAGCACTTCAGTCCATCTGATGTCCCTCTCCTAGTGCTGCAGTCTATCCAGCCTTTCCCTCTGCAATTCATCTCTTGGTTCACTAGGCTCAAACTGCTTCTTCCGTGGTCCTCTTGTGACCTGTACAACTAGCCCAAGCTCCTGAGATACTGCTATAAGGACAGGCTTCCTTCTGCCCTCCCCAGCCTTCTGTGGTCTCACATGCAATGAGGTACAGCGAATGCTACGGAGGGGTGACTTTGTGTGGCAGCACTGTGGTTCCTCGAGCCCTGGTTTGGGGACCATGGGTACAGGAAGGCTGGTTGGTCTAATCTGTGTGTCTGAGGTGTCTGGGTGGAGGCTGCTCCCAACAGTGTTAAGGGTCTGTGCAGAAGAGTTGCAGCCTAAAAGGTCAATGAGGTTCAAAGGCAGTAAGTGAAGGCTGCTCCTTGGGTACCAGTGAAATTGGGGTTGGGGACTGCAATAAACTTTTTGGCATTTCCAGCGAGTAGTGGTTGCTGGCTTTGCTTTGAAGATAGGCAGATAGGGCTTCACTTTAAGGAAGCTAAGTTCAGCTCTTGAAGGCTAAATATGCAATTTCATGTGAATGGTTTAATTAAATGTAGTAATTAACTCAGTATTTCATGCATGAAACATTTAAGGTGTTTAATAACGTGCATATTAAAGCGTGAGATTCTACTGACTGATTCAGTTCCTCTATGCTATGGTTAGAGGGATCATCTCTTACTAAAACTGGGAACAAGGTTGTATAGGGGAGGGGAGTTGGATGAATCCAGGTCGAATATGCTGTGCTGCTGTTGAGATTATTGGCTTAATTTTTCTACATGTTAGGGCATAGTGGTTTTTGTGGGTCCCCCCTTTGGCTGCACAGCTCTATTTTTTCAAAGGGAGTGATTTTTCTGTAAGCTTTAATTATTATGTTGTAAAAATTTATTTCATGTTGCAATTCTGTCAATACCAGGAGGCAATTCATAGAGAATGTAAAGATTTCTGTAAAGATTGAAGAGAGTAACATTTCTGACTGAACTTTCTGCTTTCTTCAGCTTCCTGGTCGCAATTTTAGGCAAGGCTACAACGCAGATGTTGGTGACAAGTGGATCTGGCTGAAATGAAGCTGCTCCCTTTGGAGCCCTTGCCATGATGGACCACAGAACTTGAATGAAGAAGCAACTGAGTTCAGCGTGCCTGCTCTGCAGCAACTGTGTAGCATGAAGAAAATACTGGTTAAACATCCTCCAGCTACAGCATAAGTGAATAGAGTCCTAGAAGGGAAATCACTTTGTTCTGGTTTGTTCTCCCCTGATAGATTCAGGGTGCTTTGTCATGGGATGTTGGATAGTCAATGTGCAGTAGCAGTGTGATGTGGTATTCCAGGGGCAGGCTGAAGATCAATGCTGAATGTTCTCTTCATCAAGTCTGTGGCATATTATTATCCTGGATTATTGTTATTTTGCTGAATCAAAACAAATTAAACCTTCTGTTATCCTTCTGGCTCCCCTAAGTTCATGTCTTGCTCTGTCATGCATGGTGTTTTATTAGTTTCATTAGAAGAGGGCACATGCTAAAAACATGGAGCTTGCACCATGTTCTGAAAGCCTCTTTCTGAACATCAGCATCAAAGCAGGCAAACATTGTCCCAGGAAAGCTGGGGGGGGACTTTTCACAAGGGCTTGTAGTGATAGGACGAGGGGTAATGGCTTCAAACTGGAAGAGGCGAGATTTAGATTAGACATTAGGAAGTTCTTCACTGAGAGGGTGGTGAGACACTCGCACAGGTTGCCCAGGGAGGCTGTAGATGCTCCATCCCTGGAAGAGTTCAAGACCAGGCTGGATGGGGCTTTGAGCAACCTGGTCTAGTGGGAGGTGTCCCTGCCCATGGCAGGGGGGTTGGAACTAGATGATCTTTGAGGTCCCTTCCAACCCAAACCATTCTATGATTCTATAAGCATAAAAATGTTCATGGAGATAGGGAGGTAAGTATTGAGCTCAATTTAAATAGCAAAATATCTGTGCTTAAAAATATTTTTAAAAAACTCAAAATAATTGCCAGCAGTTTTACTCCTTTGCATGGGTGTTACAGATCGAAATGTTTGTTGGGTATAAAAGACAATTGTAATTATTATTTTTGCAAGCCCCTGAAAGTCCGAGTTGGAGGTTTTTTTTATAGAAATGACTCATTTGGTATTAGTTAGTCACAGAAGTGAGGCACCTTGGCATTGGTTCAAGCAATACTGTCCATATTTAGTCCGCAGTAATTCTGCGTTTGCAGCAAGGGGGTAACTACCTCAGTCATTGGATGAAAGTGCTGCCAGGCATTCCAGTATGCAGGGCAGTGCCTTTGAACTAAGCAGCCAAGTCTTGCCTTGTGCTCCTTCCCCTATCAAAACTAGTATGAAAAGACACCTTATGAAGAGCCTTGGGGGCCTGGTTAGATACTGAAATAAAGGAGCGGTGGGATGGAAGTGTGGCTCTTCTCACTGATCTCTTAGGTCTTTGTTTCTATGTTTTATTGCTTTATAAAGTTTCCCCTCTGGATGCAAAAGGAGTGACTCTGCTGTGGTGCCAGTGTGCCACCCTGTACTGCCTTGTGCCTGGGGAAGAGTGGCTGGAAAGCTACCTGGAGGAAAAGGACCTCAGGGTGTTTATTGACAGCCAACTGAATATGACCCAGTGTTGCCCAGGTGGCCAAGAAGGCCACCAGCATCCTGGCTTCTGCTGGCACTAGTGTGGCCAGCAGGACTACGGCAGGGATCATCCCCTTGTATGCGCTGGGGAGGCCACACCTCGAATCCTAGGTTCAGTTTTGGGCCCTGCACTCCAAGAAGGACATTGAGAGGCTGGAGCGTGTCCAGAGAAGGGCAACAAAGCTGGTGAAGGGTCTAGAGTGCAAGTCTTGTGAAGAGCAGTTGAGGGACTTGGGGTTGTTTAGCCTGGAGAAAAGGAGGCTCAGGGGAGACCTTCTCGCTCTTGACAACTCCCTGCAAGGAGGTTGGAGCCAGGTGGAGGTCAGTCTCCTCTCCCAAGGAGCAAGGGCTTCAAGTTGTGCCAGGGGAGGTTTAGACTGGACATTATGAAAAATATCTTCCCTGAAAGGGTTGTCAAGACCTGACCCAGGCTGCCCAGGGCAGTGGTGGAGTTCCCATTGCTGGATGGGGTTTAAAAGCTATAGAGATGTGCTGCTGAGGGACATGGTTTAGTGGTGACCTGCATTAATGGTTGGACCTGATGATCTTAAAGGTCTCTTCCAACCAAAATGATCCCATGTTTCTAATGCAGCTGATGGCTTGACAGAGACAAGCAAGTGCTGGTGTGCAACGCCAGCGCTGTGCCTTGAACTTGTGTGAAAATGCAGTAGAACTGGTGTAGTCAGCCCTGTGAGGCTGCATGTTTTGTTGAACTGTTTGCAAGATCTTTGTGCATTTTCACCTTCCAGAGGGTGATTATCGTGATACTGGACCTATGTGTGTTGCAGCCTAGCAGTGTCCTGCAGCTCCTCATCTCCCCAGGAAGGTGTGTCTTAGTGCTCTTCATGCCTGAGGACCTGCCAGACTGAGCCACGAGCTCCTGAGCAATTAGCATTGGCTGTTCCCTACCTGTCCAGAGTGCCATCTTGCAGCAGGCAATAGTGTGTACAGAGATGGAAAGAACATCTGCTGTGGCTTTTGGTTCCTTTTGGAGGAGTCCAGATCAGTTTTCAGAGGTCTCAGTATCTCTGTGTTCTCCAGGTGCTGTAATTCATTTGGCAATGTGCATGCAGCCTGCTGTCAGATCTACTGTAAGGGCCTTTTGTGCTGTGTGTGGTGCTGGTGAAGCTGTTGCATGTAACTGTGCCATAGTGGGACACAGTGAGGTGCAAAGCATTCTGAAGAGCCTTCCTCGCCTGCTCCAGCAGCACAGAGAACCAGGCTGAGCTTGGGCGTAAAGGAGTTTTAAGTCCAGCCAGGAAAAGTGGTGTTGGCTTGTATGGTGTGATGAAATGCATGTTGAGCATACTTTTTAATGCTGATTTTAACTCTGCTTTAAAAGTACAACAGTTTTATAAACTAAATCTGTGAAGGAAATAACTTTCCCCTTGCTGTAGGAAGGAGCGTTAGCTGTGTTTTTCTCTTCCCTCCTTCCCACTCCAACACCTCAAAAAACCCATGTTTTAGTGAACCAGCTGTAAAGTTTTTTGGCTTTTAGAGACTATGCTGTGCCAGTTGGATGAATCTATCTCCAGTTCTTCATTAGATTGGAGAAGATTAAATGGCTTTAATCCTCTCCACACTTAAGTGTAGGTGCGCATGTGATGTCATCTGCAGTCTGTCCTCTTACCCTGAGTTCCTGTTGCCTATCTCAATGCCTGTTTGCCTCTTGCCTGTCATGTCCCATGCTTGATTCTTCCTGCTTTACAAAGGCATATTCCCTGGCAATGGTGGTGTTTCACTTCTAGCCATCAGCCACATTTTATGGGCAGAACCACTGTCTTTCCCGATGGTTGCAGTTGGCCATTCCAATAGACCTGTGACTAACTTCCCTTAGGGTCACTTTTTGGTGGCACAGGAGGGGTGAAAAGAAGAGGAGGTGAGTGAGGATGGCCCCTGCCACCAGAACAAAGGCTTGACATGCTACAGCCTCAGATGACGTTGTGAAGATTGCCTCTCAGCCTCAGGAACCTGTGATTTCATGCCAGCACCTGTCCCACTCTAAAAACCCAGCTTACCGCATTTCAGATTTGGCCTCTGATCCCTCCCTCCACCCCCCACCGCCTTTGCTGTGATTGACTGGTGCATGTTTGTGCTTTCCCTGTATGTCTATTAATAGCTTCCTAGTCAGCTGGGGGACAGCTGAAACCAACCAGGGTGTGACAAGGTCAGCCTCTGCTGAAGATACCTACACTGTGTCTGAGCCTCCTCATGCTTTGCACTTCAGCTTGAGGTACTGACTCCTCACCTGCCCCTACCGCCCCTCCTCCTTTTCAGCAGTGACATTTAGCCCAGGACTATGATTAAGAGATTCAATGAGTTTCTACTTCCCCTTCCTCCTTCAAGGTGTAACACAGAATCACAGAGTGTTAGGGGTTTGTAGGGACCTCTGGAGATCATCTTGTCCAACCCCCTGCTCCAGCAGGATCACCAGAGCAGGTTGCCCAGGATCGTATCCATGCAGGTTTGGAATCTCTCCAGAGAAGGAGACTCCACAACTTCTCTGGGCAGCCTGGGCCAGGCTCTGGCACCCTCACAGCAAAAAAATATTTTTCTTCCTGTTCAGATGGAACCTCCTGGATTCCAGTTTGTGCCATTGCCCCTTGTCCTGTCTCTGGGCACCACTGAAAAGAGTCTGGCCCCATCCCCTTGACCCCCATGGGCCCTTCAGATTTTGTGAAGATGCCCTCTAGGTCTTCTCCAGGCTAAACAGCCCCAGGTCTCTCAGCACAGAGATGATCCAGTCCCCTCAGCATCTTCATAGCCTCTGCTGGACTCTTTCCAGCAGCTACCTGTCTCTCTTGAACTGGGGAACTCTAATGTTTTATTAGCAGTGAGGTTTGGATATTAACCATGGGGCTTCAGTTCTGTGAGAGGGAAGAGCCTCTACTGCTGTAGTGAAAGAGAGGATGTACCTTGCTGCACCTCTGCCACAGGCAAAAATTGAAATGAGTCCTTTCTGTGGAAGAGCTTGCTGAGCAAGTGTAATTTAGGTGCACAACGAAGACCAGCTGGCTTCTAATGCTGTTTACAAAAGACAGGGCAAAACAAATTATTTGTGCAAAAGTTAATGGAAGCCACCAGATCAGAGGGGAGGTGGGATGGCACATTGTAACTTGACAGGCTGCTCTGTAGAAATGTGCCTGCTCAGGCTTGGTGTAAGCTGAGCATTTATGGACAACCTCAGATGCCATCTGTATTCAACATGGTCTTGGAGGTCCAAAGATTAATGAAAAGAATTGACCCCTCTTTGTATGTTCCTGGCCTGCTGTTGACTTGCATGTGATCTTGGGCAAGCTTCTTGGAGGTGAATAGCCCTGGGAGCTCCCAACCACGTTGGTCAAAACTGATCCCATCTGACAGTGTTGCTTCCTGTGACCCTGCTTCTTTCGTGTAGGAAATGTTTTCTAAAAAACTGGTCAAAAGAGGGGACAGGCATTCAAAATGGTGTTCTCTGATGCTTTACTCAGGGCTGAATGGAGGTAGGGTTGAGGTTTCCCTGGAAGAAATGTGCAGTTCTGCGGTCCCAGCTTGGCTTTCTGCCACACTGATAAGAAGGTTCTGTGTCTTAGACTGGCAGCAGTGACAAACAAAGCCTTGGCCACCCAGGAGATTACTTTGCTCCAGTTTTGGTGTTGTGGGTTGTAGATAATCTGCCATGATAGAGAAAGAAGCTCATGCTGGAGAGCTTTCCTGAGAGAGGGAAGTTATTTCCCCTTGCAGTCACTTGGTAAGAAGTGCTTAATTTGCTCTGACCCTTTTAACCCTGATAAGGGGGCAGCGTTCTTTACATAGCCGCCACTCAGATAGCGTCATCGCGTGAGCATCGCGGGCGGCAGGATGGCAGGAAACCTGCTGGTTCTGCACCAGATCCCAGCTTTGTGTCTTTATTTGCCAAAAACATATTCACAGGGAGATCAAAAACAGGCGTGATGCCTGCTGGTGCTGTGTAACTCCTGCTGGTGCTGGAGCCCAGCCTAGCTGCTTCTATCTGATGGGACCACTCCCGACTGTTTGATTCCTGCTGGTGTTCTCCACCCTCCCCAAAAAAACTTCAGGTACAAATGGTGACTGCCTGAGAAAACTTTGTCTCAATTAGCTTAGTGGCTACCGAGCGTCTTCAAAGTTAGCCAGGCATTGAAACCTGCGGCAGCTGCTGCAGCTCCCTCTGGGAGAGGCAGACACCACACCTCATTCCTCCACCTGCTCGTGGACCAGCAGTTGACAGAGTGTGGCCTGGAGACACAATCCCAGACAGCAGTGCTGCCTGGGGGATAAAGGCTGCATTTGCCAGTTGGCATGCAGGTTGTTGCACCTCCAGGAGAGCGTTCCCAGCCCTCACCTGTGTCTCCACACAGAGCTAGGAGGCGGAGAAATGTTGAGTGTGTGGCCAAGTGATCTGGCTGGGCATGGGGCTGCAGGCATGCCAAACGAGAGCATGCTTCTCCCAGCTGTGGGCTGAACACTGTGGCACAGCAAGGGCTTCAGTTTCTCTGGGTTCCTTATCTCACTGCTGCAGGCATCTTCCTTTCAGCGCTAGTGGGGCTTGGGCAGAAAGTGGGGCGCCAGCTCTCTGGGGGGACAGCGTTGTGCTGTGTTACAGTGCTAGAATAGCAGAGCAGTGCCACTCTCCAGTCCAAGAAATGGGGTGTAAGCATTGTTTATCAAGCTACTGATGTATAGATTTGCTCTTTTCTGGTTCTTTTTGCTTACAAGAAGGCTGGGCCAAACAGTTTTATACATTATGTAGAAGCTTATTTCCTTTTGGGGAATCAAATTACAGAATCCCAGCATGGTGGGCATTTGTAGGGACCTCTGGAGATCATCTCATCCAACCCGCCTGCCAAAGCAGGGTCACCCAGAGCAGGTTGCCCAGGATCACATCCAGATGGGTTTGGAATCTCTCCAGAGAGCCTGGGGAGCTCTCTGGGCAGCCTGGGCCAGGACTCTGGCACCCTCCAAGTGAATAAGTTTTTCTTCCTGTTCAGATGGATCCTCCTGGATTCCAGTTTGTGCCTGTTGCCCCTTGTCCTGTTGCTGGGCACCACTGAAAAGAGTCTGGCCTCATCCTCTTGACCCCCATGGGCCCTTTAGATATTGATGAGCATTGAGAAGATTCTCTCTGTTTTCTCTTGTTGAACTTCAGTGTTGAAATGCTTACATACAAAGTTCTCAGTAGAGTTTCTGTTGTGTAAAGGGAGTCAACGTGTGCAAAAAAACCAGCACAAAACAGGGCTAAGGTGAAGTGGACATCGCCCATCCAGCCTGTGTTGGCCCCCAGGCTGTGTCCATTTGCTGGTGCCTACCATCATCACTGCGTGTTTTGGGAGACAAGGCTGATTTTTATCATCCCGTAAGAGGTGAAGATGTTTAGAAACTGGTGGGACCCAACGCTGAGTAGGGTGGGATTTACCATCATGACAGAGTGTCCACTTACTATTTTCAGGTTCTGGTTTCTGCTTGCAGGGGAGACCCAAGTGTGAAGGAGGAACTTGACAAAATCCTTTGCTGCTTATACCTTTGAATGTGGATAAAACTCAGGTTCCTGTTGTCTTCAGTGGCCAGGACAGGAGTGTTGAGTCTGTCTGTCCTGGCTTTGCCTTCCTAAAATCCCTGACTGATGCAGAAATTGTTTCCTACTCCCAGAATAAAGACCTGGTTGCAACACTTAAAGCTACAGCTATTCAACAGGTCTGTTTTCCTTTGAGGGTTAGTATTGATATCTAGACACATTTTTGAGCTTCTGTTCTGAAAGTGCTGCTGGAGTCATTGCTGTGAACTGGGGGAGAGAGACATCTTAGCAGGTTATCAGCAGTTATCTATTATCAAGGTTGTCTTTTAGGAGGCTGGCTGGCATGGCCCTGTTTACCCCCAGCAGGACAGCCTGGAAGCTTGGTGTGGGGTTAGTGCAGCGTTAGCTGGGTTTTGGACTTCTGACCCATGTTGCGTGTGGTAGGATAATGACCAAAACCACGGCACAGCTATAATCTTTGCTCCAGCCCTGATTCACTCTGGCTGTTCCCTCTGTTGAGCGGTGCTCTCTGTGGAGGTAGATGAGCCAGGCTTTTTCTGCCAGCTGGAACAGTCCTGGAGGTCAGGCTCGTGTGGGCAGTGGCTGTACCTTCAATGAGGATGGGAATCCAAAGACACCATAGGCATCTTTGAGACGCCTTTTGAGACGTCTCTGAGAGGTCTCACAAATCCCTGTTGACTTGTCTCTACAGTGCTTGCTCTGAGCATGAGTGAGAAAGCAGCTCGACAGAGCAGGAGGGAGGCAAGGGACTGGAGTGGGATATCAAAGCTGCTTCCTGATCACAGTCTAGGTTGTGCTCAGTTGTAAGCTGGTGATACAGACCCTACCACCAGTCCCCAGGTAGAATTAGGGAGATGAGCAGACCCTTCTGGCAGTGCATTCAGCTCAGGCATCGCTTTCAGGTGAGAGCAGCTCCCAAATCCTGTTGGCAGCTTCAGACCTTGCTGCCAATCCCATGAATAGCCCCAAGTTTTCCCCATGCAAAGTAAGGTCAGGTTGGTTAGTCCTTGGGCTACTCTCATGTAACCTTCTGTTACATAGAATCATTTTGGTTGGAAGACATCTTTAAGGTCATCAAGTCCGACCTTTAACCCAGCACTGCCAAGTCACCACTAAACCATGTCCCTCAGCTCCACATCTCCACAACTTTTAAACCCCTCCAGGGATGGGGACTCCACCACTTCCATGGGCAGCCTGATCCAGGGCTTGACAATCCTTTCTGTGAAAGGGTCCTTTGGGATGGTGAGGTTGGGTGCAGGACAGCCTTGCCATTTCCATCTCAGGACTCTAGTGAGAGGCAAAGGGGGCCAGCAGCAGTTTGGAGGCAGACTCCACACTCCGAGATTCCCTCTCCCAAGGCATTCACGCAGCAGGGCTGTTGAAGGCATGTGGTGCAGGCTCTTCCCAGGAACCAGTTCCATGGCTCTGCTTTCAGACAATGCATCTCCCATAGAGGAGCTCCGCAGGAGAGCTGCTTCCCAGCCTCCCACAGGACTTGGGTTTTCTTGGGCATGGGGAGATGGAGGCAGATGAATTGAGCTGTCTGGAGCCACCCAGCTTAGTCTCTGCCTAACCAGTCTCCTGCTTTCACGGCACAACTGCCCTCCCTTTTTTCCTAGCCATGCTGATTGCCACCCCGTGGACTTGACACCTGTTGCTGGAGTCCCTGTGGGTCTGGTTTTCCCTTTGGTGCCTGTCTGCTTGCAGCATTTTGGCAAGGAACTGTGTTTAACTGGACCGTGTATCTGCTTCCTTGAAGAGCTTAATGTTAAACATGCTCCGCTGGCAGGAGCTTTTATGAGCCATGAAGGCAGTGAAGGGAAAATGACTTTGATACCCAATAAACCTTTTGCCTGTGTGCTCAGATCGGGGTTGCGATATCGCTGGGTCACAAGCTGTTGCCTCACGCTGGTGTTTCCTGGCACAGCTCTGAGTACACAAACCCTCTTGCATCCTCCCTGTCCTCTTTGATTTGTGCCCCCTGCGCTGTTTTATGTTACAGCGCCGGGGACTTCCCGACCAGACCATCTCTGACAGTGCAGGTGAGCTAGGTAAGCATCTCCACCTTTTGCAGAGCCTCCAGTATACCAGTCTTGCTGGTTTCCAATAAGATGCACAGGGCTTTTCCCAGTACATCCCATTAGGTGGCAATGCAGCCTGTTCGTCTGTGCAGCACCAGAGGATGATGGCAGCAAACAAGGGGCTTCAGCCTGGCTGTGGGGAGTTGAGCTTCAGAGCGAGGCTGCAGGCTGCTATGGGGTAGGCTGGGGCAACCAAGGCTCTGAGCACATAGGAAAGGCACTTAATTCCGTGTTTTGTCTTCCAACACTAAGGACAGCCCTGGGATTTCCCATCTTCCTGGCTTTGAGGTGCCCTCTATCATGGTGGTACTTGGGCAGCACTCTCCCTTGCCTGCACTACACAGTTTCTCTCTACAAGTGCTTTGGCCTTTCTGTCCACAAGCCTGGTGTTCCTTGTTGCCTTATTCCATGTCATCTCCAAGCAGGGCAACAGGAGAAAGTGCCCAAGTTGTATCAGGGTAAGATGGGCACAGAGCATCTTCTCTGGGGTGACCAGTGAGCAGGACAACTCTTGTTCATCTGACTGCCAGCCTGTATGCACTTGCTTGCCTTAGACCCTGCACCAGCTTGAGCTTCAGACAGTGATAAGGCTTCTGCTTCTCATTCTTCCCAGCAGATTTTTCTGGGCCTGCAGAGAATGGAGGGAGACACCTGCAATGTCCTTGGCCAGGGCACTCAAGCTCTTGCTCAAGAAACGAGTGACTAAAGAGCTCATCTGGCCAAGTGCTGACAGGCATGTCAGGCTGTGGCCAGGGGACTTCCCAATGCAACTGCTGGGCCAGACAGCAACATTGCTCATAGACCATGCAGAGCATCACCTGTGGAAGAGCCCTGTGCATTGGTGGTGAGGAGGTGCCTGAATTTCAAACAGGAGCTGTGATCAAAGCATGGGGCTAGAGGCTGCATGGGACCCCTGGTGAAAGCATGGGGAACTGGCAGACCCAACATGGACTGGGGGATGTGCTGACCGCCCCAGCCACCACCCAGCTTGGAGGCTGCACGTGCTGGGTGCCCATGGGTGCTCCATCACCCCTTCTCCTGGGATTTGGTGGGTCATGCACCCCATTACCTGCCTCTCCCTTGTTTAACTAGGCTATTATCTGGCAATCAGAAAGCACTTGGGTCTGGATCTCAAGCAGAGCAGTGATGCGCTGCAGCCTGGCCAAGGCCAGTTAAGTAATATTAAAGGGTGATATTTCATTGCTGTGTAATTAACTTCAGATGCTTTTGAGCTGCAACAAATTACCCTCAAAGACCGTTTTTGTACCGGGGAGAACTTTGAACTGCGTTACCAGCCCTTTTGTTGTTGTCTGGGAGGGGAGCAGCCCAGCCGGAGCAGGGAGCCTGCACCTTCTCTCCGTGGCTGCAGCTCTGTGTGTGGTTTGCGATGTGATAGCCAGCCCCGAGTGGGGTGTGCCAGCCTCCAGTGCAAACAAAGACAGGGGTTGTTAGCTGTGACTGTAATTAACCCCTAAAAGGGAGAGCCCCAGGCGTGGGAAACTACCGCAGCATCCCAGGGGAGCCTTCGGCTCCACCCTGGGTGTCTTCTCCACCCAGCTATATCCTGACATGCCCCCGAGATGTAGGGCTTGTAAGTGGGAAAGAGTTGCTCCTCATCGGTCTGCCAGAGCCAGAGGGGAGCGTGTCCCACACCAAGTGTCACCTCCAGGCCCCTGTGACCACCTCACAGGCTTTGGGTGCATGCTGCTGGCCCTAGGTCTTCCCGAAGTGCTGTGCAGAAGTTAATCCAGGGCTGTGAAACTTTGCCCAGCTTGTTAGGAGAACTAATTCAGCTAAGCCACTTTTATCTTGCGATCGTGTGTGTTAGAAGGTGGCTAAGTGGTTCAGCCCAGTCCTGGTGATGTGATCGGGTGTGGAAGTCACTAGTGTCCTTTTGAGCATTTCCATCAGGACCCCTCCTGCTGCAGCTCCCTGAAAACCTTGCAGAACACACTTGGCACTTTTCTGCATTTACTTTGTGTTTGCATCTTTTCTCTCTCATCAGCTGGGACCATGGTGATGGTGAAACATGGCATTCTGTGTGGCCCACACTGGGGAATGTGGTACAGGCTCCTGTGATGCACCTGATGGCTCACAGCCCAGCTACTGCTGGATTCCAAGGCAGAGGGTCTGCCTGGGCGGGCAGTGCCAAGGAGCCCTCCCTGCCCTGGAGAAGCTGCTCTGGAAGAGCAGGACAACTCCAGCAGCTTGTCTGGGATGCCTCAACCAGGGGCAGTTTAATTGTCTTTGATAAATTCATGAGCTCATAAATCCAAACAAAGATGGGAAGCGCTCATGCTAAGCCCTTGTTGCCGATGGGATGCAAGGCAGACGTGTTTGGAACCAGCCTGAGCAGATTAAGTTCAGCATCCACAGGAACTGCAGAGGGAGGGCCCCTGCCTTGGCCAAAACCCCGTGTATTCAAGAGACATGGAGAGCAAGCCTCCCAGCTCTGTAGCATTATCTGGGGGTGCATAGTACCCTCCCTGAGCCTGCTATGGGAGCCAAGGGCTGCAGAGCTGCCACACAGGTCCCATACATTTGCCATGTAGTGTTGGCATGGTTGTAGCTTCGTCCCTCACCTGTCCTTGGGGGAGCTGAGTCACCCTCATCTCTGATCAGAGGTTTGTAGTGTGCTCCAGTGTCCTCAGGGAAAGGCTGGCTGTCCTTTCGGGTGCCCTCAGAAGAGAAGGGAATAATTGTGTCTGTGGCTGGTCTGCACCTCTCTGCCCACCTCCAAGGAGGTAGTCAGAGGAGTTTCAAGAGCTACTCTGTTACTTTAGAGGAAGATGGGGGATGCGAGTCCCTGATGTGGATGTGTTAAAGCATGAGAGGCAGACCTTCTGCCCAAATTCCCAGGGAGAAAGAAAACATCATCCCAGAACTGATTGTGGCATCTTGGTCTCACCTCCTTTTTCTCGTGCAGTAGCAAGTCCTCGCTGTGCCCAGGGTACTGGGATGGGTCAGTCCCAGCATGGGTCCCCGGCAGCTCCATCCATACCTGTGGGTACCAGCGGCAGTGGGGTTTCAATGCCTGGATGTGGAGTAGGAGGAGTCATAAGGAGCTTGATCTGTGGAGCCAGAGAGGAGAAGTCAAATCCTCAAGCTGGTGGAATTCAGGCCGAAATCTCTGCTGTTGCATTTCCAGGGCTGCATTGTACCATGCTGCTCCTTCAGCCACAGAGGAGCTGGGCATGCACCGCAGCCTCCTTGCTGGTGGAGGCATGAGTGCTGAATAACCACCTCTGTCTAATAGGACTGACCTTGCCTTGTGCTTCCACAAAAACCAGCTCTTAGTTTTAAGCCTGGGCATTAGTGATCTGCTCAGCCTGACTTAAAAACCAGGGGGAAGCTTTCACTTCTGGTTTTGACGATGCCCTCACAGCAGTGCAGGAGCCAAGGTGAGGCTTGTGCCCCATACATGAGGGGCTGCAGAAGGAGGTGTGACACAACAACACATAGCCAAGCTGTAAGCACCCAAGTACCCCTTAGTTACCCAAAATTATCCACCTGGGTGAAAACGTGGGGTGGGTGCATCCTCCTGGGACAAGGCAACAGGGAGGGCAATGCCTCGCTGGCTGGAGAGGCCGTGTTGATGCCATGAGCCGGCAGCAGCTTTGCCAAGGTGTTCACTGCTGCAAACCAGGCTCTGCTGCTGCTGGGTGAAGCTGCCCTTGCTGGGGAAGGCATTCGGTTTGCAGCCCACTGGGGTGGCTTCAGAGCCGGGCTTATAACCTTCAGATAGGCCAAGTGTAGTAAGTTAATGACTAGATTTATCATAAGCAATCTAATGAGAAGCAATATAGTCAAGTACTTTCCATTCAGTGATGCACACCCAAATCTTAATAGAAGCTGACAGCTTGACCCTGCTACTGTGCTCCGGCCAAATAAAATCATCCTGATAGTTCCCTGGAGAAAGCAGCCAAGGCTTTAATATGTCTTCTCAACATATTTCTCTGACCAGCTTTAAAAAAAGCCAACCAACAAACCTGCAGTGATTCAGAGCTGGTGACCTCCCCTTGCTCTTGCTTCCCCAGCTCCTCTGCAGTACAGGGCTGCCGAGGTGATACAGCTAGAAAAGCCCTCGCCTACCCCTCTGCCTGGGACCATGGGGCAGTGCTAGCTGAGGGATGGCTCAGCCCAGCATGGAAACCTCCAGGTGCAACCCCAGTCCTCTCCTGGCTGGGTTCTTCTGTACCCAGAGCCTACAACACCAGCACCTGAGGGAAGCGTTAACATACTGTAAGTATTAATAGTGAAACTGCAGGAGTTGAAGGTGTTTGGGGGCATTTATTGGCGTGTTATGTGTTTGCACATAATATTTTACTGCAACAGCTCTTCCAGGGCCAAGCCTCTGCTCTAAACCTTTCTCTGCCTTCTCCCTCAGCAGTTTAAAAGGGAAACAACATGTGCTTTATTAGAAGTTCCCAGTGCAAGTCTCTGTCCCTCTCACTGACTGTACTTTTAGTAAAAAAATTGGGCATATATTAGGAGTTCAGAAATTGTTGTACCTCAGGCAAAAGATCAAACCTCTGATACAAAATGGAACTGGGAAAAAAAAAAAGTCTTTCCAAGCCCAAATTTTATCCTGACCATTGCTGTGTGTTCACATCTTCACATGTTTTCATACCTCCTCCAGTGCTGTTCTTGATAATCAACCACCTTACTGCTGTAGACAAATTTGTTGCATCGACTGCAGCAAAAGGGAGGACTGAACCAGGCCATGACCTTACGCTGCATATGATGGAGCCATCTAGAGACGCTGGGATGTGGAGTGGAGCTGCACATGCCCTTACACCAAAACTCAGCACCTGGATTGAATGCTGGCTGCAGCTCCTTGCAGGCCAGGCACAGAAATGAGGAGTCAAGATCTTCCAAGCAATGGTATGGGGATTTGGGGGAAGGGGGTTCAAGCTGGGTACAAGGAAAATCTTCCAGGAGTGGCGGAAGGAGCAAGTCTTGATACCCACCCTTGTGGTGGGAGTGCTGGTTGCCACTCTTGATAGCAAAGGATTCCTCTGACTCAGTCAGAGTGGCATCAGCTGGTACCAGGAACCTCACTGCAAGAAGTCCAGGCTATGCCCAGAACCTCTTCCCAGAAAAGGTGGTCTCTCCTTGGGAAGTCCTCTCCGGTGTGGTGCTTCAGGGGCAAAATAGCCCAAGTGATTTTGGGTGCTTGCATGTGGTCCACTCAATGGGCTTTCCCCATTTGTATGTAGTTTATTTTTTGGTGTTAATAATAGAAATACCCAGGGTTGGCTCAGCAGTTGTTTGATCCTACAAGTCCCTGCCCTTGGCCGCATCATGTGACATTGAGTTCCCCAAGGCGAATTGTGTGAGAAGATGCCTTTTTTTCATCACTTCTGAATTTACCGTCTCTTCATGTCTGCTGAATGCTCTGTTGTTCACAGAGTGTGAATACAAGCTCTGTCCCTGGGATCGGGATAGCCCCAGCTGCTGGGCACCAGATGACCTAAAAAATGCATTTCTTGAAAGTGCTGATTTTCAGAAGAGCCCTCCAAGGCAGGACAATTACTCTGGCTTTGTGCAACAACCTTGCATGATGGCCCAAAAGGAAGATGGAGCACAGAGAAGACCCACTTGGAGGGGGGAAGGAAGCCAGCCAGCTCTAGTGGGAAGAGCTCTGAACCCCTCTTTGTGTTGCTGGACTCACGTAGCAGTGACCTCATCCTTCCTCTGCCCTCACATGAGTGCAAGTGCTGCGAAAGCGCCTGGGAACCAGTGGCAAAGCAGGGGCTCAGGATGGCGGGCCTGGTGTTACGCTCTTTCCTTCCTCAGCAGCCCAGGCTGCTCTCTTCCCTTTGCTTTTCATCGTGGTGTATCTGTTGGAAGACTGAGCAATGTCTGCTTATGCTCCTGACCCCCCGGTCTGGCTGTGCTTGCTGGTCATACCAAGATGAGTATGGGCTCAGATGTTCCCTCTTGCTCAAGTGCAGCTCTTGTACTTGCTTGCATCCTACAGCTTAAAGCACACAATGTCCCCCAACACCATCCCTGGGTGCTTAGCAAGGTGCTGTGTCCAGCTCTGGAGTCACCACAGGGAAAGACATGGACCTCTTGAGGTGGGTCCAGAGGAGGCCACAAAAATGATCTGAACAAAAATGATCTGAACAAAAATGAACCCCTCTGCTGTGAGGACAGGCTGAGAGAGTAGGGATTGTTCAACCTGGAAAAAAGAAGTCTCTGAGGAGACCTTATTGCAGACTTTCAGTACTTAAAGGGACCTATCAGAAAGATGGTGACAGATTTTTAGCAGGGCCTGTTGTGACAGGACAGGGGATGATGGTTTTAAACTAAATGAGGGGAGGTTTAGACTAGATGGAAGGAAGAAATTTTTTATACTGAGGGTGCTGAGACATTGGCCCATGTTGCCCAGAGAGGTGGCCAATGCCCCATCCCTGGAAACATTCCAGGTGAGGATGGACGGGGCTCTGAGCAACATGCTCTGGTTGAAGCTGTCCCTGCTTGGTTCAGGGAGGTTGGACTCAATGCCCTTTAAAGGTCACTCCCAAGCCAGAAAATTCTGTGATTATGATTCAATTACCTGAGTGGCTAAGTATCCCTGGGCTCTGAATCCCTTTGTGCTCCTGTCTGGAGGATGCCTGCACAGGTTGGAATGTGCTGGGGAGGCAACAGCTGCTCAGTTGAGGCTTTCCAGGAGGAAATCCCTTCCAGAGCCACTGCTGACTCAGAATGGGAAACCCTCCTTCTGGTAAAACAGGAGCAAAGGAAGATTAATCAGAGGAGCAACATATGGCTGGTGAATTTTCCATCCCTTGGACTTTAACAAGCACCTGGGCATCAGGAGGACAAATGCTCCAGCTCAACTGTGAAGAACAGGTTATGTGCTGGAGCATGTCCAAAGAAGAGCAACGAAGCTGGTGAAGGTTCTAAAGCAGAAGTCTGGTGAGGAGCAACTGAGGGACCTGGGGTTGTTGAGCCTGGAGAAAAGGAGGCTCAGGGAAGATCTTCTCACTCTCCCAGAAAGGAGGTTGTGGGGAGGTGGGGGTCTCTTCTCCCAAGGAACAAGGGACAGAACAAGAGGAAAGGGCCTCAAGCTGCATCAGGGGAGGTTTAAGCTGGACATGAGGAACAATTTCTTCCCCAAAAGGGTTGTCAAGGCCTGGCCCGGGCTGCCCAGAGAAGTGGTGGAGTCCCCATCCCTGGATGTATTGAAAAGCTGTGCAGGTGTGGTGCTGAGGGACATGGTTTAGTGGTGACCTGGTAGTGCTGTGTTAATGGTTGGACTTGGTGATCTTGAAGGTTTCTTCCAAGCAAAATGATTCTATGATTCTGTGTCAGCGAGGCTGGTGGACAAGCCAGGGCACCATGATGGAGAGCCCCTTCCCCATCAAGGGCCTGGTAGTGCCACCCATGAGCAGCAATGCCCCCACCAACTCAGCTGAGATTTGCTTTACAAGCACAGTATCCTTCGTAGTGGTCTGTGGCCATGTCTGTGTCACATCCCCCCCCCCCAGATGGGGGGACAGAAATGTGTTCCTAGGTGTCACTAGAGGTCACTGCCACACTGGCTGGGCTTCGGAGCCTGCTCCTCACCTGGAGCTACAGCCAAGCTGAGGAGGAGCAAAGGAGCTTGGTAAGCCCCAAGGAGCTGGGACCATGCTACGTAACCTGACTGTAGCTTTTGCAGGAGCAGATGCTGGGAGAGAAATTGAGCTTGGGGGAGGACTTGTGCACTGGAGATGCTGAGCAAGGAGGTGATGCTCCTGGACACCTTCATTGCCTTTGCCCAGCCCTGCTCTCCTCTTGTTGGAGCTTCAGGACCCAAACCTGTTGAGGAGAGCAGGCACCAGGCTGCACTCCTCTAGCAGCATCGGAAGCAAATGACTTGGTAGCTGTCATACGGTGGGTCTCCCATCCTTACTGAAAGAGCTGGGGCAAAGAAACAACCAAGTGCCCTCCTAAAAGTGAGGGCTGGGAAGGAAGAAAACAGGCTCTAGTTCATCTTTCTGGATAAACTCTGGGAAATGGTGGTGTGCTCGAAGTGTTGGGAGCTCGTGTGGTCTCGATTTGCTCAGAAAGAGGGGTTTGGTGTTTAGGTAGTTATCTGCTTGTGAGGTTTTTTGGGTTTTGTTTTGATGTGTTTGTTTTTATTTTTTCCTTAGAATCATCCAGGTAAAACTCTTCAATACTTTTGATGTTGGTGGATTTATTTTGTTTTGTTTGCTTGTCTTTTCTTCTTTATCTTACAGCTCTCTAACCCTTTAGTAATCAGAGCAGGAATCCTATCTTCCTTGTCACAGCTGTAGAGGAAAGCTGAAAGCAACCTGTTTTGGCATAGTTTGTGCCAAAATAGGTCTGACCAATGTACTTCAGAGACCAGATCTCTGTCGTAGTTGACTTCAGCACCTTCACAACCATCCCCAAACCAGAACAAAAGAACCATGTGAGGCAGGACCTCTCCGTGGTGTGCAATCCACCCCACATACCTGGAGGAGAGTGGATGGAGGGGTCCTTCTTCCCTTCCTGCATCCAATCCCCATGTGCTGCTTGCTGTGAGCAAGTTATCTGAAGGAACAGAAATTGCTGCCAGGTTTGGAGGTGTTTCTCACCTCCGTGAAAACAAACAGGGCTGATTTGTTTCTTAATTGCTTGCCCACGGGAGCTTCGAGGCTTCATCTGCATGGGGAGGGGAGCTGGGAGTTTTGCTCTGTTTGATCATGTGCTCTTTTGTCCCAGCTTCAAAGATCTCTTTGATTTTCCACTCCCTTTTATGTCCCATCTCTTGAAGTCACACTTCTGCATGAAGGCACAAACCCAGGACAGCTGAAGGGTTCCAAAGACAATTTTCCAGTTGGCCCATGTCTGTGCAGTTTGCAGTGTGTGTTGGACCTTTAGCCTTTGGGATGTCAGCTTGGGAGGATGGAGCTGGGCACGCTTTGCTGTGATTCTGACCTGGGTGGGACTCTGTGCAGGTTTTTGCCCAGTAAAAACATCGATCTGCAATTCATCTTGCTTGGAGATTTCTGCTGATTTGATTTCACAATGTAAAGACAAGGAGTTCCTTCTAGTGAAATGGGAATGGCAAAGCACCAGTGCCCAGAGCTGCTGCTGGAGAGGAAAGGTTGGCACAAGCATCTGCAGGTTTTTTTTTTTAATAGCCTTTTATTTATTAAAGCTACTTGGGAGTCTGATTCACTTGTTTTGCTCAATATTTATTAGTACTTCACCTGCCTTGAACTGGGAGCTGCAAGCACTTTGATTAATGGATTTGCTTTCCTGGAATGAGGTACCAACATCAGCTAATCAGTAGCCTCAGTGTGATTGCCAGTGTACCACTCTTGTAAATCAAGGGTGCCAAGGAGAAAATCCCTGAGCACCAACAGTGTGGGGCTTGCTCAGAGACAGGATGGCAACCCACAGAATCCCAGCATGGTGAGGAATGGAAGGGACCTCTGAAGTTCATGTCATCCAACCCCTCTGCAGGGTCACCCAGAGCAGGTTGCCAAGGATCGCGTTCAGGCGGGTTTAGAATCTCTCCAGAGAAGGAGACTCCACAACCTCTCTGGGCAGCCTGGGCCAGGGCTCCAGAACCCTCAAAGTGAAGATTTTTTTCCTCCTTTTCAGATGGGACCTCCTGGGTTCCAGTTTGTGCCCATTAACCCTTGTTCTGCCACTGGGCACCACTGGCCCCATCCTCTTGATACCTGCCCTTTAGGTATTGATCAGCATTCACCCAAGCACCATCTCCCCATCTCCATGGGGTTCAGTGTTTGGATAAGGGATCGCTCCTCTTGTCAGAGCTCTCTATTTCATTCAGGGCTCTCTTGTTGTTAACTGCACATGGAACTGCTCTACCTCCTCTACTTTGTTCATATTGAGCAGTAGCGTTGTCTGTTGGTCTGGCTCACAGACTTGCTGGATGTGTTGGGCTATGCTTCATGCAACTGAATGCCAATACCTGGTTGCAGCTGGCCAGCGCATGTCGAAAAGGTGACTCCTTGTCTTTGGTAGCAGAAAAAGTGCCATGGCCCTGCTTGCTGTAGGACGTTGTGGGTGCCAAACAGCTACACGGCTTCAAAAAGTGACTTGACAGATTTGTGGTATGAAAATCACACAGCGGCTGTGAGAAACCGGAGCGTGGGCTCTGGTCTGGGAAGTCCCTGGGCTCTTGTAATCCCCAGTGCTGGGTGCACAGGCTGGGCTCAGCCACAAAGCAGGTTGCAGGAAGAACCCGTTAGCATTTTGGAGTTTTTCCACCTTGCTCTGCCAGTGAGTAGGTTTGGGCTGTGTGAAAGAGGGTTTTGCTGCAGCTGAAGCATCACTGCAGTGCCTATTGAGCTTGTATGAACATGTAGTGTCTTCATCCTCCTGTTATGGGACTCTGCAGTCCCACAGCAGCTCCATGCCCGCATTTGCTCACACTGTGCAGTGAGGGCCCTTCCCATACCAGCTCCTGCCCGTGCTCATTGTAGAAAGGTCCCTCACCCCTGTCCTACCACAACCCAGGCTTAAACGGCTGAGGTGTAGGAGGATCAGGTAGCACTATCTTTGTAGGAAAGAGCTCAGAAACTCCAGCTCTAGGTGACCCTGCTGTCATTGCCTGAACAGCCTCCCCATGCTGGGGTCCAGGAGGCTTGGGACATTTCATTGCATGCCTCATGGGTGTGATTGCAGCTCTCCCTGTAATGTCTCATGTTTGCCACAGTGTCCGATAAAGATTCATCTCTTTCCATAGCTGGGAAATCAACCACATCTCTCCTCTTTTCTCCCGCTGCCTGCTTTCCACAAAACTGGCAGGAATCACAAGCTGCCAGCCTTGCTGGAGGTGCATCATTGTGACTGGGGAGTCACAAAGCAGGTGAGCAGAGCATGGCTGCATCCCGTGCTTTCTCAGAAGCACCCAGGCTGGAGCAGAAAAGGTGAATGAAGAGCCCCAGTATGTTTCTGTGGAGGTCTCAGGATGTGGTGGGTGCTGTGACTATGGGAGACTAATGCTCCTCCCTCTCTCTTGTACAATGCCAGCCACATTCTGATAGCATCCCACCCAGCACAGTGGCTGCAACCTGCCTTCGTGGCTTTTCATTTTCAGGCCTTGCATTTTCTCTGCTGCCTGGCAATGCTGGGCTCTCCTCTGCCTTCGCTGACGGTCCCAGCTGTCCCCCTCTCCTTGAGGGGCATCTTTTCTCTTCTCCTCTCTACAAGCATTATCTGACTAATGATCCTCAGGAAGGTATTTGAGGAGCAGCCTCTGGTAGTAGGGTCCCTGGCACCGCCTGGCTGTCCTGGGGAGCTGGTGGTGTCCCTCTGCATCTGAAGCTATAGGTTAATCTCTTTCAGCAGGGACTAAAAAATTAATTCAGCAGGTCATCAGCTAGCTAACGGCTTGGGATGCAGAAGATGTGAGGCCACTCCTAATTAGCTGCTTTTTCCCATCTTCTTCATTTGGAGATGGGAGAGGGGGAAATGTGATATTCCCTGAAAACGCCTGACTGTGGTAGGGAGAGGTGACATTTTTGCAAAGGCGGTATGGGGATGCATCTATATTTAATGCCTAGATGTTGCTATGGAGAAGCTGGATGGAAGCCACCAGGAAATAGCACCTGGGTGAAAAGTAGCCATGGCCCCAGGGAGATGCACCTGTGGGGCTTCCTGCTTGCCCAGGTGGCTTGTGCTGGACCCTAGGGTGGGCTGGACCCCCAGGGCAGAGCTGTTCATGAAGGTATGACACAGGTGGGTGTCACCTGTCCTGCTGCCCCTCTGGAGAGGAGTGTTGTGGAGAGGACAGGCAGGCTGAGGAGCTGCCAGCAGGCCTGAGCGTGGCAGTAGCACCGACAGCAAGACCAGCAGCGACAAGAAGCTGTACCCACAGCTGTCCCCTCTGCACAGTGAGCCCTTCTTTAAAAAAAAAACAAACAAGCAGTAAAAATCTCTGTCAGTTAACAAAAATGTTTCAGGCCTTTTGGGTTTTTCCCTGTGATTAAGTCTAATGAGAAGAGACAGCAGAGGATTTATTAGTATCTGTTTGCTGACTTCAGCTTTACCTCTATTGTGACAGAAGATCTAATGCTGTTACTCCTGAGTGAGGACTTCATGCAATGTGACCACAGCCCTGATGGCAGAGCAGCATCCTAACCCTTTCCTGGCTGGCTTGCGAGGGAGGCTGCACTGGCATGGCCAGTGAAGGGCTGAGCTGAGGTGGGGGGGAAATCAAGCAGCAGCAGAAATGGGGATGGAGGAAAATATGATCTGAACCTTGGCAGTATTGCCATGGTAACGAGGGACCTGCCAGCAAATGCTGCAGGCTGGCACTGCCAGCAGTGTGGCACTGCAGGCAGCATGGTTGGTGGGATAAAGAAGCTGTGATTTCCCCCGGGGAAGCCAGCAGGAGCCTTGGGAAGATGCTCTGGGAGGCAATAGCAGGGTGAGAGGCAGCTCTGGTAAATGAGGGTCATGTGGGCATAGCTGGCCTTCTCTGCCTCCCTTCCTGTCTTGCTTTGCATCCGTGCTCTCAAGGAGCCAAAGTCTTGGCTGCAGCCTCATTGCCGCTTCCAGACCAGCATCACAGTGTGGCTGCCCTTCCACCCTGCTGCTGCTGGACCACAAAGGCCACATTTAGTGAGATTAGTCATGCTGGTGGGAAGCAGCAATTCCCCTTTGTGAAATAACGCCAAGTCTTGGGCTATGTTTTAATTCCCTCCAAGGAGCAAAATCCAGACCTTCTGACATTGCTTATCCAAGCCAAAAAAATCTGCTGGCCTGCAATGTCCACTGGCCAAGCACCCACAGCATTTGCCCTGGCCAGAAGCATTTGCATCCCTAGCTGAAGCAGCTCCTGATCTTCCCGATCCCCTTCCCCAGCTGCCTGCCTGCCAGGCTTTGCTTGAAGGCAGAGACACGTAGAGGAGACCCTGTCACAGAGGGGCCATGCAGCACCCTGGTTCTTGCCCTGCTGATGGCTGTGGTTGGGCTTCAGCTCTGAATGCAGCTCTGGGAGCCTTTAACTTGCTCCAGCACCTTCCCGGGACCAAGCTGCTTTGTGGCGTCTGAGAGGGACAGCATAAAACATTCAAGGTGAGGTTGGACAAGAGTCTGAGCAACCTGCTCCAGCTGAAGATGTCCCTGATCACTGCAGGGGGTTGGGCCAGGTGACCTTTAAAGGTCCCTCCCCATCCAAAACATTCTATGAATTACATCTCTTAAGGCAGCGCTTCTGGGATGGGAGCATGTTTGGCTGGAGGTGGGTGTGGTGTGGGTAGCAATGTTGGCTAGGAACAACCTTGCTGTCCCAGAGCTGCAGCACATGGGCTGGGGAGCATGGCCGCAAGCGGCAATTGATTTAAGCATGGCTGCAAGCAGCAATTGATTTAATGATACTGTGCTGTAATTACCGGTAGTGCACTTGTCCCCAGCCCTGTCGTGATGCAGAGGGAGAAGGCGCCCTCCCAGCTGCTGCTGTCGGCCTCTTGTGTGCTGGTGGGGTGGGGGTGCTCCCTTTGCAGCCACGGGCGAGGCAACATAGGAAAGACTTAAGTAAAAATAAACCAGGGTAAATATAGTCCCACGTGTGCTTGCTCTCTATGGGAGTTGAAGGGAATTTTGATATCAAGAAAAAAATGAGAGTGAAATTTACCCTCCCAGCTCACCCTCTGGAAAGTGCAGCCTGTCTCTGGGTGAGGAAGAAGCAAACGAGAATTGCTACACCCAGGCACTCTGGGCAGCACATCTGGGCTGATGTTCACAGCACAGAGCTGTACAGCACAGGCAGCTCCACCGAAGTGGAGAGCCTGGAGTGGTCCCCAAGCTGGAGCCGCAGCTGGCAGGTCCCACCATCGCCTGCACCCCCAGGTAACTGTTTAAGGGACAAAGATAGAAGCTCCAGCAAAAGCTGCATCAGGCACCCCCCCTGCAGTGCTCCTGGTGCACCCACAGGCATCCCCAACACTGTGGCCACCATGAAAGGCAGCTCATGGGCCTAGCTTTAGGTTCAGCTTGCTCTTGTCCTGCTGTAGCTCCAGACAGCTGCAGGCTGAGCTTTGAAATCCAGCGAATGCTGCTCTGCCCTGAATAAAGACAGAGCTACTGCTTGCCCAAGTAGGGCAAGATGGGAAAAAAAGCTAAAATACTAGGCTAAAATCCTGGGGTGGTTTCTTGGGAGTTCTGTGCAAGCAGATGCCTAGTTTGGATTAAAGATGTCACAGGGTAGGGACTCCATCTTGACCTATGTGAATTCCCAAAATACGTAAATGCAATCTCCCCGGGTTTTTTTTTCTTTTGCTTCTTCCCTCTTTTGCAGTCTCTGTTAGCTGCTGGAACCTTCCCTTCTGCCCAGCTCAGCTGTTTTGTGCTTAAGCAATGCTTCTAGGCTGACTTAGCTTCTTTTTGTATGCAAAAGGAAACATAAGGATTCACCCTTAACTGCACCAATGGGAAAAGCAAACATTATTGGTGCTACAATGGCAACACAACCCCACCTAGATTTGTACGTGGCCCCTGGTGCCCCGGGAGGCTGGGGCATCAGGCTGCTGGGCTCTGTGAGCCTTTGCCTGGGCTATAGGAGCTGACAGCGGGGGCTGCGACCACAGCGCCAGGCAAGGCTCTGCAGACCAACACCAGGAAGGTGTTAAAAAAATCCAGGCAGGGTTCCCACCCGAGAGCCACGCAGGCTAGTTGTGCCGGCACTGCTGATCTGCATCATCTGCATCGTGCTTTTCCATGTGCTGTATCCTAGGGGTTTTTATTATGCAGCAATCCTTGTGGGGTGGGCAGCAAGTTGTGGGCACACCCGCAGTGTCCTAAATCACAGGCTTCCCCAGTGTGAGCCATGGAGGGGCTCTTCTTGTCCTGGGTATGATGCAGGTGCCTCTGTCTTCATAGGTACTTGGATCCCATCACAAGCTCATTCCGTAGAAATGAATCAGTTGCCCTGAAGCTGGGGGAGCAGCATTGGCCTCACCATGCCACACAGTATAAGGTAATGATGCGCTAAAAGTATAGAAAGCAAAGATTCGGTGGGGAAGCAGTGCTTCAACACAGGGACTGCAGCCTTAGGTGTTTGCTTACAGACCTCAGGCACCAGGACGGGGAAATGCCATGGAAATACAGGTTCGCTGGGAGGGGGGTGGGCTTGGCTGAATAAACACAGTGAGAGCAGGCCCAAAACCAGAAGTGTGGCAGCTGTGCCTTGTCCCACACTGTGTGACCGCAGAAGGAGCCTCACATATGGCATTGGGTTTGGCTGACCAGAGAAGAATAATTCTCCTGTTTACCCAGTAGCTCTTGAGCAGCCCTCTGCCACATGCCAAGAGCAGCAGCAGGCCCATGGTGCCAGCACCCCCCAAAGAAAACATAAAAAATGAGTGAGATCTCAACAAATGAGTGAGAGCTGCAACCCAGCCAAGTGTCCAGGAACCCCATTCTCCTTCCTGCAAAACCCTGGAGTGTAGAGCAAGGGCCAGGTATCGTGGTGCTCAGATTTAACAGGAGCTCCTCGAGCTGAGGTTCTTAAGACTCTTTTGATACACTGGTTCCCACAGGACCGGATGACACAGTGCCAGCTGGGTAGCTTTAGGGCAGAATAACCCTTGGGCGGCAATCTGATATGTTGTTATGTGGGCTCAGAAAATCAACTGCAGCCAGCAATGGAGAGTGCTAGATGCCCTGGTGAGCCCTTCCCGGGCAGGACTCCCATTAGTCAGAGGTGGAAGGAGAGGTAGCTGAGAGCTGGCTTTGTGCATGGGCAAAGTTGACTCCCGGGTCTCTTTTTGTTCTCTGGGTATCAAATGAAATGAGCTTTTCTCTGCTACCTCCTTGCTCCATGGAGCACAGGGATTGAGACTTATATCTGCACTTTTGCAGCTCCTCTGGAAAGTTCTCCAGGGTTTGTCACTCAAAACAGGACTAAAAGATTGACCAAGACTCATCCGTCCATTTGACTGTGGCTCTTTCAAAGGCCTGGCTTAACATCCAGTTGTGTTTGTATTTAACTCTGCAGTGTGGTGGGGCAAGACCAGGAATTGCTTTGGCTAACTCTGGAGGAAAATAATTCTCTTCTTCACCGAGTAGCTCTTGAGCAGACCTCTGCTATGTGCCATGATTGGGCATACCTGGAGTACTGTGTTCAGCTCTGGAGTCCTCAGCACAGGAGAGACATGAACCTGTTGGAGTGGGTCCAGAGTAGGCCACAAAAATTATCCAAGGGTTGGAACCCCTCTGCTGTGAGGCCAGGCTGAGAGAGTTGAGGCTGTTCAGCCTGGAGAAGAGGAGGCTCCGGGGAGACCTTATTGTGGCCTTTCAGTACTTAAAAGGGGGCTAGAGGAAAGATAGGGACAGACTTTAGCAGGGACTGTAGTGATAGGATGAGGGGTGATGGTTTTAAACTAAAAGAGGGAAGATTTCGAATCACAAAAATCACAAAATTACGTAGATTGGAAGAGACCTTTAAGGTCATCAAGTCCAATTATTAACCTAATACTGACAAGTCCTTGACTAAACCATATCCATAAGCACTATGTCCACATGCCTCCTAAATATCTCCAAGGATGGGGCCTCCACCACTGCCCTGGGCAACCCATTCCAATGCCTGATAAACTTTTCAGTAAAGAAATTCTTCCTAATATCCAATCTAAACTTCCCTTGGTGCAACTTGAGGCCATTTCCTCTTGTCCTATCACCTGTTACTTGGTTGAGCAAGAAGGTCTCCCCTGAGCCTCCTTTTCTGCAGGCTAAACAACCTCAGGTCCCTCAGTTGCTTCTCATAAGACATGTGCTCTAGACCCTTCACCAGCTTTGTTGCCCTTCTTTGGACATGCTCTAGTGCCTCAATGTCCTTCTTGGAGTGAGGGGCCCAAAACTGAACACAATACTTGAGAAGCAGCCTCACCAGTGCTGAGTGCAGGGGTAAAAATCACTTCCCTAGTCCTGATGGCCACACTATTCCTGATACAGGTCAGGATGCCATTGGACTTCTTGGCCACCTGGGCACACTGCTGGCTCATGTTCAGCTGGCTGTCAATCAACCCCCCCAGGTCCCTCTCTGCTGAGCAGCTTTCCAGCCATTCCTCTCCAAGCCTGTAGCAGTGCCAGGCGTTGTTGTGGCCAAGGTGCAGAACCCAGCACTTGGCCTTATTGAAACTCATACAACTGGTCTTGGTCCATCCATCTAGTCTGTCCAGGACCCTCCCTACCCTAAAGCAGATGAACACAACCACCCAGCTTGATGTCATCTGCAAACTTACTAAGGGTGCCTCAATCCCCTCATCCAGATCATTAATAAAGGTGTTAAACAAAACTGGTTCCAGTATTGAGCCCTGGGGAACACCACTTGTGACCAGCCACCAACTGGAATTAACTCCATTCACCACCACTGTCTGGGCCTGGTCATCCAGCCAGTTTTTCACCCAGCAAAGCATACCCCCATCCAAGCCACGAGCAGCCAGTTTCTCCAGGAGGATGTGGGAAATGGTGTCAAAGGCTTTCTAAAGTCCAAACAGACAACATCCATAGCCTTTCCCTCATCCATTAAGCAGGTGACTATGTTGTAGAAGATCAGGTTAGTCAGGCAGGACCTGCCTTTCATAAACCCTTGCTCCCTGGGCCTGATCATCTGGTTGTCCTACATGTACTGCATGATGGTACTCAGGATGATCTGCTCCATCAGCTTCCCCGGCACCAAAGTCAAACTGACAGGCTTGTACTTTTTCAGATCCTCCTTCCAGCCCTTCTTGTAGATGAGTGTTGCATTGGCTAACTTCCAATCTACTGGGACTTTGCCAGTCAGCCAGGACTGCTGAAAAATTATGGAAAGTGGCTTGGTGAGGATCTCCGGCAGGTCTCTCAGAACTTTTGGGTGGATTCCATCCAGTCCTATAGACTGGTGTATGTCTATATGGTGCAGCAGGTTGCCGACCATCTCTTCCTGGCTTGCGGGGGGGATCATTCTGCTCCCAGTCTCTGTCAGGGGGCTGGATTCCCATAATACAACTGGTCATATTACTAAAGACTGAGGTGTAGATTAGATAATAGGAAGAAATTCTTCACTGTGAGGGTGGTGAGACACAGGCACAGGTTTCCCGTGGAAGTTGTGGATAGCCCATCACTAGATGCGTTCAAGACTAGGCTGGATGGGGCTTTGAACAACCTGGTCTAGTGGCAAGTGTCCCTGCCCTTGGCAGGGGTTTGGAACTAAATAATCTTTATGGTCCTCTCCAACCCAAACCATTATATGATTCTATGATTGGTCTCGATGTGGTCCTGGGAAAGCAGATTTTGGCTTGTTGCTGCAGTTCTGCCTGTGCTGTGACAGCACGAAGCTGAGGGCTGTGTTTCAGTGGTGGGCTGGCCATGCTGGGCTGTGTTGCAGCAGGCAGGTCAGATCCAGTGGGGTGTCTCAGTATACCCAGGGTCTCTCAGTAGGCAGTTATCCACCTCTGTACCATTCAAAAGACAAATTTCCCCAGGTAAGCTTAAGGAATGGGGAACCTGCCTGGGATTTGCCACAGACCTTGGAGCTAATGAATAGCAGAAATCACACTATTGAAGCTCATCTGCGCCCTGTTACAGCAGAAGCAGAGGCAGCAGTAGCAAGACCAAGAGATGGTCTGATTTATAAAAAGTCAGTTTATTACATGCCTTATCTTATCATTCCAGATCCTCTACATTTCCTGTGTCCAGCGGGGAAGGAAAACAAACCAAGAGGAACATGTTAACATCAAATCAACCCTTTCTGATGGCTTCCATGGGAAAACTGCTGAGCAAACTGCTTCCCTAATAATGGCCTCTGTCTGGATGGATCCCAGACAAGTTAGTAAATGTGAAAGCCAAAAGGGACCATGATTAGATCTGGTTCTTTTTGGTGCTACAGCCTGCAGTGTCTCATCTTGTTATGGATCATCTTGAACTGGCCTGTGCTGACACATCTGATAGGAGTGTTTGATGACTATGGAGCGATTGTAATGGGACCAGAGACATCCTGGGCTTCCCTTCAAATTTCTTGCTTTTTCTGGCAACCAGAATGGCCTGTACAAAGCAGGAAAGAACCCTGCTTTCAGGTTTCCAGAAACCTCAGTTTCTGGTCAGTTACACTAACCAGGCTTCTCATGCATGACACACAGAAGCGGAGAGAGGCTGAAGTCATGGTTGCCTTTCACATGGTCCACCTGTTGGAGACCTAATGGAAGTTTATTGAACCTTACTGGAGTCTGAATTCCAGTATTTAGCTTCAAATATGTTCTTTATGGGCTTGGTTGCATTTTAGGAGCTCAATAAAAACAATAATTTAAACTGAAACAGAAGGAGAAAAATGGTCATTACAACACATTCCTTTCCAGACTGGCACATGTTAGAACTGTTCTTAATTAATAGCATGATGGGAAGAAAAATGAAAGGGAAATGTTAAAGCAAGATCATGGACAGATGTAGAGGAGGAGTCCCATAAAGCAATATGTCCACAAAGTCTCTCTTACCACACAGTCTCCAAATTGTTCCCAGGAGAGAGGACTGTAGAGCCAAGGCCTGGCTAGATCAGCGCCCCCTGCTAATCCAAGCTGTGGCAGGATGGGGTATTTTGGTGGTGCCAATATGTGAATGTAGGATGAGGGAAGGACAAGAGCAGACAGTCTTGATTTAAATAGAGAAGCTGTCTGGTTCTCCTGGTGAATCTGCCAGGTTTGCCTGACTAATGAACAATGTGGTTTAGGTTCCGACTAAAACTTTTGTTCGCTTTGACTGGGTGAAATGGCATTTTGCAAAAGGGGCAAATCACAGCATCTGAGAAGGCTTGGTACTTGCATTAGGTAAGACATGGCCAGCTGTTGTGAGATCCTGAGGTTGTGCTTGCTAAAAGTGACTTCCTGGATCTCGCTTAATGGAGGCAAGGTCTGGTGAAATACAGACTAGTTCATCTAGAGCAATTTACGCAGCATCCCTCAGCACAACGGCCTCTCCATGCTGTTATAGAAGGCATTTTGAGGTCTACCAGGACAACCTGTGTTTTCAGGCTGGAAAGGTGCTCCCCATCTCTGCTTTATCTTATGAAGGAGGACAAATGGGGAAAAGGCCCTTTGACACCTTCTCATTCCTCCTGATCTTTTATTAGGACAATCTTCCATCTCAAAGCAAAACAGGTTTTTTATGTGTTGTCTTTGTTTTGTGTGCTCGGAGAGAGCACTGGCACACATTCCAGGAAATTAGCTCTTAACTGAAAGCATTTATGTAACTGGGGAGGGAGGGGGAGGTGCATGCATGCTGACTTTGGGGAAGTTCAGTCTACAAAAACAAACCTCACTAACTACACTTGGTTCTGATTAAGAAAGACAAATCTGTCAGTGAGAGGCTAAATTTACCAAGAGTGTAACCTCCTGCCCCTCGCCCCACCAGCAATGGTCAGGCTGTATTTATTTCTATTGGGCAAGCTCCAAAAAGCATTGGGAGGTGAAAAAACAATCCCCAGAAATGTGAAAAATGTGGAATGAAGTTGAGGCAGCAGGAGGAAGAGTGGGGGGAGAGAAGATCGAGCAACCAATAGCAATTCTGTGGGTGCAATTTCAGCTCTTTTGCTGCTTCCACAGCTGAAATAAGAAAGTCCAAGATGTGTGTGCTGAGACGCAGTGAAGGGAATTCCCACTCCTCAGCTCTTCGTGAGAATTGCTATAGGTGGGTTCCTTGCAATTGCAAAGCTGAAAAAAGCTGTGCTGAAGCTAAAATGTGATGGGGTACACGTCACCAAAGCCACCTTTGTGCTGGTCTATATGGTTAAGGTGTAGCTAGCCCTCTGTGGTCACCTGCCATGAGGCCAAAGCTGGCCTTGGCTACACAAGGCAGTGGCTGTGTTAGACTGGTCAGAGGATGTGAAGAGAATTGGAAGGACCAGGCAGCAGCAGATCTGAAGACACAAGGTGAATCTTGAAACTGGCTGAGTAATGGTCTAAGTCCCTGGTTATGTTGAGGTGGGAGAGACATGATTTTGCAGTGAGAAGTATGACAGCTGCTTGTGAAGGATATCTTCAGTACTGCTTACCCTCACCTGTGTCATCTGCAGGGCCTTTTCTTACTGGAACACAAGACCTTTTGTCACATGCTGTTGGCCACAGCAAGCTGCTTTTGGATGTATTAGCCTGCCTGCTGCCACCAGATGGTCCTAGCTGTGTGTGGCTTGAGACATACACCAAGGTTGTCCAATTCACTGTTGACCTAGCTGGTTTTGTTTTCTCAACAGTTTGCTCTCTTTAAAGCTTTATTTGCACCCTGTAAGGAACTCCTCTTGGTCACACTTGGTGTTTCCTTTTGCAGTCAAAGAGAGTGATGTGTTTGGCCTTGCTGGGGAAGAGTTTTGTGAGCAGATATTCCCATCTGCAGCAGGATTACTGAACCACAGCATGGTGATGGCACCTTGCCCCCAAAGTCATCTACATCATGATAGCCCCAGCTCGCACAGAGGGAAGGCTCCTGTAACTACCTTCCCATGGGCTCACAAAGGTGCCCATGTATCTGTGCTACCATGACAGTTATCCATTTGGTTAGCTTGTCAGGAAATAAGCTGTTACCTCCTGGATGAATGTAGCTATGAACCAAGCTTTCTAACAGATCAATGAGAGACAGAGCGGCTGTTGTACTGATTCAGCCATCAGCATTTATGTTGCCATCAATTGCCTGATCACAGAGGCCAACACTGAACTCAGCAACATCCTCTCAGAAGTTTTCTTTCAAACAGGCCTGCCATAAATTCCTGTGGGCCCAGCTCCTCTGCTGCCCACTGTGGTGCCAGCATCACCTGCTGGACACAACGGACAGGGATGGCTCCCTCAGTGGCCCTTCACATGGAAGAACACATGGAAGAGCCACAGAGACACAGGTGGGCCAGGTTCTGCCTCTGGAACATGAAGCCAACAGGAAAACCAAAGCATTCTGCTAGGTTGTGACTCATTCACAGGTCAACTCCAACTTGGGGCCCACAGCTCAGGCCCCAGCACTTCAGTGGCAGCCATAGCCCGTGCTTCCCATTCATACAATAGCTATCACCTTACCCTTTCCCACAGGGATAGACCTTCTGAGGATGGTGACTCTAGGACACCACCATTGATGGTTCATGGACTCCAATCTGCTGTGTGTGAGCACTGGGAAGTACATCGTGCATCCAGAGCAATCTTTCTCTAGCATGTGAGAGATGCATGCATGGCTGAGATTTGGCTAGCTACTGAAGTCTGTCATTGCTTTTGATTAATCAACAAGTCACTGACATCCATCGGCCACGAACCAGAAAACAGGTCTGCTTAGCTCTGGTTTTTAGCCATCTATAGCAATGCTGTTTGTGGAGGAGGTTCCAGGAGAGAAGAAAAAACCTTGCTTACGTGGTCATTGGCAAACAGAGACCTCCCACTTCCAAGCTTGCTCTTGAAACAGAATAGGCAGTTTGAACTGCCTATTCCCTTCTCAGTCTTGAGGGTATCAGAGCTGGGAAAGCCACACTGACACTTGACTTCTGAAGAGCCCATCAATTTTGTAGATTAAGCACAAGGACCCCAAAAGAGATGCCAGAAAAACAAACAATGAACAAACCAAACAATGAATTGGGCCAGATGCTTGGTTGGTGTAAAGCAGTGCAGTGCTGATGGATTTGCTGGAGCTGCATGGACTTCTGCCAGGTAAGGATTTGGCTCAGCTGTCAGAGCATCCCTGTGCTGCCTTGTTCTAGTAGCTTTGGCTCTCTCCAGTGGTTTAAGCAATCTATACAACAAGGACACGGTTTTTTAACACACTTTGCAGCTGCCAAAATAAACCCTCTCAAAGATACAGACAAAAAAGGCATTAAAATATTGGCATGTGGTTTGGCTGCTGCATTTCCTCTGACTATCCCTAGCTGGACCTTGATAAGCTTGATTTCTTTGTCACTTAACTCTACCTCTTCCTTAATGATATTTCTACTGAAGCAAGCTGAGCTGTGCAAGGGTGGGGCAGCTGCACTGGTTGATGTCCTATAAGAAATTAGTCCAGGGGAGAGCTGCTCCCATCCATGGCAGGAGGCAGCAACAGGCAGGTTCAGACCCTGCCTGAAAAGGAAAGGCCTCCTGGAGCTCAGAATCTTGCAGGAACACAGGCTGCTCTCACTAACTTGGTGTACCCTGTGCTTATCTTTTTGAGGCACTTCCAAGTGCAAGGAAGAGGCAACACTGATCCCCAGCAGCACACCCAAGGGGTGAGGCTTGTGATGACCACCTTACACAACATCACCACCCAAGGACCAAAATTTTCCCTTGGGCTTGAACCAGAGACAGGGTTGGTTGGTGAATGACTGTCACCCATACCCCTTGTCTGACCCAAGTCAAAAGAGGAAGGGTGGTGTGTTTATGTCTCTGACGATTATCATTTATTCGTGCTCAGTGTGCAATAATACACCTGTCACCAGTTTCCCTCTTAAATTGTCACTTCTGCAAGTTCATCTCCTCTTTTCATGTCCCCTGACAAACTTTCAAAGCATACATTACTATCACTCTTCAAATAAGCTGTGTTGGGTTTCTTGCTTTTGTTTCTCCCACCAAAAAGCCTCTGTTCAGTTCCTGATTTTGCTGCTGGAGTTTTTAAAATGGGGTTTGGATAGATGAAGTAAATTCAGCTGATGCTCCAGAAAATGTCTTGTGTTAAATGACGTAGTTAGTTTTCTCCTTCCAGATGGGGTATCCGTAACAGGTAGATCAGAACTGACATTTGTAGCCTCCATTCTAGAGGAATCTCATGTTTACTCTCTTTTTGATGGTACACAAGAAAAGTTTTAGATCTGGGCTGCTGTGAAGAGAGGAGCGATGGATCGTACATCGTTTTTGTAGTTGTTTCTGTACAGCTCAGTAGAGGAGGGACCCAGAGCTCAGAGATGTTCCTCCCCTCAGAACATACTATCTGCAGCATGATGAAGTTCAGAAGTGGGCCACAGAGACCAGATCAGGATTAGAGTTTGGAGAAGGAGTTTATCATGGTTTTGGGGAGGAAGGCCTCATTTAAAATGTAACAGGGAGGATATCCTGTCCCAGCTATTGGGTATTTTTGCAGAGAGGATCTAATCTGAGATTTAGGTCTTTAAGGTCAAGCTGCCTGAGATGCAGGAGTGAGACTGTGCCCTTCTACTTCTGTATGTTTTGGGGAGAGATGGGGAAGGGTCTTTCTTTAAGTTAAAAAAGGGTGGGGACAATATACCTGTACTTCCTTATTTCCCTAGCCTCCCTGGCAAAAACAGTCACACTGACATGTGTGAATATGATTTACAACCCGGCCTTTATTCTTGCATCTTCTCCAGGCAAGGCAAGGGGGGATGTAATTATCCCCTCCACGCTGCCAAATTTCCGTTGTGTGGTGAAGGTCCCCTGATTCATCACAGGGAAAAATACAGAGAGGTTTTAAAGGATTATTTAGCAAAGAGGCAGGAGGAAGGTGCTGTGTGGGCTGATGCTGTGGGTTTGTCCAAGGGGGCAAGAGGCTGTGGTAGGCTTGCCTCACCCACATGAGGCCACATGAAGTAACCTCATCCCTGCTGCCTCTTCACAGGGTTGCTGGCCTGAAAACCACCAGGGAAAAATCAATATGAGGGCTCAGGCTCTGCCCTCTGCTCCCGGAGTCCAAGGCTCTGTTGCCTTTGGGGAGGGAGGGAGAAGATGGCAGTGGGGCATCCCTCTCTGGTGATCCTGCTTCCTGGTTGTCCTCAGAGGACAGAGAGACATGGTTGTCTTTCTGGCTCCTCATGGTCACCTCCATGCTGGGCCTGGTGATGGCAGGCCATGCAGGGGCAGTGGGTTGGAGACATGCCTGTAGCCACCTCAGGGCCAGTAGCCTTCCCTTGCTCAAGATGGCCATTGCCTCCAGTGGGATGAAGGCACTGCCGCTGCCACCATCCCTGGAGCAGTGAGGAGCCACAGCCCCACAACCCCTTGCTGTGACTGCCACTGCTGCAATTAAAAATATTAATTGTGAGACTATAAAGAAACCCAAACCAAAACAACCCCTACATGCACATTTATTGCAATTATCCAACAATTTTGCAATTTATGAAAATAATATAAGGGCTTGGGAAGAACTGTAAGTTATAGTCAAGTCTTCTGAATGTTTTATTAGAACTAGGGGTTTTAAAATATAGTTACCTCTGTCTGCTGTAAGGGCTCTCCCTGTGGAGGGGTGTCTGTAGTGGTGTAATGGCAGTGCTGCCAAGATGTGCTCTTACACCCAATCCCCATGGATTGCATGGGCCTGAATGTGGGCTCTTCAGCTTGATGCTTTGGCCAAGCCAAGGCCTTGGGTTATATAGTTCAATCTCCTATTGAAATATTTTGGGTTTCCTTTCTTGGAACTGGCAGGATTGAGTGTGTGGTAAAACAGCTTGTCCCATTGATTAAAACAGTGCCTGGATTCTTGGTGGAACACAAGAGCTCCCCAGGGTCAATCTGTGGTGTCCAAGTCTCAAGAAGCAGCCCAGATCGCCACACCTTTGAAGCCTGGACAAAGTCATTGTAGTCCAAGCTGCCTGTAAGGAGTCTGACAGGGAACAGCATCTTTTCTGTGCCAGTGTGTTGAAATGCTTTCCCTGGGCAGGCCATGGAGGGCAGGCTTTGCTCCCGTGTCTTGTGCCAGGTAGGAAGGGTAGGAAGGAAGCTATGTTGCTTGATCTGTCACCTTCTGCAGCTTGTGGGGTGGCTTTTGTGGTCACCTCCTTCCCACAGTGCTTGAGCTGGCACTGTTCTCCACCCAGGGCATCCCTTTTATCTTTTCCAGGGTGGAAACATTGACCTGAGTGACAAATATCTGGGCTTGCCTGCCTGGCATGCGCTGGATGCAAGAGTTGATGGTTCCATATAGCCTCGATCCAGCCAAGCTGGTGTTGGAATGGTGCTTGGTAAATCCTGTCTGAACAGAGGGCTGCTGGGAGCATAGCTGTGATGCAGCTCTCCTACCACATAGGCTTGCTGGCACGTTTCCCTGATAAATGAGCTGCTACACTGGGGAGCAGAGAAACTATTGCCCAGAATGCACACAACAGCTGTGATCTTGACACAGACCCCCTTCAAGGCTGAGGCACTCGCTCTCTGTGGGGGAGAAGGTCTTGCTTGGTAGGGGATCTGCAGCCTCCTCCCCTAGACCTCAAATCCCCCAGACCTCAAATCCCCCAGTGTGCTGGAAAAGAGGGTGCTCTCCCACGGAGTTTGGCTCCATGATCAACTGTGGGTCTCCACCCTGTGTTATCTCTGAGACCTGGCCCTGAGCTGCTCTGGTTTTGCTGCCATCTGAATGGCTTTGCCCTTAGCAAAAGGGGGCAAGGGACAGCTAGAGTCCCTAAGGCTAATTTATTGAACTAAATGATGGCAGGCATCTGCTGAGGGTAATGTGCAGGTAATTTTTCATGTCCATCTTGGACTGCATATGGATAAAATTAGGGAAAAGGGAAGACTGAAAAAGAAACAGAGTGTTTCTGCAAGAACAAATGAGTGTATTGAAAGGGAAGGGGAGGGAGGAGAAACTCAGCCCTTTTCCCAGCTCTCTTGCAGATTGAATAAGATGTCCAGTGCCCCAAGTACCAAATGGTCTCAATTTGCTCTTGCGTCAAATAAAGATGGTTCTAAGTTGGCTGGGGCCTTGGCAGGGCCATGAGGATGCGTTTCATAACAGCAGCTCTTGTCAAGAACAACAACAACAACAGCATCAAAAACCTGTTGAAACTGTGCTATGCTCAGAACAGAAAACACATGTGAGGAGAAAAAACTCCCTCAATGAAAAGCCGATGTAATTAGTCGTGACAAGCTCTGCAAACTAAAGGCAGCCAAGAGGTGGAAGAGGAGAGGAGAAATAGTCCGATATCATTATATAGGCAAATGTAAATGGGTCATTAGTTGTCTTTGAACAAAATGTTCCTTGGTGGGGAAAGCAAAGGGACAGGCCTGGCTGCAGGAAATGTTGCAGAAAGCCTGGCAGAGCTTTCTGTAAAACAAGCTTTCATGACATGCTGGAGGAAAAGATTCCTCTGCTTTCTCTTGTTGAAAGAAGAGCTCCAGGGATTTTCACCTTCCAGCTGGCGTTAGGGTGGCAGGGCGCAGGCACTTGGACCTCCTGCCTGACTGGCCAAGAGCATACTGGCTTGGATCAGCAATACTGTGGCCAACAGGATTAGGACAGTGATTGTCCCCCTGTACGGGGCACTGGTGAGACCACACCTCAAATACTGGGTTCAGTTTTTGGACCCTCACTCCAAGAAGGACATCTGGAGTGGGTCCAGAGAAGGGCAACAAAGCTGGTGAAGGGTCCAGACCACAAGTCTTGTGAAGAGCAGCTGAGGGACCTGGTGTCATTTAGCCTGGAGAAAAGGAGACTCAGGGGAGACATTCTTTCTTGCTCTTTCCAACTCCCTGAAAGGAGGTCGGAGCGAGGCAGGGGTTGGTCTCTTCTCCCAAGGAACAAGGGACAGGACAAGAGGAAAGGGCCTCAGGTTGTGCCAGGGGAGGTTTAGGTTAGACATGAGGAACAATTTCTTCCCCTAAAGGGTTGTTAAGGCCTGGCCCAGGCTGTCCAGTGCAGTGATGGAGTCCCCATCCCTGAAAGGGTTTAAAAGCTGCGTAGTTGTGGTGCTGAGGGACATGGTTTAGTGCTGATCTCTCAGTGCTGGGTTAATGGTTGGACTCAATCTTTAAGGCCTCTTCCAAGAAAAATGATTCTCTGATTCTATGACTGGTGAGGCGAAGGGGGACTGTTCTTTGATGTGCTTAAAGTCAGCTCTGAGCCTCTCCACACCATCCTCTCCATTGGTTGAAGTGTAAACCTTCTCCAGGGTCTTCTGAACAGAGACAGCTGCTGCAGAACCAGTTTGATACAGTGTCAAGGCCACTTAAACTAGCATCTGAAGGCCTATATACCAGGCGCAGAGACATAGCTAAGGCTGTTGAACCTCTGAGTTTCCAGCTCAGCTTCTAGCTCCCAGCTTCAAGATTCTGGGGGATGTCCAGGCCTGGAATTTTTCATCAGATCCCAGTGTTTAATAGGCATTCTTATATCTACTGTCTTCAAGTGGATCTAATTCTTTTTGAGCCCTCTTATACTCTTGACTCCCACAAAGTCCTGTGGCAATGAGTTCTGCTGTTTAACTGTGTGCTGAGAGAAACAGATGTTTCTTTTTGCAGTGTTAAACCCATTGCCCGATCCTGCTGCTGCAGGTCCCTTAGGCCTTGGACTGTATGGAATAATGACCAACTTTTGTACCCCTTCACAGCTGGTTTTGGTTGTGACTGTGCTGTACACTTTCTCTCTTAGTCCCTTTTCTCTTCATACCTTCTCCAGACCCTTCCTGTGCATGTTGGAGGACAGCATCCTGGTAGTACTTTGTTGATTACCATTGAAAAGATCACTTATTTTTTTCACATTTTGTTTTCCACCATCTCCTCCCTTCTGTGAGCCTTTGAGAGATCTTCTAGAAAGCTATTTTGAAAAGATAACACAATACATTGCATTTCTCCCTGCATCTTCCACTCTGCTCTCTTGCAGTTCCTTCCATCTAGGCTGGCATAAAATCTGTGTAGCCCAGGATTTCTCCTGAAGCTCTCTTCAGATGTTGCATTTGCCACTTTAGATTTTTTTGATCCAACCTGAGAAGCACTTCTGATATACATGTTTGGGCTCTGTCAGAGCTCTTTGGTGGATTACAGCCTGGCCCTAGCAGATGATTTTTATTATCCACACCTTGGCTTCAGACAGCTCAGGTCTCTCATGACCTCTTTACAATGAACACAGATTACAATTAGCTTTTCTGTGCTGGCCTTATTTTCCTGTGTGAGTTTAACAGTAACCTGCTTCATGTGCAAGTATGTGATGTGAGCAGGGTTTTGGAGCAGAGCTAGCAAAAATAAGTGCTCTTTTAAGCGGCAAGTCCTCATGATTGTTTGGATTGTTTGTTTCTGGTCTCCCCATGGAAGATCTGAAAGTTTCAGTTTACTTGTCCCGCAAGAAGGGTGAAACAGCTGGATACAGAAGATCAGTACCTCCTGCTCACTCCCTCTTAATATATTTTTAATTGACTCATAATACTCTATATCTTACTCTGCAGTATTGTCAACACCCTGTTTCCAAACAGCTGGCTCTGAGAGAACCCACAGAGTGGGAGGAGGGGAGACCTCCCCTTTGTCATTGTGCAGGAATGATGGATAGTTTTATTCTTGCTATAAATTTAAAATACTTCCACTTGCCTATTACAAACAACAGATTAGTTGCAGATACCAGCATGCAGTTCTCAGTTTGGCAGTGAAGACTGTACCCGTATAAATGCCCTTCTGAGCCCAACCACAAAAATACAGGACAGTTGAGTTGACTGTTTCCTATGTACCTGCATTAGCATCACTTTTGCTGTGGTCAGTGATGCACCTGGATGCTTCCTCACATCTGAAAATTTCTGGAAAATCTCCTGTGCTCCTCTATAGCCACAGAGAGACATTTTACAAACTGACCTGGCCAAAAGTCTCTGCTGGAACTTTCCAGGAACACAACCTGGATGAACAGGGCTTGACACCAGTTTGCACCTGAATGTTGCAGTAGCCAAACAATGAAGCCCTCTTGCTGAGGAGAAAAATCCTCTGATCTTCAATGGAGCAAGAATTTCATTCCCAAGATTCTACATGTTTTAACAATGACTTTTAGGAAACTGAAAAGCTGGCCTTGGGATGTCCCAAGCTGACACCATTGAGAGCAATGGGAATTGAAGGGCAGCACTGAGGTTGTCCAGGTCACATGCAGTCCGTGTCCCACCTTGACTGTCTGTTGGGGTTTAGCCCTTTGGAGGGCTGGGCACATCACATTTGAGAAGAGGTGTCTCAGAGCAATCTAGCTTGCGTACTGCATCTGGTGTATGCATTCAGGAAAATCTTTAGGTGCAGGTATCACTGATCTTGCTGTCATTAATACAAGGCTGGGTGTTTGTAAAGGGTCTGTGGGAATCAGGGACTTGGATCCAACGGCAGTTGAGAGGTATTTGGTGCATAACTCAGTTAAGGTCCCCTGGGAATGCCAGTGAAACTTCTCCTTTATGTGTCCTCAGCAGAAAGGTGGCTAATAGGGGCCCAGAGGTGAAACATGCTGGGGAGGAGAAGTGTGTCTCTAGCTACCTGCAGTCTTGGAAACATTCCTTCACCTGCTTTTCTGTCCGAATCCTTGATGCTCAAAGATCAGATTTTTAAACACAGTAGTGTAGCCCTACCTCAGATCTTTCTCAGTTTCTGGTTTTTGCCCAGAGGCTAGTTCTGTTCTTCCTGGCTGTGTATCTGGCTGAAGGCTTGATTTAAAGATAGTGCTTCATAAGCTTCTCCAAATTTTAACTCAATTAGAGAAAATTTTCACGGCCTTATTTCCCATGGGCCAGCTGTCTTCTCCAGGGGACTAGAAGAACCAGCTGCACACTTACAGTTATGGGTGTCAAGAAATGCTTCATTTTCCAAAGCCAGCCCCTAGGAAAAGGGACCACCCCCAGTGCAGGGCATAACCTTTAATTCTTCTTCTTCCCATTTTCAGGATGGGCAAGAGCTATAAGGTGGTTGCAAACAGCTACACTCAGCTTCCTCTACCCAGTTTGACACATCCAGGGACTGTGCTGCTAATTCAAGAGCACTGTGGTCTGGTTTCTGCAGCATTTGCTCTCTGCTCCAGCTCCTCCTTCGCACCCCAGTTCCTCAGCCTTTTGTGTGGTTTTCTCCACAGCTTATCAACTGGTTTTCCCATCTACTGACAGACAGCACATCCCAAGAAAAGAAAAACAATGCAACATGAATGCTGCTGCAGCCAGGGCTCCTCTGTCAGGCAGGGAGCATGTCAGAGCTCTGCATAGTCCAGCAGCATGACTACAAAACTGTCCGTGTCTCTGGCATGTGCTTCCCAGTTGTCCCAGAAACACAACACTTTTATCAGAGGTTGTTTATTAGCCCCTCCATCTGGAACCGAGGCCATTTACTCTGGAGAAGAAGTCAGCAAGCTTTGTGCTTGCTGTGCATTATGAACACATGCAGAAGGCCACATCCCCTCTTGCCCTCCCAGTGGTTCTCTTCTGAGGATGGCAGTTCAGTGGCACGGGTTGTGCTTCTTCAGGCAAAACTTGAATATTGAATGGTCATGACAGGCCTGGTTGAAATGATAGGTGGTTTGATTTACTGAAAACAAGCAACATAAAGGCACAGATATATTTACAGTGATGAGCTGCTGCTTTTAAGTGGGCTCTGTTTCTCTTAGAGTTCCTTCCTAATGCTTCATTCCTTCTTCCCTGGAGACTTTTAATGCCTGAAAACTGGTCTCTGTTAGTTGTTTTCATGTTCTGTCTCGAACCATGGCACAGTCACTGGTCTCTGTTTATCTTTCCCACCAGATTGCATCTTCTCGTAGGTCACTGAAGGAGTCTGCTGCTTCCTGTGGTGCTGGTGAAATGCTGAACCATCTATCTCCTTCTTAGATCCCATATAGATAAGGTGTCTTCCCCTTCTCTGGGTAGGAGGTTCAGTGAAATAGGTTTGGAGGGTATCTTCAGATGGTATGTGTGCTGCTGCCACAGTGTGGAAAGGGTTTGGGAGGATTATTTTAATGGGCTAAAGAGACCAGCTTCCAGATGCTTGCTTTTTTGGCCCAGTCCTTTTCCTTACCTAGAGTTAAGAGCTTGGGTAGGGTTTGTATGATGTACATACTGTTGCTGCTTCATATTGACTGTGTCTTGTTCTGAAGACCACTTGAGAAAAGTTCAATTTAGAACACAGTGGTGATGTTTGGCTCCAAGCAAGAGCCTGCCCATTCTGATCTGAGGATTAGTCCATTGATATTTCACTCTAGCAGGGCAGGTTTCCATAATGCTATCCAGCTGGGCCTGCTCATACTGAGATATTGGTGTGTTCTCTTTAGGCAATGAACTTCCAGGAATTTGTAGGTGGAAATCTGACTTGCTTGCATTGTCAGAGCCTGGTGATGGTGGTGGTGAATATAGAGCATGCTGCTCAAGCTGTGCTCTGCTAGCACGGGAACCTCAAGTTTAATAACAGCTTTGGAGTCAACTGGAGAGCAGCTATTGTTCTCAGGGCTTTTTCACGCATATATTACTTCAAGGTTTTCCCCTCCTTTCATCTTAAGAACTTGGGGATGGAGGAATGAGGGAAGCAAGCTGCCAGTGCCAGATGCATATTTCTTTGAGCAAATGTATTGGTTTATTTTGAACAGCTTATTGCAAATATGGAGCAGCTGTGGATTTTGTGATGACTTTGGTTTTTTGAAACATGGGGTCATCTTCCTATTACTTAATAGTGTGTTTGCTATAGAAAAAATCTAATATGGAAGAATTTCAAAGTAGTTAGAGTCAACCATGTTTTTCACTCTAATAAACTCACCCAGTAAGCATCTTGATGAGAAGGAATCTGGGGTTTACTCAGGGGTTTACTCTTGCTCTTCCCTTCTGAGGCTGAAATTAAGGCACAGTTCCACATATCAGATCTATAAAGGGATACACGTATCTGAGCCCCAGCTCTAAATAAAGTCTCCCAGCCTACATTCAGGGTCATTCCATTTTCCCAGTGTCTTCTGCACTGTACAATAAGACTCTTGGTTAGTCTTGAGTGCCCCAGGATGTCTGCTTTGAGGAGTTATGTAGTAGTACTGTGATTCAGGTGAGCACTCTTTTCTCTAAGAGAAGATGACAGGATTGTTCGTCTTTGGATCATAACACCCTAAGTGAGTGAGCTGTACAGCTTTGATACAAGGTCAAAGAGAGAGCAGAATTCAAGGGGTAACATGAAGTAGATAGGGCTCCAGCTCTCTGGGACGTGGCTGGCAAGGATGTTTTTTGCTTAGTTTTACTGGAGGCAATTGCCAGATAGGAGGTATTATTGCTTCTTGGGATGGATGGCAGCGAATATTAATTTTATACACATAGTTTGCAAAGCAGTTGCTAGTACCTGGCAAGGCTGAAGATGGCCTGGCAATTCATTTATGAGAGTTACCTCAATTAGTCCTGCGAAACGTGGTGTACTGATTGCTTACCAATGCTGGGCAAACACCATGATGGTCTATGGTAACGGGTAACATGTTCACTGCCCTGTTGTATATTCTCAGCTGTTGTCCCTTGTTGAAAGCTGAAACCCTCCTGGGAGGCTCTTTATTGCTGGGAGAGTGGCAGAGTTCCCTGTGTTTTTGTGCGACAGTGCGACAGGAGACCTGTTTTTTAGCACAGCTCCATTGCATGGTGGATGCAGACACATCATAACAAAGGAGCAGACACTGAGTACTTTCAGGGAGGAAGATAATAAGCCAATCTGGTACAGCACTTTCGTAAGCCTGGCATGTCAACCCTGACAATATAAACAGCTCTTTGGGGTGAAGTGTTGCTTTTCAGCTTCAGAAATCTTCTGGCCAAGCTCTCTGCCAAAGCATGGCACGAAGGAGATGCCCTATATTTTCTTGATCTCCTGTTCTGCCCATCTTCTGCAAAACGGAGATAACTGCTAGCCTTGCAGGGCCAGCCCATGGTCTGTGGCAGTGGGAGCCTCAGTGGTCGGTATGCTTTGCAGGGAGAGCTGCCCTGAGAATAGGAGATGTGGGAGCCCTCCCTCAGCCACACACGACTTCTCAAAGCTGTTTCAGTGAGGAGATTGAATGGGAGATGAAGCTACGGCTGCCACAATAGCAGTGAAGATCTGACACAGCCTCAGACTCATCTCCGGATGCCTCCTGCAAGGATCCTCTTGGGGACTTGTGCAAGATAGCTGGGGAGGTGGGAGAATGGGGCAGTTTTCTTCCCAGGGTTCATGTTGGCCTTCACAAATCCTCTGCCACCCCCAGCTTTGCTGTGCGCACCTGGGCTCCCAGCTCTGAAGTTTGGGAATGCTGGTCTCTAACTTTTCACTTCCCACACAACTCTAATTCCAAGAAACAATACCCTAAATCTGCTTGCAGTGACAGCTTGCTGATTCCTATGGCACGGCTTGTTAAAAGATCTGAATCTACTAATAGGAATTGGCCTGATAAAAGTGACTTTTTTTACCTCCCCACTTAGCAGCTATATGTAGCCCGGGGAATCTAGAAATTAAATTGGCTTTTTTTCAAGTCTCTTCTATGCAACAGAAACGGGACCCCTGCAGTGCGGTGCAGTGTTTCCAATTATATTTTGGGGCATGTTGCTAATTTTTGGCAGACAGAGAGAAACAGGCCAAGCAAATGGCAGGTGGCAGGCTGTTTTCATATTTTACCAGGAGCATGGGGGAAGGGAGAGGGGAGAAGGAACTGAGCTCTCTGCCAAGAAATGTGACCTCATGCTAGTGTGAGCTGAACAGTTCTGGCACATGCTGGAGGATGGAGGGCTAGGCAGGGATGGCTGGGCCCGTTTACATCCCCTCCTGCTGGGAACATGCATTCATGCAAGGAGGACTAAAATAAACATGCTTGGGCAACGGCAGCCTCCAGGTCTGGACTTGGGCACCTCTTGGTTGTGCGTAGCTCCACCAAGACTAACAGCATCATGGGGCACACTTGGGATGCTGGTGTCATCTGTGGAGTCATTCTCTACCTCTCTGCCATTACATGTCTCTCTCCTCTGCCTTCGCCACACAGTTAGGAAAAAAAATTGGCTTTTGTTCATTCATTTATTCATAACACAGCTAATGGATTCAAGATGGCACTGTCTCCGGAGGGCCTGGATGGTTTTTCAAAGCTATTACACAATCTGCGTCTATGTGCATGCAGATGTGGAGTGAGGGTATTAATAACCAGAAGCTAGTACCCAGGATCTGCATATATTCCAAATGTGTCTTCCACCCCTTAGGACAGTGGCATGGTGACATGAATTTTAGGATTCAGAAATGTTTGAAAAGAGCAGTTACAAGTGGCCTGTGTTCATATGGACCAGGAGCAGAGTGCCCACCTCACCCCAGTGATGCGCCAGCCCCAGAGGAGTATGGGGGTAAAAGCACCAGGGCTCAGCATGGAGGCTTCTAGGTGCTTAATTTAGAAAACAAATTCAAAAAAGGAATTGTGAGAGCCATGAAAAATGTTCTGAGATAATCTTATTCCAAGTCAATCCGAAGCTTTTCTTGGGCTGAGTTTATACTGAAGCTTGGGGTTATGGATTTTATTATAATTTCTGAATTTTTTAATACAGCAGTTATTTCACTGGAGAAAACCAGAAGTCTTTCCTTTTCAAAAACACTGTAAGTAGAGACTAGGGATGGGAAAAGATTTTCCTATAGAGGAAAAACATCAGTGAAGTCAGCATGATGTTGCCAAGCATTTTGTTTTGATGGAATTGCATCTTCTGTAGGGGACTGGGTGTGCTGAATGTTTATTTCATGCTGGCTTTGCTGCTGTGTGCTTACATCTATTGTCAGAGGTCTCCAGCTGATAGAATGTCATGGTGACAAAGAATATTGGCTCTGGCTAAACAGAAAGCAAGAGACTTGCCGGAGTGGTATGAGGTGAGTATGGCTAACCACGGTTTCCTGTCTACAGCAGGAAAACCACTTTGTGGGTCTTCTGTTGGACCTTTTTGAACTATTCTTGGAGGTCTATGGGGATTTGCAAAGCAGTGATTTCCCGAGGGTGCTGTTGGGGGTTAGGTTTTCTTTCCTTTTGTTCCTTTTTACTTATAGAATTTTTTCCCATAAGTTGCTAGGAAAGCCTAACAACTGGGTACTTAGGAAGAACAAAAGCCCTGGGGAGGAAAGCATCTGGTTGCAGTTTCTCTTATCTGGGAGTTTCTCTCAGAGGGACAGAGATATCTCGAGAATTGAGCTGGTAAAAGGCGGGGCTGGGGCAGCTGGGGCAAGAGCTGCTGGTGCTCTTGCTCTCGGCTTCACAGGAGAACGGTTGGAGGTGCCGCTTCGTTGCTGCTGCTGCCCTCCCCCCCACCGCCCGGAGCTGCTTTCTGCTGCTGTGGGGTGAGCCTCTGCTTGTGAGAGCAGCCACTGAACTGGGACCTTATTAACATTTACCTCACTTAAAGGGGGACCTGTTACCATCTGCTCGGGTGCCCGGGATCCCGAGTTCACCGCTCCCTGCCCTGCTGGGAGCCGGGCTGCCGCTGCCCCACCCCTGCTGCCCTTTCAGCACTGCTCTGGGTTTTGCTGCACTGTAGCCTTGCACCTCCTGCCTGCCAAGGCGTCCTGCCGTCCAGCTCGCTGCTCCCGAGAGCCCTGCTGGGGCACCGGGATCGACTGCCCGGGGTGCTTGTGAAGCCGAGCCTCTCTGCCTTCCCTTCCCTCCCCGTCCCGGCCGAGCCGCCATTGCCACGTGCTGCCAGCGCTCAGGCCACAGCGCCCCCTGCAGCCGCGGGGGAATCATCGCACCCGCCCTGCCCGCCGGGAACCACCAGCGCCCCCTGCCGGCAGTGACCATCACTACACCGAAGGGAAAGCGCCTCAGACCAGAGGGCTGGGACCGGGTTCCTGGTTCGGTTTGTTGTTAATGCTGTAGTACTTGTTGTTTGTTCGCTTTAATATACATACTAGTAAAGAACGGTTATTTCTATTCCCGTATCTTTGCCTGAGAGCCCCTTAATTTCAAAACTACAATAATTTGGAGGGAAAGGGTTTGCATTTTCCGTTCCAAGGAAGGTTCCTGCCGTCCTTAGCAGACACCTGTCCTTCAAACCAGGACAGGTGCATTCACCCTTGCTCTGCCATTGAGGCATATCCTCTCCTGGCCAGTGCTGTCTTACTCTTCCTGGCAGTGGAGGTACCCCAACAAAAAAGATCTCAACAGCTCAGCTCCACCCACCGCTCTGCCTATTCAGACACTGACATTTTATCCTCAGCCTCCTTCTCCTGCCGCAGAGACAAGCCCAGATATTTTTGGCACCAATGCTAATGTTCTTGAAATGTCTTTCAGCCGATAGCAAACCAGCTAGCTAGGGACTTGCAGGATCCTCAGTGACCTTGTTTCAGAGGCAAACTGTCAGGGTTTCAACCTGTTAATTTGCTTTCTTGTAACCTGCCTGAAGGGCCTGGAAACTGGGGCTCTGGTCAGCTTAAATCTTGGCAGTGTGCTTTCAGGAGGAGGTGCTGACTGAGGATGGAGGGATATTAGTAGTGGATTGTTCGTCTGCTAATGGGAGTGTGGTTAATATATTGCAACCCTTATGTTAAACATTTTCTGATCACATGTCTGAAATTAGATGACAAGCAATTTGCCATTAGATCTTTTGTACAGTGATGGGCTAAATCTAGCTCTTGGTTTCACTGGTGCAAGTTCAGAAATGCTCTATTGATTCGACCTGAGGGATGCTGGAGGAGAAGGTTAGTTTAAGGCTTTGTTTTTGAAATCTATCCCTTGTAATCCATTTGCTGTCAGGGCTGAGATGCAGTGTTGTGTTATATGGCCTGTGCGTGGTTCTCTGGAGAGAAGATAGTCCCTTTCCATGCTAGCATCTACCCTTAAAGAGCTGAAAAACCTTGTGAAAATCCAAGGGCCATCTGCTCTGGCTTTGATCAGACAGATCCGACAATTTATATCCATTCCATACTGTGTCAAAACTTACTTTTCATGAGACTTCTCACCTGCACTTGCAGCACTGCACAAGAGATGAATGCACTGCTCTCAACACCATTGATGCAGCAAATGTCCTTGGTGTCTTGGGCAGGCATCTCTTGTTGTTTTGCCCCTGGGCAGTATTAGTTTTACATGAGTAATTCCTGACAGGTCTTTGTGGGGACTCCAGCTCTTCCAAGGCATCATCTCCTGATGTTGCTCTTCCCACTAAAGATTAGCCTGGATTTTCTTTGCTGTCACTGTGCAAAGACAGAGAAAGTTCCATGATTATGTCTGAATTAGTCCCAAGACAAGGTGCCTTTCACATGGCAACAGCAGTGCATGATGGAAGAGGGAAAATGCCAAACAGTTTAGAAAAAGACTTCCAGACTTGCTGAGGCTGCTATATGTGGCCAAGTAGTTCCTTAGGGATGGGGTGATCTAACACTGCCCACATACATGTACCTTGAGGTGTTATGCTGGAGTTCAGGGAAACTGTTGCTTGATGTCTTAGAATCATAGAATCAATTTGGTTGGAAGAGGTCTTTTAGATCATCAGTGCATTAAGCCAGTACCGTGAGGTCACCACTAAATCATGTCCCTCAGCACTACAACTGCATGGCTTTTAAACCCCTCCAGGGATAGGGACTCCACCACTGCTCTGGCCAGCCTGGGCCAGGCCTTGACAACCCTCTCAGGGAAGAAATTGTTCCTCATGTCCAACCTAAACCTCCCCTGGCACAACTTGAGGCCCTTTCCTCTTGTCCTGTCCCTTGTTCCTTGGGAGAAGAGACCAACCCCTGCCTTGCTCCAACCTCCTTTCAGGGAGTTGGAAAGAGCAAGGAGGTCTCCTCTGAGCCTCCTTTTCTTCAGGCTCGACAACCCCAGGTCCCTCAGCCACAAGACTTGCGGTCTGGACCCTTCACCGGCTTTGTTGCCCTTCTCTGGACACGCTCCAGATGTCCTTCTTGGAGTGAGGAGCCCAAAACTGAACACAGGATTCGAGGTGCAGCCCCACCAGTGCCCAGGACAGGGTGACGATCCCTGCCCTAGTCCTGCTGGCCACACTAGTACTGATCCAAGCCAGGATGCTGGATGCCTTCTTGGCCGCCTAGGCACATAGTGGCTCATCTTCGGCCAGCTGTTGACCGAATGCTCCGAGGTCCTTTTCTGCCCACCACTTTCCAGCCACTCTTCCTCAAGCCTGTAGCATTGCCAGGGGTTGTTGTGACCCAAATGCAGAACCAAGCACTTGGCCGTGTTCAACCTCATCCCATTGGCCTTGGTCCATTGATCCAGCCTATCCAGATCCGTCTGCAGAGTCTCCCTACCCTCAAGCAGATCAACACTTTCTATCTAACTTGCTGTCTTCAACCTACTGGTGTCAGAAAGGCTCTGGTGGCCGTCAGAGCTGTTCTTCTCTCTACTCTCCCCTGTGCAGTAATGGAGAGTTTAATGTTTTTAATGTTTTTTAGCATACATGGAGCACTGGTAAGCCTGATCCGTTGCCTGCAGTGCTTACCAATCTATGAGATACATTAGTGTTTGAATCTTATCGCTAGCCACATATTTACTTTGCTCTGATTCCAGAAATGGTAACCACTTGTAATCAGTCTGTCTGATCCTGAGGCAAGGCCTACTGCCACACACTACTGAAGGCTTTTCCTTATTTCACTTTTCTGCACTGCGGTTCTTGGGAGGGCAGGTCTGTCCCATCAAGGAGTCCTGTTGCATTCTGGACAGCAGAGAGATTAATGGACAGGGTCAGGCTGCTGGTCTGTGCAGTCCCATTTTTTGCTTCTGATAGTGAGCAGGACTAGACTCTTTAACACTACCCATCCCAAGAAAGCCAGGTCCTTATTCCTAATTAAAGTTATTCTAAATCCTGAAGCAAAGATGAAAAATAGAAGTTCAGTGAATACTCACTTAAATGTAAAGAGTGTTGTTAGCCCCATGAATGACCAACACAACTTCAAATGTGCCTTGGGCTGAGACACATCTCTTCTTTTCCTGCTTCACTTTGACTTGCAAAGATACAGACCTAACACCTTCTTGTCTTCTACAAGCTGCCCCAGTATGGTCTTTGGTCTTGAGGCCACTGGAATTTGCTCAGGACCCTCAGGTACACTTGGATTTCCAAAAATGTCTGAATTCATTAGCCTGGTTGCAAAAAACTGTGATGCTGTGCACATTGTCTGCTTCCCAGCATCTTTATCCCCCATCTTGCTTATTTCTGGAGTGAACTTACTCCAGTGCAACACACTTACCCCAGTGGCTGACACAGCCTGAAGCCTTGTGGCACAGTGAAGATTGTGTTGCATTTTCTTCAGGGAGCTGCTTGTAACTTCTGTGTAACATAAAGACAAGGTTCTTTAACATTATTTTGGGAGAAGCACTATATGCTTCCAATTCCTCCATCTAACGAAGATCTTCACAGGCCTATCCCAATAAAGATACTTCCAGTGAAGATCTTCACAGACTGTTAAGGTAGGATGGATAGTATCTCTTCCCCTGTCCCCACAACTTGCAAATATTTAACAATTTCACAAAATAGAATGGAAATTTTGTGGCTCCCTACACACAGCCTTTTTGTTTTGTGTTTGGTTTTTTTGTTTGTTCTTCAAACTGTGATTAAAAGCATGAAAGCTTCAGCTCTGCTGTCTGTAAATTGTGTGCCGATGTTTACATTGGCATTTGAACTAGTATTGAGCTNAAATTTAGGTGTTAATGTCTTGTTTTTTGTGCTGTTTGGTTGCCATAGAGATGGGCTGCCTGAACTCATGGGTTTGTTGTGAAAGTTCAATACACACTTGCCAAATGATCTGTTTCTTGAGTTACTTCTCTGCTTTTTCCCATGCCACTGAGCAAAGGGGTTTGCAACCAAAACTCTTCTATCCTCTGTGTACTGGGAGTGAGGGGTCACTGGGAGAGAGGATCCCAGAAAATAGGTCTTGTTGCAGGTTCTGCAGAGCTACTAAAAAAGCTGCAGGAAACATCAGGGAGCAGTACTGTTTACAGTGTAATCCTCTGAGGCTATTTTGGAAGCTGGCATATGTATTTATAGCCTATATTCCACGAAAGGCTGCAAATCACTGCCAGTATGAACAGAACAAGCAAGGGAGAGTGCTTACCTTGTGAAGGGGTGCAGGCAGAGACCAAGATTTCTCCTCCCACTCCACAAGGATGTGCAGTATAGAAACTCTGGGAAGAAAGCACCAGGTTATATCTACCTCACTTGGTCCACCTCTGATTTTCACTGCTTGTTTGTTCCTCCTGTCTTGGCTGGGGCTCATTCAGGGCTAAAAAAGACTTCTGTGACTTGGGTCCTACTGTGCTGGGATGCTTGTGGTGAACTGATGCTTCCGAGTTGGATGTTTCCATGTGATGACATCTGAGGTTTAGCAGCAGGCCATTTGGAGAGAGCTCTTCTCAATTCTGGGAGTAAATTTATCTAATACTCAAGAAAGACCATAACTTTTTGGATTTGTTTCTAATGGCCCAAAGAGATTGTTATCCTGTTCTATACATAGCAGGCCAAAGAGTACCAGGAGGATTGACTCCAAGATGTGTGCAAGGGGCATCTGTTTTCCCAGACCTTTACTTCTGCTGGAGGAGGCATGTGCACCTATTGCATTCCTGCACAGAGAGTTTCCATTGCTTGGCTTAGCTGACGTACAGAATATGGCATTAGGAAATTGTGTTTGTGCACTAATGTTCACCATGAGCATTTTTCTTTTGATAGACTGAAAAATGAAATAAAATTAATAGGTGGTTATTGTTTGGAGCAATGACTTCCCTGTTCCTGTTGTGTGATATATCTCATCTCAGCTTCATTTATAAAGTAGTATTTTTACTTTAAGGTTGGAGTCTCTCCCTCTGTCAAATCATCCAGCTGCAAGCAGCCAAGACAGGCCCTGACTCATTCATCTCTGCTGCAAAGGCAGCAGTGTTCCAGGGAGTTGTGGAGTGTTTCAGGAGAAGCATGCACTGGGATTAGCACTGCGGCATGGTGAAGGTGATGGAGGAGATGAAGGAACTGCTGCTGGGCCCTTCAGGAAAGAGGAAATCAATGAGGTGTTGCTTTTGTGGGTCTCTAACACCCATTTGAATGTCCTCTGATGCTAGCTGGGAGGTATCTGTCACATGTCCTGACATAAGCCCATGTGGCTATGTGCGGTCCTCCTGGGAATCTGGAATTAGCCTCAGATTTATGCATCTTTTCATCTAGAAGTCATTGAAAATTCACTATGGGTGAGGGCTGCGGGTTTTTTTTGCCAGAATGTCCTTACTCACAGTGCCAATGTGCACTCATGTAAAAAGGAAAAAAAGCAAATCCAAAGCTCTGAACAAATTTTAATTTTTCAAAGCTAAATATTTGGTGGCTGCTAAGCACTAAACTGAGAAGTTTGCTGCCAAAATTTTCTTTTCCAAAACCTTATTTTCAAAATTGGTGCTTGTTTAAATTTTTTATATATTTTTTTTTCCACTGCATTTTTGTGCAGAAAATTATCTGCATAAGTTCTTATGCTATGCTTATCACAGCATGTCTGGAAAGCTTTATCCAAAATAAAAATGTGCCTTGTTTTAGAGATTGTTTCCTTCTGTTTGAAGATATTGATGATTTTTGTTCATATTCAAGGCATGGTTTTTGTGGTGGGGAAGTTTTTACCTATCTCCTGGCAAAGATCAGTGTGCTTTCGATAATAGGACAAGTGATTCACTAATTGATGGCAGGGTGATGGGACAGAGTTTTGTCTGATTTTACCCTTTGGCTGTTTTTGGAGGGTTTTGGATTCTTATTCAGGTCTGTGGCTACCTGGGAGCCCTGTCCGTGGTCTCACAGAGAAAGTCACACCACCTAAAGCAAAGCCTGAGCCAGCACCTGCTGCTGACATCCCTTGTAAGATGCCCACACTAGCCTTGAGACTTCTCTGTGCTGCATTGTGCCAGAGCAGGGAGTCACCGACCTGGGCAGGCGCATTGAATAATTGCTTCAGCATTAACAATGAACAGTCATCGAATCATAGAATCATTTTGGTTGGAAAGAGACCTTTAAGACCAAGTCCAAAGGTTAACCCAGCACTGCCAGGTCACCTCATGTCCCTCACGCACCTCATGCATGTCCCTCAACACCACATCTGTATGGCTTTTAAATCCCTCCAGGGATGGGGGCTCCACCACTGCCCTGGGCAGCCTGGGCCAGGCCTTGACAACTGTTCTGGGGAAGAAATTGTTCTTCATGTCCAACCTAAACCTCCCCTGGCACAACTCGAGGCTGTTTCCTCTTGTCCTATCACTTGCTCCCTGGGAGAAAAGATCAATCCCCAACCAGTCAATCAGGGAGCAGGTACAATATCTAAAGAACAAAGAACAAGTGCAGGTGTGGCTGATAGCAAATAAACTATGGGTTTTGTTAACTGCTGCTGGGTGATCTCACGGGCTGTGTGGTTGTTCTGGCTCTGTTTGCAGGTAAAGAGGTGGGGAGTCTAATGACAGGGGTCTTTCGAGACAACTGGGGATGATGCCAGGAGCAAATAGACCCAAGGCCAACACAAACTGAATTGAGGGTGCACATGCATCGTCAGTGCCATTGGTGTGACTTAGGTGTTCAGACTTGCAAGGCAGAGGACTTGCAAAAGGACCTTGGCCTGAAAACCTTCTGGAGGCCAATGCTGTGCCAGTGCCCTGTGCCCTGCTCGGAGGATGCTATGGGGAATTGGGACTTGAAGATGGGTGGTGTTGGGCCTAGTCCATGTTCCCTTGGTGTGCTGGGCTGCCAGGCCAGCTCCCATGGGAGTTTTGTCTAAGCAGTTTTAGAGCAATAGCTCTAAAGTCAGTGGCTTTCCCAGGATAAAAGGCTGATGAATTTTGCTAAAGGTGAGAACGGAGTAAACTATGTAAGAGGACAATTATGGATGCCAACAAACAGACTGTTGATCCTTGAGGTATGTACATGCAGCTTGCTTTCACTGTCCCAGCTAATCTTACAGAAATTAAAGAGAAGCAATGGTTTTCAACTGGGGATAGCACCAGGATCTTTTTAAATGGGATCTTTCAGACCACTGGTAACTAATAAATGGCTTGTGAGGGGTGGATGTTTACTTGTTCCAGGTGTCATGTGAAACTTCTGATACCGCCTCCTTCCGTTCAGAAACTTGTGGTGGGAGCATGTTTCCTGGGACATGAAGGAATTTATTCTGGAGGCAGAGAGGAAAGGGAGTGGGGAAATGACTGACTTGTCAGGGAAGTTGGCTTGAATTATTTGAGCAAAGTGTAAGGCTGACTGGAAAACAACTGTCCCTGCACAAAGCACAGTCTTCACTGCACTGGTGGGATGGAATTGAAGAAGAGTCCTTTCCCTATTTTTTTAAAGAAGTAGAAATGAAACAAGACATGACTGATAGCCTAGGAGGAGAGACCTGAGGTACGTGATGGGCCTGGACTTATGGGAGCATACTAGCACACAAGTCAGTTTCTTGAGGTCTCTGTTACACCTAGAGTAACAGCAAACTAAGAAGTGCCACTCCTCGTAATGCTGGTTCTAAGTGAAAACAAGTGCTTGCTGTGGCTTTAGGAAAGGTTATGATGAGTAGGTTAGAAGCGACCTATATGTTTAAAAAACCTTTTATAAAACTATATATATAAAATTATGTAAACCAAAACTGCCCAGTCATGCTAAGACCTTAGCCAACACTTTGACTTACTTTTGATGTTAGATGAACACCTAATAAACTTAATTAAAGTTCAATTTGTGTAAGTGGGATAAATGTGGTAGGTCAGCATGCACAGCATAAACTAAAACACTTGGCAATAGCCAACCCAACCGAAAAAAAGGGGAAAATTCCCTTCTTAAAAATAATCACATTTAAGGGACTAGTTTAGACTTGCTGCTTTGTCCCTCAGTAGTGGTTGTTTTTCATTTTCTTTCCCCAGGCAATACTGACCAGTTAAGAGCAAAGCTGTTACCTCACATCAGTGAAAAAAAAAGAAGTTTTCATCCTTCATGTTTCTACTGCACTGTGCTCTTGCATTTCCCTCATAAAAGTTTTCTTGAGTCTTGGCATATGACACAGACAGGTATGTCTCATGGTTTTCTACTATTCTTTTCTTCCCAAGCACTATGGTTAGACAACCCAGCTGGGTTTATTAAAGATCTGATAATAATTTATTAAAGAGCTTACATGAAATTTGGTAGCATCACCAGTCTTGCTGGCCACCATTGTTTAGGATGTCCTTCACAGCTAAGGTTGATATTTCTTTGACTTTGAAATGAAATTTAGATTTTTAAAATTTAATTTGGATACTTCAGCATGCGGATGGCTGTGTTGACCTCTGGTGATCTCTCCTTTTTGTCCTAAAACTTATTGTGTTGCTCACTGGGTGCTGGTAGGCAGCACAACTGATCCATCAAGGTCTGTTGATGCATCCTTAGCCTGTTCAACTGCTTCTACATGAAGATGTACTCTTGCTGTCCAGGAAAGCTTATCACAGATTGGTAGGGTTTGAAAGGGGCCTCTGGAGATCGTCTTGTCCAACTGCTCTGCTAAAGTAGGATCACCCAGAGCAGGTTGCCTGGATCACGTCCAGGTGGGTCTGGAATCTTTCCAGAGAAGGAGACTCCACAACCTCTCTGGGCAGCATGTTGCAGGCTCTGTCACCCTCACAGGAAATAATTTTTTCCTCCTGTTCAGATGGAACCCGCTGGGTTGCAGTTTGTGCCCATTGCCCCTTGCCCTGTCTCTGAGCACCATTGAAAAGATCCTGGACCATCTTCTTGACCCCTGCCCTTTAGTTATTAACAAGCATTGACCAGATCCCCTCTCAGTCTTCTCTTTTCCAGGCTAAGCAGCCCCAGGCATCTCAGCCTTTAGTCATCACAGAGATACTCCAATCCCCTGAGCATTTTGGTAGCCTCCACTGGACTCTCTCCAGTAGTTCCTTGTCTCTCTCGAACTGGGGAGCCCGGAACTGGACACAGTACTCCAAATGTAGCCTTACTAGGGCAGAGTAGGGAGGGAGAAAATCTCCCCCAATCTGCTGGCCACACTTTTCTTGATGCACCCCAGGAGACCATTTGCCTTCTTGGCCATGAGGGCACATTTCTGGCTCATGGGGAAAATTGTTATCTACGAGGACAAACAGGTCATTCTCTGCAGAACTGCTTTCCAGCAAGATAATGAGGAGAGGCTTGTGCATGTTAAAGTTTGTTGGTCCAGTAAGTAGTATTGTCTCTTATAACAGGAAAGGATTATATCAGTGAGAAACCGTGACTCAGCCCAACACCGCTGACCAAGAATGTCATCCCGGTTAAGTGTGCTTTCTTTCAAGGACTTTTTTTGACAGGAGTGTTGGGCTGCCTTATTTTATCATACCAACTTAAGCCTTTGTGCATCAGCACATCACCTGGCTGCTGTTCTTCAGTTTGGTTTCAAATTCAGAACTGTTGTGCCGCAAGGCACTTCTGCTTGCTGATGCACCTCCTCTTGAGAGGCCACAGGAGGCAGCCTCTGTGTGGGAATTCTCTAGCTTGTAAGCAGGAGATAACTGATACCAGGAAGCAAGATATCAGGGAAAGAGAGTCTAATTTGATTGATAGGGTGGTCCACAAGCTGCTGACTTCAAGGCCCCGCTCTGAATCAGGTCCATCAGGAATATGTTTTCCTCTTTCTTGGATCAGGAATTCCACTCTGGCCATAAGACCAAGTGCTGGTAAGTGACAGCATTTTGCAGTCAGCCCTAGCAAAGATTCAGCTTGTTTCTTATTTTATCTGTCTTGATTTGATCATCCCTAAAAATAATCTGCAGTGCAAGATACCACAGTGCTGGATTCCCCAGCTGAGCAAGGGGAAAATGTTAAGAGAGTTTCTTGGATCAAAGTCCTAGGAGAGGAGTCAAAAGCAAAAGTCAGGGTAAAGTTCAGGAGTAACCTTCAGATATAGAAATTAACCGCAAACAAAAAGCTGCTGTTCTCACAAGACTTAGGCACTGGAAGACACAATGCAAGCTTTGGACTCAACTGCAGTTAAGCTGGAGGGAATGTGAAATGCCCTCCGGGATCATATAATGTCTGGGAAAATCAAGAGGAGTAGGAAGTATTTAGGGCAATGGTCTCAGACACAACAAATGAAATCCTCTGCCCCCAGAATCCATGTGTCAGACACAGGCTAAAAATTCCAGTGGCCAAAGTCTGCTCTTGTGACATGCTACAGCTTTCTTCTTGAGTCATTATCACTAAACATAGGCAAGAAGCAAGAGGCCTGCAAAATACATGAGTAAGCTACTAAGAAGGTGTGTCTGTGTGTATGGGGGAGAGGGGGTGGAATATGTCTTTTTTTTTTTGAGAAGTCTCAAATGAAGGGGGATTTCAATCTTCAGAAGTATACAAGAAAATGGATGGCTGGTGGGCTATAAACCCTTCTAGCGTGTTCTTAAACCCAAGTGCAATAAACTCCTCATGTCAGCTGGAGCTAGAGCCAGATGTATACAGTCATACAGCTATTTCTTAGTAATAATGTTGGACAAATAATAGTGGGAAAGTGATGAGCTGATGTCTGGGATGCTGGAAGAGGCTGAAAGGAAAATGCAGCATAGGAGATGAAGTAGAGTCACTAATGCATGGGCTTCTCTGGGAAACCTCCTCTATCAAGTGAAAACACAAACTCTGGTGGACACAAGGCTGTTCCAGATCAAGCAGCAATGGATGAATTCAAGTCCTTGTCCCATAGGATTTTGTAAGAGTCTTTCCCTATCTACAGCAGTTTTATTAGAGAGGGACTCTGCTTTGCTATCCTAATTTTGCTGTGCATGACTGTGGCTCTGCCACCCCCTGTTCTGTGGGCAAGACTGGTCCTGCCAGCAAGATTACTGTCTGTTAGGTGACATTTGCTGTTAATCAAGCCTGAAGAATAGTCTTGCCTCTGCCCTCTGGGTCAGGAGTGTTGTGGCTGCACAGTTCAGGTCTCATAGAGAGTACTGTTGTATTATAATTGCTTTTGCTGCTAAATGTTCAGTCTCTGGGTGCCTAGCAGGAGCCACAGCCCAGCTGAGCACAGGCAATCACTTCATGGTGTAGGGGAATAGCAAGAGATGGACAAATGACCTTCCCACACCTAGAAAGCTTCAGGCATTGTCAGTGACTGAAACTGGGACACTTCCCTCTATTTTCCATCCCGTCCAGCTCTGGAGCCTTCAGTACTAGAGGGACATGAAACTGTTGGAAAGGTCCAGAGGAGGGCCACAAAGGTGATCAGAGGGCTGGAACCTCTCTCCTACCAGGATAGACTGAGAGAGTTGGTATTGTTCATCCTGGAGAAGAGAAGGCTCCTGGGAGATTGGATATTAGGAAAAATTTCTTTATTGAAAGAGTGATCAAGCATTGCAACAGGCTGCCCGGGGAAGTGGTGGAGTCACCATCCCTGGAGGTGTTCAAAAAACATGTAGATATGGCACTGTGGGACATGATTTAGTGGTCATGTTAGTGTTGGGTTGATGGTTGGACTACACACAAAGGTGTTTTCCAACCTTAATGATTCTATGATTCTATGACCTTATTGTGACTTTCCAGTATCTGAAGGGGGCCTACAAGAAAGCTGGAGAGGGACTTTTTACAAGGGCTTGTAGTGATAGGACGAGGGGTAATGGCTTTAAACTGGAAGAGGGTAGATTTAGATTAGAAATTAAGATGAAATTCTTCACGGAGAGGGTGGTGAGTCACTGGCACAGGCTGCCCAGGGAGGCTGTGGATGCTCCATCACTGGATGGGTTCAAGACCAGGCTGGATGGGGGTCTGAGCAACCTGGTCTAGTGGGAAGTATCCCTGCCCATGGCAAGGGCGTTGAAACTAGATGACCTTTCAAGTCCCTTCCAACCCAAACCATTCTATGATTCTATGATTTTCTACCAAGGCATCACCCACTCTTTCCATTTGGCCAAGGGAATATTTAATTTTTGGGTTCTGGCTGTTGTTTTTTTGGGGGTTGGGTTTTTTTTGTTTTTTATCTTTTGTGTGTGTGTGGTTTTGTTTGGGATTTTTTTTTTTTGTTTGTTTGTTTTTTGTTTTTTTGTTTTTAATAAAGAAGTTTTGACAACAGAGATGAATGCATCCTTGTTAGCAGCGCACCTGGCAGATGGCCAAGATCAGATATTTTCTGTGAACACAGACTGATGTTCATTTATCATGCTTATTATTGTCACCTGCCTCAAACCCAGATGGGCAAGTGCTTTTTTCAAATGCACTGTGCAGTCTCTTGGTTTTGAAGTGGCTTTTGCCAACCCTTCTCTCGCCCATCAGAAATGTGGTTTCCCGACAGAGCTATCATCTGAAAATGGCCTCCCCAGCAGCACAGCAGGACAGGAGGTCACTTGCTTCTTAATGATGTGCTCAAAGGAGAAGAAAAGCCTGGTGCCAGCTTTGCAAATCCATCCTGAGGCTTGGGTTGCCCTTGAAACTGGTTGAAAGTGCAAAGTGGGCAGCTGAATGCAATGGTATGGAAACAGGTAGACGAACAGGATAAAAAGACTTTTTATCTAGAGAACAGTGCAATGTTGTAAGTGTTTTAATTTGCCCAAAGTGCTTTTCTTTCAAGTAAAATCAATTTGATATATGTCTGCAAAGGACTTCATTCAGTCCAAACCCTTGCAAACAACACTTGTATTTCACATCAGTTTACTCCCTCTCAAAAAGAGGAAAAAGTAGCCTGCTCTCCTCCTGTCATAGAACCATAGAATGATTTAGGCTGAAAGGCACCTCTAGAGGTCATCTGGTCCAACCTCCCTACACAAGTAGGGACATCTCTACCTAGGTCAGGTTGCTCAGAGTCCCACCAAGCCTGACCTTGAATGATTCCAGGGATGGGGCCTCCCCCACCTCTGCTCACTGATGTCTTTAATGTCTTGATGAAAATCAAAAGGCAGTTCCTCCTTGGAGAGAAGTCCCTCGAATTCAGAGGGACTGGACTGAAGACAACCTAATTGATGAAGGAAAAGAAAATCAGCAATTTTTATTTCTGTGCACTGTCATGAATGAGGGCATAGTTAGTACTGGTGATGGCAGGGTGAGGCTGGTGCTTTCTGGAAGCTTTGAAACAGTTAGCAAGAGAAAATCATACCACATATCAACTGGCATTTCCACTGCCAACCCTGGGGAGCCCACAGAGAGGTGTGAAATGATGCATCCTACTTGTTCTCCTAACTGGGCTGAACCTCTAGCTAGAAACATGTTTTTGGTCAGGCTAAGCAGATGTGAGTGAGGTTTTATAAGGTAGCAGATAGCCTTAGTGAAAAGCTTCTTTTTTAAGACACTTGTCTGGAACTGGTTTGATGCTCTAAGGAGGCTGCAGGGGATGCTCAGCCTCCACTTGCAGATGGCTACATAGTACCGTGGGGCCTTTTGAGTCTCCCACATGCAGGTGAATTATGAGTACAGGTGTAGCCTGTACTTGTGCTTTGCGTTTTGAGCCACTGCATGTTCCAAATGTTCTTTGCATCTTTAACTTGGCTGTTACTGGTCATGGTGGCTGGGGTGCTGTGTGGTAGAATACGGTGCACGTCAGGGAGACAGTAACATGATTCAGTCCAAAGGAGCAAGAACAAGTTGGGTTGTTTGACCTGGAAGGAAGTGTGAAGCATCTCTAGTTAGAATGCATCTCCTTGTATGTATCTTGCTTTCTGCTGATTTGATCCTGGCTTTCTGTAGTGCCAGAGGCAAAGACACTTGCATGGTATAGATTATTAAGGGACAGGAACATCTCTCTTATGAGAAAAGGCTGCAAGACCTGCGGCTGTTGAGCCTGGAGAAGAGAAGACTCAGAGGGAAACTTCTCAATGCTCATCAATATCTAAAGGGTGGGAGTCAAGAGGATGGGGCCAGTCTCTTTTCAATGATGCCCTGTGATAGGATGAGAGGCAATGGGCACAAGCTGGAATACAAGCAGTTCCATATCAACATCAGGAAAAACTTCTTTCCTGTAAGGGTGCCAGAGCCCTGGCCCAGGCTGCCCAGAGAGGTTGTGGAGTCTCCTTCTCTGGAGAGATTCAAAACCTGCCTGGACACATTCCTGTGTAACCTGCCCTGGGTGACCCTACTTTGTCAGTGGGGTTGGACGAGGTGATCTCCAGAGGTCCCTTTCAACCCCCCACCATGCTGGGATTCTGTGATAGCAGAGTTATTCAGGTTTACAAACTATCTGATGCCCTGTGCAGAGTAGTTATTTTCCATATGTATCTCATACTTATATTTTACCGTATCAGTTAAAGGTTAGTAGTAGCCTTATACTCTTTTATGAGGCCATAATAAGACTCCCAAGTGTCCCAAGCAGGAAAGCAAAGGCAAACACAGTGCAAGTGCTACTATTGTACTTAAATGAGGTTAAAGGTAGTTGTTTTACAACTGAAGGGCACTTGGTATGAAGGAAAATGGCTGTTTCTACCCTGGCCCTGATCTTAAAACTAAGAAACCAGCTCTGTTGTTAAAACAGCCATCTGACTGAGTAAATGCTGCACTGTCTGAAATGGCTTAAGTGGAAAGTGGGGCTTTGATAAACATCTTACAGCTGAAAAAATGCAGCTCGAAAGTGCCACAGATACAGGGAGAAAGGAGGCTCTGGGTGCCTTTGTTGGTCTCCTCATAGCAGGCTTCACTGCAGACCTAGCGTAACTTATCCTTGTGTACAGGCTTCACACTTGTGTTATATTAAGTTGGTATATTTATTATTAATTAATGACCCAAACATGCTTCTCAGCCAGTCTTTTCATGAAGGAGCACTAGGTCTTGCAGTAGAAATCTGTTAGAGCTGACTCTGCTCACATCCCACATTGGCTCCCTGCGTCCCTTGGCTCTGCAGGGTCCACTCTCTGCTCTGTGACCAAGCAGCCAGGTGGTTTGATCTGTGCCTATGCCTCAGGTGGAAGCAGTGTCACAGATCCCCTATCCTGCCATATGTGTGCATCAGAGCCTTTGGTAACTGCCATGTTTAGGAGCACTACATTTGATGACCAATGCACTGAGCATTGTTTTTTCCAGATGCATTGTTTTTTCTACTGCCCTTCCCTTGGCCTGGCATTTGCAAGCAAAGGGCCTCTTCTTTCAGTACCCAATTCTGCTGGGTTCTGTCAACCGTTGGCTTTCATGGACCTTACCCTTCTTTGAAAACCCTTGTTCCACCTTCCCCCCAGACAGACTAACCTAGATTTCTCCTCTGTGCAGACCCTCTATTTCCTGCTATCCATCCAGCTCAGGGCCCACCTTGAGTGTTGTTTTAATTAGTTTTACCTATACAAGTGCCACCTGCACATCTCTAGAATCACCTCACTTTCAGCCAATACGAGGGTGCTGCTTCTTGCTGGAGCTGTACCCATTAAAATTCTCCCCTTCAATCTAGTGACACTTAACAAAGGCACAAGGCTCTGACAACTGTTTCCTGAATTACCAAGAACTTGCTGACTCTGGATCATCCTACTACTTCTTCAAATGCAGCCTTTAAACTGAGTCTATGCAGTCATGTGGGCTGCAACATGCTACTTGTCTGGAGGCTTACAGACATGAGATGGGGTTTGGTTTGGGGTTTTGGGGTGTTTTTGTTTTTTTTAAATCTTCCTTCTCACATGGAGGAAGGATGAATTCACAGATGTCCCTTGGGTGGGGGAAAGGGTAAGGAAAAGAGACCAGTCCCAGAAAAGGCAGGAAAACGAACCTGAGGCAAATCATGGACAAGAATATTGAAGGAAGAGGGGAAAAAAAAACCCCACCCTAGTTGTTGCTTGGGCAGGAGGGAGAACTGGTGGGCAATGCATCATCTGTAAGTGCCATTGTAGCTGCTTGGAGAATGTAAGCCACCCCGTGCCTGCTGTGGGCAGCTGCCCGGCTCAGTAAGGGATGAAGCCATGGGCCTGGCAGGACCTCTTGCCCCCCCAGCTGTAAGCTCAGCTCTCGATGTCTGCACTGGAGTGAGCCTGGCTTTCATTTTGGAGAAAGAAAGAGCTCTGACTGAAGGATGGTCAGCACAGGGTAGCTGTTCTCCATGCCCATGTGGGAAGGTTGCTTTCAGGAGGGTTGCAGAGCTGTGATCTGGAGTCATGATGGTCCCTTCACCCTGCCATGTCCATTGAGGGTGGATGCTGAGGGCTGCTGACAGGCAGGAGGGATGGTGTGCCAGTAGAGAGCATTCCAGAATGTGCAGTGTTGGCTCACCCACCTCCAGCTGTGGTCCAGCACATCTGCTAGATGAATTGAGTTGGACAGCAGTAAGGACCTTTTCAGAAAGATAATGTAAGTGGTCCCGAGGGCCAGTGTACCCTGGAGTGAGCTGTGCCCTGCCAGGCCCCTCTGAAATCCACTTGACTGTGGGGCAGAGCCAGGGCTTGGTGCAGTGGAAATCTCAGCACTTCATTCCAGTTCAGAAAGGATGGTTTTCAACAAGTCAAAGCCAGAATTTGAGTAGTATTGGTTAAAAGGAAATGGAAACACGAATTAGAAAAAATTAGTCTGCTGTTTGGAAAAAGTCAAAGCAGCTTTGAGTGCTCTGGTTTGAGGACAGCTTTCCCGCTGTCCCCCAAATCAAAACTCTAAACTGTGCTTGCTGCATTTTTGTTTTGCTCCCTTTATACCCTAAAAAAGTGTGTTAATAAGCATTTCTTTGTAGCTAGCAAGCCGCTTCCAGATGTGTTTATCCTGAATGTGCTTATCGATTCCTGTTTGCCACTTAGTCATAATGAGCTCAAGAGGGAGCTTGCTATTTACCCAGCTCAAAGGATATTGCTGCAAGAGCCACTGCTCTCAGATACTGCTTGCTGCTGCAGGATGGGCTCGAGACGGCTTTGAGCAAAGTGCCACGCAAACATCCAGGAAACATCTGTTCCTGCCCTCGCCCACCAAACATGCACCCCAGAAATACAGCCAAGTCAATCTGGATGCTTCATTTGTGCATGGTGGAGAGAGCTGCTGTAGGGACCTTGAGAGTTTGAGTGTCTTTAGTGCTCTGCATTTAAGTTCTCAGCATTAAAGTCTGTAAACAGAGGGCTTTGCATTTAATAATTTATTATTCAGTCCAAGAAATGCACTAATACCTTTATCAGAATTACATATGTTGTTCAAAACACAAAGGCACAGATCACCAAGGAACAGGCAGACATTAAGGGCTGCTGTTCTTCCTACCTCCTGAACGACAATGAATAACCAGCAAGGGAAGCATGACTTTCTCCTAAACAAATGTTCCATTTCTGTGTGTGCGTCAATATATACAAGTTCTCTCTTTTTTTAAATTTAAGTAAGCCAAGGAAAGAAACAAAAGGCTTAAATGTCTGAGATGTGTTGAAGCATTTTGCTCTAATTCCCTGACTTTGCTGAGTGCCAGCTGTGTTTCTCCACTGCCTCCCAGGAATGGGAGGATGAGAGCAGGAAGTTCAGCAAGCCTGGACCAGGGGAGGAATTTCATCTTAGCTGTTCTAGGTCCTTTGGTCCTAATGGAGGTCTGGTGGGAAGGCTCAGTGTGTGCTCAGTGAGATAAGCCTCAGCCCAAGAGGTCACACGTGAATGTTCTAGCATGTAAAGAGGTGATGGAGAAGCTTCTGTAGGAGCATCAGAGGGTGGGTTTGTGTGCCACCTAAAGATTTCAACTTAAAGCTTGCTTCAGTAAAACATTTTGGAGACCATCTCATGGATCTTGCACAAAAGCAGGTTATGCTGCTGCAGCTGGGGTCGGAGAAAACCGGTCAACCCATGACTCACACTGTGCTGTGAAGGACTCCTGAGATCAGGTACCAGGTCTTGGCACACCTTGGCACAGAGACCTGCATTATGAGACCCCCTCTAGGCAGAGCCCCAAGGTGCCCCAGCACAGTTACCACCAGGAATCTGGCCAGCATCAGTATCTACAGCGCGTGGAGCAGAGGCAGGAAAAAAAAACCCACTCGGAAGTGCTCACATATTTGCCAGTGTTGCTGTAGCCAAAATATATTCTGGAAAGTATGTAATTCACTTAACACAGCCCCAGGCTAAGAAGAAAACAGGAACTGCCCTTCTGAAACCCACTAATGGACCTTCTTGCCCAGTCTCCTGTTGATGATAAAGCCCAGCTTCATAAGCCACAGGGGAAGTCATAAAACTGGTGTCATGATCCCAGTGCTTGAGCCAAAGGCAGTTGAAAGTCAATGGAGAGGATATCGTTGACTCAAATGCACTGTGAAGTTGGAGCTCATGCCGTTGTACCTCTATGGGGAAAGACAAAGCGAGGGAAAATGTGTGGGAGCAGGACCGCAAGTCCTCACTAAAACTGTTTGTTCCCTTATTTTTAATCTCCAGCATCACTGGACATGATCCCTCTGGAGATGCTGCCAGACCATTGAGTGGCTCCATCCCTGAACACCAGGAATCCTCTTCTTGAAGGAAAGTAGGGTAATATCAGGTTTGCTGTGTTTTTTTAGGTTTGGTTCCACAAATGCTTCTGGGACAGGTCAGTACATCTCCCAGGCTACCACTTTGCTGTGCCTTTGAAGCTTGCAAAATCCAAGGAGAACTCCATCGTTCCATTTAAACATCACTCTCCAGTTGCGACTCAAATGGCAGGAACGTTAGAGAATATTATTGACAAACAATAGATGTCTGGTGGAGACGCTGATCATTTTCCTGGTACAAAGGGCTGCTGCATCCTATGTGATAATTCCCCTTTCTCTTCCTCCTTGTTGGCTTTGTGTTTTTGTGATTTATTTGCGGGCTGGCAAGCGTCCACAGCCCTGCAGGAAATGGATGTTTGCTATTGTGTTGGGGGGGGGGGGGGGGGGGGGGGGCTATATAAACGTGTAATTTTCCCACTACATTAATTATAGATGTTTCTCTCTTGCTGGAGCAGCTCCATGGTTTCTCTGCCCTTTCAATTTGGAGACAGAGCATTCTCCCCACACCTCCTGCCCAAGCTGTGGGTATTTATAGGGAACCCTGATTCTAACATCCTCAAGTGAGCTGGGGGAGCATTAAAGAGTGGGTCGTTCCTGTTTGCCAGCTTAGCCTGGTCACAAACACTGTGGAGGGGAAGCTCATTGGCTTTTTTTACCTGATGAGAATAATTCCAGAATAGCAGCATAGCCTGGTTTTCTCTGGCTATTCCTACTGCTGACGCTTTCCTCAAGAATAAAAGTGGTTTGCCCTAAAAAAACCAACTGTCATGTTGTGGAAAAGCAGTTGTAGAGCCATTTACTTTGGAATAGCTATGCTACTTAATTCCTGACTCCTGGTGATAGACCCAGCTGAACTTGGAGCAGAGAAACGAAACCCGAGGCAAAATTCTGGGTAGTTGTATCAGGTTTTGTTCAAGAAAAGGCTGCAGGGAGAGGTCACACTGAGACATACTGTCCCAGCTCTCTGTGTGTTTGGCCCTACCCTGCCCACCAGGTCTGGTCATATGGCCTTCAACCTGAATGGGCTGGAAAAGTGTCCCTTCTTGCTTTTCTCTTATAAAAATGTGGCTAAAATAAGGAATTCCTCAGTGGAAAAGCTGCACATGCAATATTCCCTGCTCTGAATAAAGCATCTTACAAAGAGTTTTTGTCAGAACCCCTGTTTGGCTGAAGTGCAAGTTTTGTCCCCTACAAGGCCAGCATGGTTCTTGGTTGGATTCATAGCTTCTGCTTCCATCCCACCAGACCCCTCTTGAAGGTCTTGTGCAGGATGCTGTCTCCTGTGCTCCATTTGGGACAGCAGTGGGACCACGTGGCAGGTGTGTGCCTACAGATCTATAGGGGAAATAATCTAACAAGGAAATCCAGACACAGAGGGAAATGTGGAAACCATACTACGGCTTTGCAGGTCCTACCTTGCAGCCCGCCGGACTCCAAAACAGGAATTTTAGGGCTGATGTGGGTTTTCTTGTCCATGGCAGCTGCACTGGCATGTGGTTACTATTCACCTGATGTATAGCACTGACACTGCAATGCCTCTTCTGTGGGCTAGGCTGTGATCTGGGTTTGTCGGGTGCTCTGGAAAGGATTTGCAGTAGCTCGTGATTGTTTAAAAGGTTTATTGATCTCCTATAGTGCATGAAATTCTCTCATGTTATTTATACCCTGGAGCTGTGCATAGAGATGCTTAGGAAGCCCCTAACATAGTGAGTTTTGGCTCATGGTGTCTCTTGCTTGATTCTGACCCAGAAATTGTTAAAGTCTCCTGATGAAAAACCATCTTAGAACTACAAAAGCACACAATGCAGATTGGGACAGGAAGAAGCAAACATCTGCTCTTCTTGTAGAGGGCATGCCTGCCAATGAGAAGGCTTGATAATGAATCATGTTCTTTCTTTCTTGAGCTGTAACTCCTGGAAATAAGAACACTGTCCAAATTTGTACCAGAAGGTGCTGCACCTCTAGGTGGACCCTCCTTCAAGAGAGCAGCTTGGCTGAGCATCCTGGGGATCTCTGCATTGATGGGGTCATACCATTTCCATCAGGCTGGATGTACCCAAGTGTCCTTTGGCTGGTAACGTGGGTTCCCTGTAGACTCCTAATGAAATGCAAGTCCTGCTGTCATTTTTCTCAGTTTTTGCCTGCCAGAAGTGGGCATGTTCATCACACAGGGTATGTTGGCAAGTACAGAGCAGGTCGGATTTATTGCAAGCACACAAGCTGTGCTGCCTGTGGCCATCCCTGGGTCTCCTACAGAGGCTTTGTAGAGCTGATGCTTGTGGGGCATATGGGCATGCTCACTTTCTGCAGGCTGGAGACTAAAAGCCAAAAGGAAGAGGGTGAGGGAAGCCAAAGCAATGGGAGATAGCTCTAATTTACAATTGCTTTCCTCTTTTGACACCCACACTGCAGAGACCCCCCAAGAGGGCAGCAAAAATTTGCTCCCTGCCTCTGCTGCTGCTGGTGCATGGGGCTGTGCCAGAGGAGACACGGGGAGCTATGCTGGAGGGAAAGCCAGGCAGAGCTCCGCTGCTTCTGGGTATCCAGCAGCAGGATGGGGGAGCCATGGTGGCTTGGGTGATGCTGCACAGGTAAGCCAGTGCTGGTGAGTAGCCACAACTCATTGCTCTGTGAGAGATCCTGGACCAGCTCTGAGCCATCGTCTTGGCACCCCACCATGAGACTGCAAGGGTGAGTGCTGTGCCCACTGCATCGAGCTCATGGGAGCAGAGGGATGCATGCTGCAAGATCAGGGAGGTCTGCAAGGACAGGGTGCAAACCTGAGCCAGTTTGGTGGCATGAGATCAGGAGGAAGGTGAGGATTTGTGATGGGTGGACATCCTGGGGCACAGATTTCTGGGGTGAGCTGTGTCAGCCTCCTGGCTGGAGGCATTGCCTGAACCGGCAGGCTGGTGCCCTGGCCTGCTGGGATGAGTCTCTTTGAGGCTGGGAGTGTTCTTCCAACAAAGTTTCTCCCAGGGGTCCCAGCTAAGCATATGAAGTAAATCTGGCCAGACCCACACCAAAATTAAGGAGCTCATTTTGTCTATTCTGCTTCAAACCTGTAAATCTTGAGCACTTTTCATGATCTCTCTTGCATTTGACTCTCAGAGCACAGCTACCACACAGTCCACATGTTGGCCAAATGCTCTAGCTGTCTGTGTAGATGAAGCCCTGTGGGCTTGTGCAGGATTGTTATTGCATACCTGTGGCTGATGGCAGCAGATTGAGGCTGGGGCAGTGCTGTCAGAAGCCATATTTCCTTGAGAAAGCACCCACCTGACTGTGAGGATTGCTTGCGTGACTCTGTACATGCCAGAAGGTTGCTGTTACATACACATGTGGTCTGGCCTCACCGAGTAATGGAAATCATCCTGGGGAGGGAAGGATGCCCCCCATGAAATCGTTTATTATCTTCAGTTCATCTCTTTTGAGAAAAACACCAGAAGGGAAAGGTGTCAGAAGGGGATGCTACAGTGCCCACCCTCAGGGGGACCAGGGCTTTTCTCTTTAACATAAACCAACATAAGAATTTCCCTCTACTTCCAGCATGAAGGCATGGCTCATCTGTGCACTGGCCACTGATGAGGTGGGACCCTGAAGGACCTTCCATGAGAAAGTACTGTCCAGAGTCCTGTCTATGAGACTTCATATAATCATAGAATTATTTAGATTGGAAAAGAGCTTTAAGATCAAAGTCCAATTATTAACCCAACACTAAACCACATCACTAAGTGCCATATCTACGTATGTGTCTTTTAAATCCCTCCAGGGATGGGGACTCCACCACTCGCCTGGGTCACCTGTTTCGATGTTTGATAAATTCTACCACTGCTGCCCTGTGGGTTGCCATGTGCACCCAACACTGAGAACTGCTTGTGACCGGTTACAGGAGTGGAGATGAACAGTTGGGAGTCCAGATGAAGTCCCTTTAGGGGCTCAGATTTCCACCCATCGTGCCTCTCAACACCACCACCCATTCCCCTTTCCCATAATGTCTGTGTGATTTGGGCGAGGAGAGCAGGTTGGGCAGGTTGGGCCATTGCCTGCTTGCTCACTCTTCCTGAGATGCTGTCGCTCAACCTCCTTTTCATTTTGAGCAGCCAAAAGGCAGGACTGCAGGAAGCAAATTGTGGGTCTTGCAGCAAGCACTTTGCAACATGCCCTGTATATCCAAACACAAGGCAATTTTGCATCTGAGTACCAAAAGCTAAAGAGCAGGTGAGACTGGGTTAACAGCCTGGGCACGGCAGTTTCTAAAGCAATGCCTGGGGAGCTCTAAACACAAACACCATTAGCAATAACAGGATCTGGGCACTTAACTCCCTGCCCTGCTCTAAAAGCTCCAGCCCCCAGCAGCAAGCATCCTCTGCTTTATCCTCTTGGTCCTGTGCTTAGCAACCAAGCCCAGCCCGAGGAGCTGGACCACCCATCACCACACAGGCATTTAGTTTAAATCTCATCCACACCCTTTTCTGTTTTGCCAGTTTTGGAAAATACTCACCTTCCTTTCACACATCACACAAGTATGGATTTACTTGTGCACTGTAAGCGCTACGAATTTATGGCCCTTGTCAGTAGCAAGGAGGAGCTGCTGTGATGCTGATAGGGCCATCAGTGTGTGGCCTTCAGTGCCTGTAAGCTAAAGAGAATAGTGAGCACTGTAGGGTAAAGGATGTAGGGCAGGTGTAAATGTGGGCCAGCTCTGAGATAAAACACAGGAGGGCAAGTGTGCTCTGCTTCCAGAGACCCAGGGAGGCCACAGAAAGCTGCTGAGCAGAAATTGTAGCAGGACAGCACAGGTGGTGGAGGGAGTCAGAGAAACATCCATTATTTATATACCCTCTGCAGTGAGCTCACGGCGAGTTGGGATTGGCCAGGAACTGGATCAGGATGAAGTGGGATGAATCAAACAAAACCTGAAGTCCCTGAGCAAGGCCCTCTGCCGAGTCCATGCTGATACTCTCACACTCTTTCCTGCTGCAGCGCCCTCCAGCCAGCTTCTTGGCAGCCACAGCACTGGAGCAGGATCAGCCTTGGCCGGCTGGATACTCCTGCAAGCCCATCATGGTAAGTACACATGGGAATCAGTGTGTGGGCCTGCAGAGAAGGCCTGTGGACTTGACGTGGCATTGGCAATCTGTCTTCACAAGGCAAGTGATGATGAGTGTTTAATCACGCTGCAATGATCTTCAACCACAAGATCCGAAGGGCAGGCTCAGAAGGTCTGATGTCCATCAGAATTGTTCTACCAGCTCTTAGCAAAGGCTAGCTGTCCTTGGGGTTCAGCTTCAGGCTTCATCTGTGACATGGTCCAGTCACTTAAACCGTACATGGAAATCCACACTTGCAGAAACAACAGCCACATCTGCACTTTTAGAAGTATGAAATCAGTGGATGCATGCTTGCTAGGCACCATGAGCTGCCTTGAGTGTCTGCACCTAGCAGATCAAGGTCTGGACAACAGAGTAACCCAGGTTTTAAGTCAAGTGACATCATATTCAATGCTATTTCAACCTGCAGCAAAACTATCGGTTTTTGAATGTATGAGTCCTCTGGTCCCTGGACGGGTGAATTTGTCCATGGATATCACAAAGTCCCCTAAGCCCCTTTTTTCTATACAGGTGCCTAAAAGTCCAGTTCAAGATCGTGCTTTGAAAGATACTGAGAAAACTCTAAATATTACAGTCAATGGGAAGAAGCTGAGAACCAGAAGACTAGCAGAAAGCTGAGGCAGAGCACACACTAAGTGTTGGGGAAATGCTGGCACTGCTGCAAAGATCATCAAGTCCAACCATTAACCTAACTCTACCAAGGCGACTGCTAAACCATGTCCTTAAGCACCATGTCTACATGACTTCTAAACATGTCCAGGGATGGTGATTCAACCACTGCCCAGGGCAGCCTGTTCCAGTGCTTGAAAACACTTTCAGTGAAGAAATTTTTCCTCATGCCAACTTAAAACTGCCCTGGTGCAACTTGAGGCCATTTCCTTTTGTCCTATCACATGTTCCTTGGGAGAAGAGACTAGCTTTTATCAAAGGTCATCAGAGGCTGCTGCTGCACCATGAAATAGGGAAAATATTGCACTGGATTGACTTAGGTTCCCATCACGTCTGGCAATCTTAAGGGAGGAAAAAAAAAAGAACACTCAAACACACTGCTACAACAATGTGAAGTATTTTCCTCTTCAAGAGCACTTCCTTGCTGTTTGATGCCTTCCATTCAAGAACAGCGCAGAAGTCAAGCAGAGCTGTGCATCATCCAGAAAGCACGCAGCACTCAACCACAACACTGAAGGATTCCTAGAAGCCATTGCTGCACAGGGAACGCTAAACCAGGGGACTCTGCAGCAGGCATGCAGCTGATCCTCCCGTCTGGGGAAGCGAGGCTTAGAAACAACACGGGGGGTTTGCAATCTGGCAATGCATGCCTTCCACTCAGAGCAAGAAATGTCAAGGAGAATTAGTGAGATGGCTGGAGACTTAGACTGCAATGGGAAGCAACTGCTATTCATAAGCAGGCTGTGACTACTCAGCCTTGCTAATCAGATTTCAGAGGATGCTCAGCTGGCTCATGCTGTAGGGTGCTCATTGCATGTTTTG
>VZZY01002362.1:103315-127437 GCA_013400335.1 Eurystomus gularis
GGGGCGTGTCTGTATTTCAGCGAGGAAGGAGAAGGATTCCCTTGGGGGAGCCTGATTTAATGCCTAGAGACCTGGTTTTGTCTGTGGAAAGGGAAAGGCCATTTAGAAACCTGTACATCCCGGGCATGGTGCTGAAAGCCACTCTGTAGGTCATTTAAAGCAAGCAAGGCAGGACCAGATGCTCCTCTGAGCACCAGCTGTGAGAACAGAGGTTACCAAAACCCAGCCTTGCCCGAACAGATCTGCTAGCTGGGGGTGATCCAACAACCTTCCCAACTACCTAAGCAGCTGGAACCTGCCCTGGTGCCAGAGCCATGGTGGCTTGGCCACACTGGGTCTTGGCATGTCAGCGCCAGGACAAAAAGTAACCGTATCCAGCACTGGCATGCTAGCTTCATCACTGCTTGACCAGTCCAGGTTGCTTCAATCCCCCCCACTTCTGAGCCAAGGCACCAGAGAGCATGGATCAATATTTGAGCCAAGGCAAAGGGGGTTCCTTTGCACTGGATCAAGGTTTTAATTAGTAAAGGATTGTGTGATTTTGCATTATTTGCTCAATACTAGTTCCCGTGAAGCATAAAAGTTTACGTCCATTTCCCAGTGCTCTATTAAAGCCGCTTCCGTTAGCGCTGCCTGTGCTCTCGACTGTGCTGTATATGGCATTTCTATTTTTAGAAACCAGGGTTGCCATGACAACCCAGTGTATTTTTTGTTAAATATAGCAGCTCTTGCAGGGAACTCTTGTCCTTCTGGATGTAAAGGCTGTGTTTTTGCCCTCTAACAGAGCTCAGGGTATTAAATGCAGATGAGAAATGATGATTAAATAAGTGGAAGCCCAGAAGAAACCATGGATCTGTAATTACACGGAGGGATTTTGAACAAAGCCGTGTATCTGCCGCTTCAGAAGCAGCCCTTCTGCATTAGAAATGGTGTAGGAACAGGGATGTGGAGCTTTGCAGTGTGGGCTGTGGGCTCCATGAGACCACCCCTCCCCTCTCTCTCACCAGTCAGGATGCTCACTTGCAGGCTGCCCAGTCTGCCTGTCTTTTGCTCATTCTGGTCTTTACCCCTTCCAAGAGACAGGCTGGTCCTGAGTGTGCTCACCAGGACTTGTCCCACCTGGGAGGAGATGTGAGGGTGCCAAATAGGTCTTGCCATCAGAGGATCTCTGCAGGAAGGAGCCTGTTTTGGGAAAAGCGAGTTTTCCCTCCTACCCACGCTTAAGAAGCTTGAAAAAGCAGGTTAGGGTCTGGAGCTGCATCTCCTGTTGGGTAATGGACACCTCACTCTACAAAGTGCCAATGGACAGGTGTAGGTTTCATCTCTAGGGTGGCCTAGGGGTGTAGCAGGAGAGTGCTGCAGAAGCATGCTGTACTCCAAAGCAGTAATGTGCCCAAGCTTCGGTGCTTGAAGGGAAATAAAGTGACTCTAGTTCCTTTTTTTTTTTTTTTTTAAATTAGCTTGGCTTTGTTACTTTACTGGATTCCCGTATGGTACAAAGACATCTCCTCAAAGGGCTGTTTTTCATCTCCCAGGAGCAGGGAGAAGAAGAGGGAGTTCTCATTCTGCCGGGTTCGTTTTGTGGTTGGTGCTTTGCCTTCCCATTTCGGTGGGAGCTTCCAAATCCAATGAGCTCTGAGGGGCACTTGCGTGTCTCTGTCAGCATAGCCTCTGCTTTGCATTTCCATTTCAGTTCAAGTTGTGCCCAGGTGGCTGCAGCAGTAGCTCTGTGCACAGGGTGGGGAGCGCTATCGCATGGGCCAAGGGCAATACGTCAGCTGGGAGATGGAGATCTTTTTTTTAATTAACTGGTCTTTGCCTCATTAAATGAAAAAGGACACGGAATGAACAGTAGATACACAGCATGGCTTAGGGTCTTTGAAGGTTTCTTTAAAAAGCAGATGCAACAACAAACAAATAAAGAACCAGAGTTAAAACAGCTTGATTTTAAAATATCCATGGAGGTCACTGCGACCAAGACTTTGAGCAGGAATAACATATCTCTGGGATTCTTATCTGTTCCCTGAGCTATCATGAGCAGCATCTATTGCTGGGGATGTTATTGCTTTTCTGAATTTAATAGCATAAACATTGCTTATGCAAGCAGAACACTGCAGGGGAAGGGATCTCCTCTCACATGCCGCAGAGCTGCCTCTGTGGACACTGGGGGCTTGAGTTTAACTTGCTACCCTCCAGGTACTTCACCCCGCGTGTGGCCTTGCTATTCAGCCAGCTGTGCAAGGGAATTTTGAAGAGTCAGGGATTTAGGAGGTAGTGTGATGGAGTCAGATGTCAGCTGTGCTACCAACTGCCTGCTGAATCCGTTGTGGTCCCACTGTGGAGCTGGAGCCTTTTTCCATACTTGCTAGAGCATCTTTTTCTAGCTGAGGGCATAAATGTGGGGGTCATCCCTGAGGAAGCACTGCCTGTAATGAAGGAAGGAAAGGCTGCCACATCAAATTTGAAGATTTCCTTGCATCCCTCAGGGAATATGTTGTCAGACATTTCTGGCCCAGAAACCATAGCTTGCAGCTGGGAGGGAGGTTTGGGGCAATCATTTTTCATGCTGCTTCAGTTTTAATCCAGCATGAGGTGAAGGAAGGACTGTGGAGTGAGCACAGTTGCAAAAAGAGGTGATTGCACATGCATCTGAAGCGTGGCCTCTGCGTCTTCCAGCTGCGATGCTCACCTTTCACCGTCTCTGCCTCAGCAGCCATGGCTGGCAGAACCTGGTACATTTGATGTTCCCCCTCCCCACTCTGGCTCTGCTTAGTTGCACCCCTGAACATGCATGTCTTTAAAGGCATTGTCAATCTCCCAGTAACACCAGGCAGCTTTGGTGTACCCCAGTCCCTAGCAGTTGGACTTAAAGGATTTCAAGCAAGTCACGTCCCTCAGGGTGCTCTTTGGAGTAGCCTTGTCTGCATGCCAGGCCAAAGACCCTCCAAAGGCTGAGGATAAAACTGCTTTGTGGCCTTTCACTAAGTTTCCCCCAAAGTCAGTGCCCCAGGACTTTTCATGAAGTACATCTTCCCATTGCACTTTTATGAGCGCCATCTAGGGGGTGCCCTTGGCTTGTCGCTAGTCCCTGGACTAGTGGGGATGACGCTTCTCATTCCTCACCTGAAGCACTGGCGCCCCTGAGACAGAGGAGCTGCTGCCAGGGTGCAGGACAAGCCCAGGGTTGTGGAAAGAGCAGGCATGGGTGGCACAGGAAAGAAGTAACACTGATGCCATACAACAGGATCTCAGCAGCGTGAGGAGTCTGGGCAAAGCTGCTAGCAAGTGATGCAGGATGTTTTGTCCTTGGAGTCACTTCCCCATCATGACACTTCCCACAGGGTTAGATATCATGCCGTGTGCTGGCAGCTAATCCTGCTGGGTTGCCGTGGAAGGGACAGACACTCTGCCCATATCAGCCAGTATCCTACCTCAGCTGTACCCACCCCCAGGCAGGGCTGCAAGGCTGGGGAGATGGGGTGCAGGTCATGGATTCCATCCTTTCTTCTCAGGGGGTATATATGGCCAGTTAGTCCTGCCCATGGGACACCAGTCATCCAACTGGCTCCACTGCAGATAAACCTTCTGCTGGTGCCAGAGGCAGAGTTTCCCCAGGAATGTGTGTTAAAACTTCTGCCTCTGCTTATATGTCCACTTCCCTGTGTATTCAGTATTGGTCTCAGTGTTTATGCTCCCCACTTTCCCCACATGGATTTATGAGCTTATTGTAATCTCTCCATTGTGTCATTTCCCCTCCAGCCAGCATGGAGCAGGCAGCAGTCCTGGGTGGTTTTTCCTTTTGCCTGGCATGTTGGCTGGGCCATCCCTCAGCCATTTGCAGCAATTTGTGTGAGGAAGGACCACGGTGATGGCATACTTCAGCTACAGACCATTGCCCATGGTGTCAAATCTTGATGAATGTGTGGGTTTTTTTTCCTAGCAAGGATGCTCTTGAAGGAAGTAGAACTTCCCCAACAGTGACGGGGACTGCTGTGAAGGATGAAATGCTTTTCACCTGTTCAGGAGATGGGTAGGGCTCTCAGCTGTGCCTCCTAAATATGAGTACACCACCCCCTTCTTGGGGTTAGGGATTTGTTTGCAGCCTTTTATTAAAACCACTTGCAGGTGTTTGTATGTTTGATTTCTTAACAGACTTTGGAGATGGGAAGTAGTTACTTATTCCATGTCTCCTTGGTTTCTCATCCTTAAACTGTGGGTCCAGGTGGACATCATGTCTGAAGCTCTGGTGAGAGGGTGCAGCTGCCAGGAGCATGCCTGTGAGTCCCTTCCAGGGAAGAAAGGTGAGTTTCTGGCTCAGCAGCAATCTGGAAACCCCTTCTCATAGGCTGTTTCTTACTGCTCTTTCTTACAGCTTTGTGCAATACTTCTCCTGCAGCTTCCCCCTGTCTTCCCATGGAGATGCCTTTGCATCCAGGTGCTGAGGCAGTTGCAGCTCTATCCAGTCCTCAAGCGTTGTGCTGTTCCTAGCACTGAGAGCTGCAGCCTGCCATGAAGCTCAGGCCTACATCTGAAGAGGGGAGCTCTGAGCACCCGGTGTACCAAAGAGATACGTGAGCACCTGCTCTGAGCTGGGGAAGAAGGAGGGAGTGCTGGGAAGGAGGGAGTGCTGGAGGTTACTTCCCACAAGCACAGAGGTAAGAGGAGACAGCTATCTCAAAACCTCTAGAAATGTTATCAGGCCTGTGCCTCATTGGCAAGGACCTTTTGAGCATGCGGGGAGGCTGATATTCCCTCCCAGCATCCCTGCTGGATGCTGGGACCCCACTGGGCTGGGCATTGCATGCCAGCTCTGTGGGTCTTCTTGTCACAGTCCTGCTGCCTGGAAAGGCTCTCTTGGCTTGTACAAAGTAAAGTGGGGGGGTATCCTTTAGTGAACAAGGGGCACTGCAAGGGCAGGGCTGTACTGGAAGTGTGTGCATTGGGCCTTTTCCACATCAGGGGTTTTTTTGGGGGGGGAAACAAGTGAGTATTAGAGGGATTTTTTAGTGTGTGTTTCATGTTTTTCCTCTGTAGGCAGACAATCCTGCTCTCTCCTTTCCAAGCTCAGTGCTCTATCAGCTCAAGCTCAGTGCGTTTGCCAGGTCAGCCTCGGCAGCCTCTCCAGTAGTAGCGTATTTTTTGTGCCATTTGGGGAAATTCTCTGAGAGAGGACTCTCAATGGTAGTGTTGATTTAAGGGGAAACTGCATACCTTATGTATGAATGAGAGTTTCTAGGCACCAACAGAACAGGGACTGCAGTGTCCTCAAGATGAGGGCACAGAGAGTAGAAAATGGCTTTGTCTCTTGTTCTCATTCCTAAAATGATTTCCTGCCTCTCGCAAACCTGCCCTGTGCATCATTTCTTCCCTGGGCCTGCTCTATACAGCTTTTGCCCATGGCTCTGTGCCTGCTGGCATGTCAGGTGTGGACTTGGGGTGAGAGTGGAGGCCTGCTTGCCACCAGGTGCTTTGGGCATCTTCCACACCCTCTCTTTTCTGAGCACCTGCAGCGGCTTATGCTGCCTGGAGGGGTGACTGAGGACAAAAGTGGCAATGGCCTGGTTCCCTGGGACAAATGGATGCAGCGTAAGGTGGCTGCTGAGTTATTTGGAAATCCCAGGCCTAGCAAATGCTGAGTCTTTTGCCAAAAACTTGGCCTGAGCAGAGAATGATAGAATCATAAACTACCAGGTTGGAAGGGACTTCGAGGATCACTGGTCTGACCTTTCTTGGCAAAAGCATGGCATTGATAAGGAGAGCATCTTCTCTACAGCAGGAGGGTGGGCTCAACAAGACCTTTGCAGGCTATGCCAGGCTGATTAGCCTGACTTGCTTCTGGTGAGCAAGACCATCTTCACTTTTTACTGGCATGGGCAAGTGTCTGCAGCCTCTAACAGCCTGTGATGAGTTCAGGTTAAACTCCTCCAATGTTTCCACCATCCCCACAGGAACGTGAGCTGTTTGAGTAGCACTTGTCTGAACTAAAGCTGTGGCAGGAGGTGAGGAAGCAGCTGGCTGAGTTTGCTGAAGGCTTGTAACCCTGTTTGCTTTTAACCCAGCCTAAAACCCAGGCACACATGGAGACATTCTAATCAGTTGTGCTGGTGCCTCCAGCTTATTTAGTTTTATTTTTTATTTTAATTTTTTTTTTTTTTTTTAGTTTTAGCCTTTTCAAACGCTTAGTTCAGTCCCTTCTAGAAGGAAATTCAGGAAAACTGTTTTGCCCTTTTCTGTGATATCCCCATGGCCCAGCCCCTCTCCCTGAGATACAGGGTCTCTGCCCCTCTTGCAAGAAATGGGAGGCCAGAACAGATGAGGTGAAGGTGAGAATCCTCTGTGAATCTGTGGCTGTGCTGAAGGCTGTATGGAAATTGCTGCTGGAGCTTCATTTTCCTTGATATATTCTTGGATGTGCAGCGTGTGGATTTTCACCTCCTTGAATTTCGCCCTGAGCCTTGTGTTTGTCCAAACAGCAAAGCCTGCCCTGAAATCCAGACATGACCACACAACACAGCAAAAGTTTGTCTTGCTCCTGTTACAGGTCTCCTCAGGAAAACAGCTCCGCCACTTCAGAAAGTGTGGGGGGCACTGGGGAGACAGATGTCAAAAGCACTCCTCCTCCAATTCAGTGATTCTCAAAGGCAGCTGCATCTCCAGAGGAGAAGCAGGAACAGCTGGAGCAAAAGAAAGGCCAAATGAGATTATGCCATTAGGATTATTTCATCTCCCTGTTGAATGGAAGCCCAAAGCAGTCCCTTTGCCAGTGAAATCCTCCTATGTGGTGCTGTTACACCATCGCAGGGCAGAGGCCACAAACATGTGCAAGTCCTGGAGAGTTTCACGCTCTGGGAAGGACAAGATGTCCCAGGGAAATGGCCATGGGAGATTTATCAGCTCCTGAGCTATCTGTCATGCGGAGTGCTGGAGGAAGCTGTGCTGAAATGGATGATAAAGCCAGAGTGTATTGGGGACACAAAAAATTTTGGCAGAAGGTGGATGGTACCCCAAGATAGCCTGTCGGGTAGGTTAGCTAAATGGTGTCTCAGCATCTCCCTTTGCCACAGAAGAAGATTTCCATGTCCAGACAAAAACCTGTTGTTTTGTTGTTTGATGCTTTTTGGGGGTTGCTTGGTTTTGGTTTTTATTTTTAAATGAATGCTATGATGCAGGTCTGCCCCTTCAGAGAGGGGGGTTTGGCATGGAGGTAATGAAAGTGTCTCTTCCCCTCTCCTATGTTTTCCAAAGGGTTCATTCTTGCTGGTTCTTACCTCTAGTGCTCTTTGCATCTTTGTTGGCTCTATCTGCAGTATGCAAGTGCTTGTAAAGAGCTTGGAAGAGGAAAGCATTAGGTAGAGGTAATTATTAATGGTAATAAGAACAACTTGGGCTGCATTATAAGGACACTCTGAAATCAGCCACCCCTGCAAAATAACCTCTTTGCTTGGGCTTTCATCTTCCTTTGTACCAATTACTTATCTCACATCATATTTTTCTTTCTCCTCCCTGGAATTTGGATCAAGTGCCCCTTTCTGTGGTTGTGATACACCTCCTACCTTATGTGTAAAGAAAAAAGAGAGGAATAATAATTCTTTTAATCCCTTGTGAGCCCTCTGATGCCACTTGCTGTGTCCTTGGATCCAAAAGCCACATCAAGTGGCAGCACAGATGTGTAGCTCAGCTCTGATGGCTGAAGACAGTTGTTAAAGGCTGTCAGTTGGGTGCACCCAGCAAGGAAAAAGGAACCCCCATCTTCTCTCTCAGAGCTTGGGAAGCTTCCCAGCTTCCCTGGCACCAAAGCCTCCCCTCTAGAAGGTTTCAGCCTCTGGTGCTGTTAACCCCACTGATGCCAGCTAGATCACATGAAGGGGTCCTGCCAAGGACGCTATCTCTCCCTTGCTGCAGAGAGTGGCTTGCAGTGCTTATAGAATCATAGAATCATTTTGGTTGGAAGACACCTTTAAGGTCATCAAGTCCAGCCTTTAACCTAGCACTGCCAGGTCACCACTAAACCATGTCCCTCAGCATCAGACCTTCATGGCTTTTAAACATCTCCAAGCATGACGACTCCACCACTGCCCTGGGCAGACTGGTCCAGACCTTGACAACCCTCTTGGGGAAGAAATTATTCCTCATGTCCAGACTAAACCTCCCCTGGCACAACTTGAGGCTGTTTCCTCTTGTCCTATCCCCCACCTCACTCCAACCTCTTTTCAGGTAGTTGTAGAGACTGAGGTCTCCCCTGAGCCTCCTTTTCTCCAGGCTAAACAATCCCAGGTCCCTCAGCCACTCCTCACAAGACTTATGCTCTAGACACTTCACCAGATTCATTGCCCTTCTTTGGACATACTTCCCACATCATTCTGCCAGCATCCCTGCAGCAGACTCTGTCTCTCTCTGCTAGAAGACACACCACCAGCTCAACCTGCAGGTAGTGGAAAATCTCTACAAAAGCTAGAAGCTGTGTGAGAAGCCTCCCTAAAGTGTTGGGATGAACTCCAGCTGGGACAGATTCTGAGTGTGGATCCTCCACTGGCTGGTGCCAAGCTGCCTTCAGAAAGTTCACTCTGACTACCAAGAAGCTGACCTCACAAGTATGCCACATTTTTCAGTTGGGCAATCCCTGGTGTGTCCCATGCTCAAGAGCTACTTCACAGAACAGAGTTGTTTCTGTCATCCTTTGAAGCTGGGGATGCTCCTTTGCTGCAGCCTTCCTGAGTGTGCACAGGGATAGCTGCTTAAAAGCCTCTCTCACCATTGTCCCTACACACCCTGTTCATGGGGGACATGGGGAGTGCTCAGCAAACACGCTGCCTTCCAGTGTCCAGCAAAACTCTCACCCAGACAGTCTGCAGCCAAAAAACCTGATCCAGGGTGGGATCTAAATTAATCCACAATCTGTTTCCCTTCTGGCAGCGGTGGGGAAAAAGAAAGCCTCCAAAATCTATAAATCAGCTGTCTCCCAGATTGTGTGAGATTAAGGAAAAGGTTGCAGAATATTAATAATTTCCACGGGGGAAGGCATAGCATTTCATTTCCCCGGGAAAATAATACACTTGTCTTCATGTGTGTCTTACAGAGACTTTAAAAAGATTTAAATGAGGGGTCAGAAGATGCAATTATGAGCATGGTTTCTCTGGAGGTGAAGTAGATGGAAGGAAAATTCCCTCTCCACCAGGTCCTGAAATTTTATACTTGCCCTAATGCTTCAGTTAACTGCCTCTGTAGTCATTCTGGTGACTCCTTGTCCCCCCTGCCATAGCCCCCAAAAATGCACATACAGAAGGAAACACTGGAATAGACTGAACACAAAAATTTGGCAAGGAACAGTTTATTATCAGTTTTTCAAACCAGGTTCCACCCGAGATGGGACACTATCCAATGGGGGCAGAATGTCTTAATCCAACTTTGCTACCAAAAGAATATTCCCACACCTGTCAAGGTTTAGGGTCAGGGCCATCCACCTGACCTATAATAGACTCTATTAACCCCTCTCCCTCCCCAAAGGAGAAGAGAAAGGGAATAAGAGAGACTTATGGATTAGAAAAGTTAAACAGCTTCAATGAAAACAATAATAATAAAATGAAATATATACAAAACCAATATTAATACTACCCCGCAATGGCAATTACTTCATTGTCGCCATTGTTGCTGTGGAGCAGGCACTGGGGAAGTCCCAGACTGGATTCAGCAGCAGAAAGGAACTGGATTCCGGAACACACAGATTGGGATCAAAGGCAGAACGGACAGAGTCCTCCTTGGGTGCTGGCCATTGAAGAAGAGGCTTGACCCTCATGATCCCTCAGCTTTATACTGAATATGACATACATGACTTGTTGGTCAGTTTAGGGTCACCTGTCCTGGCTGCTCCTCCCTCCAGGTACACCCCAATGTGGGGCACAAGATTTAGTGGGGACCTTGGTCTGCACAGGAGCAAGTACAAGCAAGATTCTTTCTTCACAACCCAATCCTTGGCAGTAACTCTAAACATGGAGCGTTACCACTGTGGGAAGCAGAGACTGTCTGTGAAAATCTGCCGTTAACTTCAGAAAGTGCCATTAGTTAGGAGAGACTGAGCTGAGAAGTAAAATCACTGAACAGAATTAGTTCTGTTCTAGATCAAACTGGGACACCACACCCCACACTTTGTGTCAGCTGGCAGTTGGCATTGTTTGGTGATGGGTCTGTGGTGGCAGCCCCGGTGTGGGACAAGAGCTAAACCCAGTTCTTGTGCTGAGAGCTGGCCTTGCTGTCACCCTCCTTGTGTCCTGGGCATCCTGGGGAGCCTGATGCTGAATGAAGAGTCTGTGTTGTGCTCCAGCTGGCTGATGGGACCTCCATCCAGCATGGTTGGTGGGACCTCTGTGCAGCATGGTTGTGGGGCATATGTACAGCCTGTACCCCACCTCCCCATACCCCCGTGCTGGAAAAAGGGAGATGAGCATAGCAGGGTGAGACAAAACTCCCCAAGAGCCTTTGATGTTCTCTCATTGGCTGGTGGGCCAAGGATGTGCAATATTGCTACAGCCTCTGATCTCACAGCGCTGATTTAAGAAAGAAACTAAAACTTTTTATTTCCATCTGCCAAAATATGAAGCAAAAATCAACAGCAGGCTTTCTCCTGTCAGCTGTGATCCCATCAGCATCCATGGGGCAGGGAGAAGGGGGATACCAGTGGGGCTGGGTGGTAGAGGAGATGGATGGGTGCCACTTCACAGCCTGTATGTGCTGAGGCACCTAATAAAAGCCAACCCTTGGCAGGTTGGTTGGATTTTAAAGAGACCATCTGCTTCCACCAGCCAGCAGATCAGCCACTCTGGCAGAGCATGGCCAGCCATAAAATGAGAGCTGGCAGAGACTGTCCCGATGAGACTGCATCCACCAAGCAGACCCGAAAACTGCTGTGTGGAGAGAGGGCTGCCACCTGAGGTCCCAGCTCTGCACTGCCCTGAAGATGTCTTTTATTTATCGGCCAGAGCCATTTAATGTGAATTTCTCTGGTGCCTTCAGTCAATTGTCACATGGAAATCGGGTCTATTAAGGAGCTTTGGGCTGTAGCCAGCACATTATCCAGTACAGCAAACTTTGATCCAATTAGTCTTATTATACCTCCCACTTCTGCCATAAATAAGATTGGAAGCTTTTTTTGGGTGTCTTGTAGGGTAGGTGTGAGTCATCGGCCAGAATTGCACAGGTGAGCCCAGCACCGCCATGCCTGGGACACCCTTCTGAGACAGCAATAAATCAGGCTGATGATGGGTGGCTGCAGGTTCCTCCTGCACCGTGGCAGGAGCAAAGACCATGAGCAGCTGAGCAAGGAGAGATGTTGCTTCTTGAGCTGGGGGGCTGCAGGTTGATGCTGCAAAGCCTTGGCCAGCAGCATGGCTCAGTTCATCCCAGAGGACAGCTGAGCAGCAAAAGGGATCTGACCTCTTCTCCCCAGGAGCCTGTGTGCACAGATAAATGTTCCTGGCACTCCGCCAGGATGTTTATTACCTTGTTTTGCGTTGAAATAGGGAATGGATTGGTTTGACTTTTTTGAGTTCTCTCAAAACTTGATAGCAAATTTCTGTGAACTCTGAAATGAGTGGTAGTGAGTGTCCTTCCCCTTTGAGGACCCTCTGTCCCCGTTGCTCATGGGAGAAGGCTCTCTGTGTGTTTTTGCTAAGCCCCCCCCCCGACACCCTAGATTCCCCAGATCAAGCCCTGTTGCCTGCTCTGGGCAATCTGTAGTCAGCCATGATGCTGCTTCTACACTGGGGCCTGTACTCTTTAGTATCTTTATCAATGATCTGGTTGAGGCAATCGAGGGAGGGCACCCTCAGTGAGTTTGCAGATGACACGAAGTTGAATGGAAGTGTTCATCTGCTGAAGGGTAAGAAGGCTCTACAGAGGGATCTGGACAGACTGGATCAATGGGCCAAGGCCAATGGGATGAGGTTCATCAAGGCCAAGTCCTGCATTTGGGTCACAACAAACCCCTGCAATGCTACAGGCTTTGGGGGCAGTGCCTGAAAAATGCATAGTGGAAAAGGACCCGGGGTGCTAGTTGACAGCCAGGTGAAGATGAGCCAGCATGCGCCCAGGTGGCCAAGAAGCCCAGTAGCATCCTGGCTTGCATAAGCAGGACTGGTGAAGTGATCATCCCCCTGAACTCAGCACCAGTGAGGCTGCACCTCAAATCCTGGGTTTAGTTTTGGTCCTCTCACTCCAAGAAGGCTATTGTGGTGCTGGAGCTTGTCCAAAGAAGGGCAACAAAGCTGGTGAAGAGTTTAGAACACATCTTGTGAGGAGGGGCTGTAGGACCTTGGATTGTTTAGCCTGGAGAAAAGAAGGCTCAGGGGAGACCTTCTAACTCTCAACAACTTCCTGAAAGGAGGCTGGAGTGAGGTGGGTGTTGGTCTCTTCTCCCAAGGAATAAGAGGAAATGGCCTCAAATTGCACCAAGGGAGGTTCAGCGTGGACATGAGGAACAACTTCTTCCCTGAAAGGGTTGCCAAGGCCTGGCCCAGGCTGCCCAAGGCAGTGGTGGAGTCCTCATCCCTGGAGTGGTTTAAAAGCCATGGAGATGTGGTGCTGAGGTACATGGTTTAGCGATGACCTGGGAGTACTGGATTAATGGTTGGACTCAGTGATCTTGAAGGTCTTTTCCAACCTAAATAATTCTATGATTCTGCTTGAGATTTTCTGCATTCTATCTGCATTCGCATCCCTTCCACAAGCTTGCTTCCTATAAGTGGTGCAGAAATCAGCCCACCCTTCAAACAACAGCAGTAATTCCCTGGCAGCACATGGCAGGTGTAGTCCCAACAGCAAGCAAAGGCCAACCAACTCCAGTCATCTTAGAGATCTTTGGCTAAATAGCAAGATGCACATCTCCAGTGTGGGTCCTGCAGTGCCCTGATGCTCCCCACACCCTGGAAATGACATGCCCACATGTACCCTCCCTCACCGCTGTCAACTTCATCATGCAACCCCTCCATCTCTGATTGCACGTCTGGTTCAGTACTGCCACCCCCAGTGACTTTCACTGTAAGATGCTAAATCTCTGTCATCTTGTTTGAAGAGCAGGAGAAGAGAAAGTCTAGCCATCCAGTGGATGATGCAATGAGAAACCCAAGGAATTTTGGAAGCGCCGTTAGGACTCAAGAGTTGGGATTGTTCAGCCTGGAGAAGAGAAGGCTCCACAGAGACCTTCTTGTGGCCTTTCAGTACTTAAAGGGGCCTATCAGAAAGATGGAGACAGGCTTTTTAGCAGGGCCTATTGTGACAGGACAAGGTGTAATGGTTTTAAACTGGAAGAGGGGAGATTTAGACTAGGGAGAAGGAAGACATTTTTTACGGTGAGGGTGATGAGACACAGGCCCAGGTTGCCCAGAGAGGTGGTTGATGCTCCATCCCTGGAAGCCTTCCAGGTGAGGTTGGACAGGGCTCTGAGCAACCTGCTCTAGTTGAAGCTGTCCCTGCTTACTGCAGGGGGATAGGACTAGATGACCTTGAAAGGTCCCTTCCAACTCAAACCATTCTATGATTCTATGACTCCTGCCCTCCTTTCTCTAAAGCATGTGTGCAGGAGGCCAGATAGCCCTGCAACTGCCAGCCACAGGCTTTCTTGCATCCTCCTCTGGAGCTGCTGATGGCATCTCACATCAGGAGCAGAAGATGCAAGGCCAGTCTAATCTGCTCTGGCCCTTCTCTCATCTCTAAGCATCATTTCCCCCCTCTTCTAGAAAACAAGCATGTTTAGCATTACACAGTTTCGGCCTCTGAGTTGCCTGACAGCTTTAAAAGGGAGTAAACATCCATCCTGCTGACATGGCAATAAAACCGGTGCATCTGGAAGACAGGAGTCAGCAGCAGATGTGCCCCTGCAAACTGCTTGCCGTGATGAATGCTCTTCCTAGATACTGCTAATCCCTTTTCTCTTGCTCCTAGGCCTCCTTAATTGTGCTCCCTGTGATTAAATAACTCTTTGAAGACATGAGTAGAAGTAATTTCTTCCACACGGGAATGTCACTTGCCAGGTTTGTAGCCTTTGGCTCTGGGCTTACAGAGGTTGTTTTGCGAGGGAGCTGGGGACAGCAGTGTCCAGGGTGTTCTGGTGACCCTGAAGTGCTCTAGGGAGAAGCCTCCACCAGAAGGCCAGGACCAGCCAGCTGCCCAGGAGGACTAGTGGGCTTGGAAGAGATGCACCCAGATGCCTTGCATGAACCCAGGGATGGCAAACTCCCAGGGAGCTGCTGCTTCCCTTGTGGTGCTTCATCTCTCAGCCATCCAGGAAGAGTAAAAGTGCATGGGTTTGGGGAGGAGAGGGGTGTCATGGCTGGGATGATGTGTTAAAATGAGCCATTCTTTCATGGGCAGAGGGGAAGTGGGCACTGATTTCCAGCCTCCGCAGGCTTCCCCATAAGTATGGTACCCAAAGCCAGGTTTTTCAAAGGATGCTGAAGCCTTGGTCTGCAGGAGGGACACCAAAGCCCAAGAGGGCTTCAAGAGTGTCTGAGGGGCTTTGCCAAAATGCAGATCAGGAGGGAACTTATTTTGTAGGTGCCTACACCCAGGAAAAATACCAGGTGGAGGCATTTTCTGCAGGACAGGCTCTGATGTGATGAAGAGCTGGCACTGGCAGTGCTCTATCTTCTGCACACCACACTGCTGCCATGCTCGCAAGTGTTCCCAGGGCAGGATCCCAGTGCCATGCTGGCACAGCCTGTCCCGTCACTGCTCACCCTGGAGCTTGTGTGTGGCTTTCCCAAGGCAGTGGAGGCAGGTCCCTGTAGATGGAGGCAAGCGATAGCCTGAATATTCATGTATCGGCAGACAAGCTACAGCAGGCCCTTGTTACAAACTGCTACTCAAACTGCTTACATCCATAAATGAGAGAAATAAATAAACAGATGCTTGTTAATTGACTTAATTACCCACCAGCAAACAGGAGACCGGGAGCACATCAATAAAAAATGTTTTAAAAAGCAACTCACAGTAATTCTTTTCTATATGCAAACCATGCTGCTCTCCTCTGTCTACAATAGACTCTCCAAAGACAAGAAATGGATTTTCATTACACAGAGAAGAGAAAGAGAGATCAAAGTCTGAAAACTAGGGTTGTGGCACAAAATGAGGCCTAAATTTATCTCCTCTTCCAAAAACCTGGGCTTTTTGAAGCCCAGCCTGGGCCAGCATATAACATGCCAAGGAATTATTGCAAATGGCCCTCCTTGGGCAGGATAGCTGAAATATTCCTTGTTTTGCAGTGGGGATCAGGCATGGAGGAGAAGGACGCATAGCTGAGGATCTCTTAAAGATTTTTTATAGATTTTTTTTAAATTCAGAAGACACTCAAGCAAAAGGGAAATTGAAAAATTGAAGACCTGTCCCCTTCACTGCCATGTGGCCATGTCCAACCTGAGAGTGCAGGATAACTCTGATGTGCTCCTGACAGGGCTGATGCTCGGTGCAAAGACCCACAGCCAAGCACTGAGCTATCAATAAATAAGTAGTGCTCAAGCTGGAGGGTCAGCCCCTCCCTGTAGTTCCAGGGTGGATATGGAGGGTCTGGAACAGCCCTGCTGAGCCTGGAAGCAGGCATCTGCCCCACAGCTCTGAATGGACAGACCTGTCCACACCTTCTGGCTTTTTGTATGCCCCCTCCTGGCAGCCCATAACCTCTCATGGAGAATTTCTGTTTGAGTCCATCCGAATGAAACACAGACAATGATGTGGTGTGTTGACCAAAGCTGAAGAAGCTGTCATCTCCCATGACCTCAAAATACAGAATCATAGAATCATAGAGAGGTTTGGGTTGGAAGGGGCCTTTCAAGGTCATCTAGTCCAACCCTCCTGCAGTGAGCCGGGACATCTGCAACTACAGAAGGTTGCTCAGAGCCCTGTCCAACCTCACCTGGAAGGCTTCCAGGGATGGAGCATCAACCACCTCTCTGGGCAACCTGGGCCTGTGTCTCATCACCCTCACTGTAAAAAATGTCTTCCTTCTCCCTAGTCTAAATCTCCCCTCTTCTAGTTTAAAACCATTACACCTTGTCCTGTCACAATAGGCCCTGCTAAAAAGTCTGTCTCCACCTTTCTGATAGGCCCCTTTAAGTACTGAAAGGCCACAAGAAGGTCTCTGTGGAGCCTTCTCTTCTCCAGGCTGAACAACCCCAACTCTCTCAGCTTGGCCTCACAGCAGAGGGGTTCCAGACCTTGCATCATTGTTGTGGCCTCCTCTGGCCCCACTCCAACAGATCCATGTCTCTCCTGTGCTGAGTACTCCAGAGCTGGAGCAAGCACTGCAGGTGGGTCTCAGCAGAGCAGAGCAGAGGGGCAGAACCCTCTCCCTTGACCTGCTGCCCACACTGCTTTGGATACAGCCCAGGATTCTGGGCTGCAAGTGCATATTGCCAGCTTGTGTCCAGCTTTTCACCCAGCAAAACCCCCAGGTCATTCATTGCAGGGCTGCTCTCAATCCCTTCGTTCCACAGCCTGTATTAATACCAGGGATTGCCCCAAATGAGATATAGAACCTTGCACCTGGCCTTGTTGAACCTCATGAGGTTCACCCAGGCTCACTTCTCAAGCTTGTCCAGATCCCTCTGGATGGATCCTGTTCCTCAGGTGTGTCAACCACTCTACTCAGCTCGGTGTTATCTGCAAACTTGCTGAGGGTGCACTCAATCCCACTGTCTATGTTATTGATGAAGATATTAAACAGTACTAGTCCTTGTATGGACCCCTGAGGGACTCCACTTGTCACTTGATCATGACACCACCAAAAAAAAACCCCAACCCTGCAAAAATGTCCATGCTGAGCTGTAAAGTCTGCAACATCTTGAGTTTTAAACTATTTTTTCCACCTTCTAGATGTAATTCCCCCTGTATGGCTGCTGCCAGCTCAGCAAGGTATAAGGAAATCACTGCTGTGCACACACCGTGAGCCCCACCAGCCAGGAGAGGTACCTGCCCCATTCCAGCCTCCTTTCTCAGCGTGTTTGCTCTGCTCCTGGTCTGTCAGGGAGGAGAAACCAGTGTGGGTTCCCTCAGGACTGCTCATAATCAGTCTCCAGTGCCGTTACCTGCATATCGCGGCACCCACAAAGTTTAATGAGCACCTCCAGGGCAGGCAGGTTATGAAAGAAGGTCCATTAGCGTGCCCCTCATTGCCTTCCTGACGTCAATGTGACGCAGTGTAATCAGGGGAAAAGAGCAGGGTATGGCAACGCTGGGGGAGTGAAGGCTTTTGGATGCAACCAGAAAAAAAAAGGAATGAAAGGGTGGAGCAAGTGGCAATAAGAGATGAAGTGAGATTGTTTTATCACCCAGAGCTGACATCTGGAGTGAATTTCCTCTCCCGAGTGCAGACTCTGTAGGCATAGGCGATGTTCTCCCATCATTCAGGTCCTGCAGATCAAGCCCTTGCCATGGGCAGCAGGGTGGCTGCAACAGAGAGAGGACAGAGAGCAGGTGCTGCACCAGATCTTGGGCTTGCTGTGCTTAGATCTGGCTTGTGGATTTTAAATCACACAGAGATGATGTTACACAACGATGCCCAGGCATTTTAGCTTTGCCCCTAGATTTTGAACAGGCTTTAAGCAGTATTTTTTGGAGAATAACTTCAGTTATTCAGTAATAACTTCTCAGCCAGAGTATCTGCATCAACATGAAGCTCCTCAAAGGGCTGCATCTGTCCTGTGAACTCAGGGAAAGAAACTAGATCTTCACAGTCTGTTTGATAGCCACTGAGCAGCACATGCACTAGAGATCATCCTGTGTCCCATGTGCATGTTGTGTTGCAGAAGATTGCATGTTCACCCCAATCTCTGCAATAGTTGCTCTGCCATCTCCATCAGTATTTCTGGGTTTGTCTGAAAGAGAGGAGTGAGTAAGAGCGTTTCTGTTCCTCTGCTTGCAGGGCGGACCCTGCAGCTGGGACCCACACAGACTGAAGTAGCAGAAGGCTCTTTCAAAATGCACATGAGCCCAAGTTTTACTTCTGAATCTTTTAAGTCTTACTTCTGTACTTTTTAACAGCCTCATGAGGCTTGGGGATTTTTTTTTTCCTTGGCACTTACAGAAATTTCTGCCCACAGGTGACCTTGGGGACATGGGCTAGAAGCACTTCCACTGGGCTGACCTACCTGGCTTTGGCTGGACATCACCAATGCTCAGCAGGGTGACTGTTGCCAATGCTCAGCAGGGTGACCGTCATGAGGTCCCCAGGTCCAGACACCCAGTGAGCACCAGTTGGTGGAGATGCAGCTGATGGGAGCCAGCATGGGGAAGAGAAGCAGCCTCTCAAAGCACTGGGACAATGTAAGGTAGCTCTTGCTGCTCCTGTTCGGGAATATTGGGCCTATGTTTCTGGAGTGAGTCAGACAGTAGTGGCATCTGGCACATTTGCTCTGTCTATTCCTCAGTCTCCCACTGAGCCTGGTGTCATGGGACACAAGCAATGATCCCTCTAAAGCTGAGTGCTCATTGCAGCCTCAGTGCTGGCACTGGTTTTCAGCATGGGGGGAAGGCTGCAGTCTTAAACACAAGAGCTGTGCATCTTCAAGCCTTGAGCCCATTTGAGATAAGCAGCAGCTCTGTAAGCTCTCCATGCCCTGTCAGGTACACGGCCACCCTGCCATCTGGCACTGTTCCTGATTGAGTGCCTGGGAAAGAGATAAGAGGCTCAACTACAGGAGCAGGACCATTGCACATCCCTCCCTTTTGGGAGCACTGCAGAAATCCATCAAAGGGAAGTGGAAAGAGGAGGGGAGCACAATGAGGTGGTCATAGTGGTACCAGTCTGTGCCCTGGGGGAAAGGAGTGCATTTGAGGCTTTCAAAAGGAGCAGGGCACCAGGAGGGCTCCCTGGCAGCCTGCAGGCTGACCTGCCAGCCTTGCACGACCAGTTTCCAAGCCCAGCGTGTCTTTCAGCAAGACATGCAGTTTCACCACCTGCTCATTCAGGCCTCTGGCTGACACATTACCTATTTGTTGGCACACTTGTTTGGCTTTCTGAAATGTGCCTGTCCAGCTCCTCTGGCATTCGACATGCTGCTGCCTGCCTTGTACACTCTCCAGATTTGGGTTCCTCCTTGGAACGCATCCACATTGCCAGCTATTTTTGGAACAGTGGCACCTATTGTCTTGTGCTGTTCCCCACTGGGTTCAGCTCACAGCTCCCCAGGGCCGCCTTCCCCCAGCACCCTCTCCCTTCCCATGGCATGACTTCTGTGTGCCACACAGCAGCTCCAGTATGTAAGCACTGCTAGAGCCCCACAAGGCATTCAGAGCCCTTGCCACCATTTTGTGGATGCCCTGAGCCTGTGTCTGCCCCGTGAATTGTCAAGGGGGTCCAGGAGCTGGGTGGAGCAGGGTGTGTGAGGTGTCCACCACCAGTAGTGGGCGCCTGCACTCTGGTGTGATCCTGTCATGAGGTCCTGACAAGAAGACAGCAAGCCAGCCTGCAGCATGGGATGTATAGTGCAGGACCACGTGCCTCACCTCTCCAGGCTGAAGCCAGGTATTAGTCCTGAGTGGCAAGTTTGTATCTCCAAACAGGATAGGTGGGAACTGTATTTTGGGGTGAGCCCCTGCATTAGGAACACAGAGAGGAACTGCTGGACAGGCTGGATGCTCTTGGCAAGGGTGTGTTGGAGGCTATGCTGCACTCCTTTGGCTGCCCTTCTCCTTTGCCACAGCCTTTGAAGCAGGGCTGTTTTGCAGCCATGGTGCAGAATGCATGAATGCTGGGCTGCTGTTCCCCTGGCTCAAGGCCTACGAGTCACTTTTAACCAAAAGTTACTCCTCTTTGGTGTCGTTGGTGGTGTTGGGTTTCCTTTGCTACCAATTTATTTGTGCCTCTTCTAGAAAGCTAGTCAACAATTTTCAACTGTGTTGGTTTGCAGAAGATAGAAGGGAGGGGTGGGAAGGGGAGATGGGACAGAGCTATTTTAGTCTAAGTCCATCTGCATTGATAATTCTCCATCCAGCCATTATTATTACTGGAGCAGGAGCTGATGGTTGGCCTGGCTGAGCAAATATCTTGCATGCTTTGCAATCACTTCAGTCTCCACACGCTCATGCATCTCCACTTGCAGCATCGTGGGTCACCATGTGCTTCAGTAGAGCCACCAAATGCGGACACCACTCCACAGCAAGGGGAACAAACAGTGCCAGCAGCTCATTCCCACCCCATGTTCCTCTTCCTACAGTCAGCTCCACATCTCAGGAACAGCGATTTCAGCACTGATGGCCCCTCAGCATGTTAGAAAAGTTTCATGCAATCTGTTTACTTTTGGACATATGCTGTGTTCATGCTGCCTGGAGTCTTGCTGCCTCTAATAACTTTGGGTGTAATTTTCTTCAGTTTGGTGCCTGGGGCGCTGATTGGCACCTGTGGAAATAGTCCTCCAAGGGGGCGCAAAATGTCTGTGTTCCTCTGGTGTAGCTCCTTTACTGCTGCTACAAAAAATGGCACATGTTGCCCCTGAGGCACAGATCCTCCAAAGGAAATCAGAGGAGAGAGATGGGAGGAGATGGGACCATGCTGTGCTTCACTACCTTAGGAAGCTTGAGGGAGCCTAAGGTACCTGTACTGGTGTGTACCCACGCATGCATGTATATGTGTGTATAAATCTATAGTCATAGGTATATATGCCTCAAAGAGCGTGAATAGTGCTGCCAAGGATGAACTCCCTAACCTCAGTCTCAGGGATGCCAAGGTCTCGGTGACAGCAGCTTTGCCGCACCTGGAAGTCTCCTGGGTGGATGAGAGGTATGCATTTAATGCACAGCACCCCTTTTTGAAGAAAAAGAGCACAGTATCCTGGGTTAGTTCTCCCATTTTCCTCACTTTCTGAATGCTGTTCCCCAATAAATGCTCTGAGGTGGGTGCTCTGAGCCCCCAGCTCTGTGCCACCATGTGCTGCTGTATATGCTCAGCTTGCCAGCTTTGCTGAAACACAGTTTGCACCAAAGGAGACAATTAAAAAAAGAATACTTTAAAAAGAGCACTATTTTAGAGCTTGGAAAATCAGGGGTTTTTTTCAGCATAAGTGAAGCCCGGCACCATTTCTGACCTCAGGTGAGGAGTTTGGGCTGTGATGTACTCTGTGAGCCAGGTAAAACCACCTCCCACAGAACTGGCTTCTGTATGTATGTACATATTAGAGTATATTTGCAATGTAAATTAATAAGTGCCATCTGCTTACCTCTGATGTTATGAGAATGTTGTCTTGTGACTGGCTACAAACAAGACAACATTGAAGAGGTAACACCTGCTGGTACCTATTACTGCAATTTATTTTCAAACATTAGAGGATTATTTTGGATGGGAGAAATAGGTATAATCTCCTCTTGCTGTGTATTAAGTGCTAATGAGAGGCATGTGTGTACATAGACAGACAACATCTTCATGGAATAAGTAGTAAGGATGGAGTAAAATGCATCCAAAGGCAGGGGGACCTCAGGAAGGAGGCCGTACCTCTGCAACTTATCTACTGCTTGGCCTCTGACTGGTGAATATTTGGGGGAACGTTTAGCTGGTGAGAAGTTGCTGCTTGTCAAATGTAAAGCTTGCTGTAGGAATATATTGATTTCAGGCAAAAGGGCCCTAGAGGTAAAAAAGAGAAAGGTCTATCGAAACATCCCATTTTAGCTCATGGGTATGGGACAGTCTGAATTTTCATTTCAAAATCACAGTCTGCTTTTGAAATGGCTTATTCTAATGCTAAAATGAGATTAAATGAAATCTTTCCATTTTAGCTAAATAAAATGTTCCATTTGACCCCATATACACTTTTTCCTAATTTTCCCAGAATAGGAATAAACTCTAAAGAAACACAGTAGATAAAAACCTGAGATCCTTGCAGGCCACCAGCTCTTGTTTCCACTTGGATATTCCCAAAATGACACCTAGTCTCCCACCACACATCTTTATTTTTCTCACCTCCTTAAAGGCAGGGAGTTGCAGGCTTGGGTTTTAATGCCTGAGAGCACGTGGGTTGTGAATTCCAGTGTGGCTATACAGGTAATTGCTATGTTGGTGACTAGCTTTTATTTCATGCTGCCTGAAGCATCTTGTGGTGAATGGGAAGGAGCGTGGTGCCAGCAAGTCCACTTGGCTAAAGCTGTGTTGTGAAAGGCACAGCAGCTGAACCACTTGTACCAGGGAGGAGGCAATGCTGATTTTCCTGATTTTTCTGTAGCCTGCATAGAGCTGAGTGTGCAGGACAGGGGTTTCCACCAACTCAGGCTAAGGATGCTGGTGGGGGTTAGACCTTCTGTCCAAATCTGCAGAGATGGAGATGCTCCTGATGAGCTTTGGCAGGAGAAAGGAGAAGCCAGGTGGGATTTTACAGAGGAGAGGGCTTTTCTAAGGAAGGGTCAAGATGAGAAACTGGCTGAAGAAGGGCAGGTCTTGGGTTGCAAGAGCAAAGTGGGGATGGGAAATTTTGGAAACATTCATGATGCTAGCCAAAGAAAGGAAGGAATGAGTTTGGGGATGCTCCCCAGAGCTGGGGTGCATGTTGGCTTCTGCAGAGAGATCAAGGCAGGGATAAGTGTCCAGTTCTCAAGAGTAAGAGCTTTTGATATGACCCTAAAGAGGGGGGTTTGGAGTCTGGAGCAGTCTCCAGGCATGTCCTTGGGGATGGTGGGGAAGCCTGAGCACGCAAGCCATGAGCAACCACAGAAACATTTCTCCCAGGACACTTGTTGAATGAATTTTCTAACAACAGTTATTTTTGAGAGGCTTGTTATCAATGTTACTAAGCAAACCTGGCAGCTCCTCTTCCTCTGCTGCAGACCTGTAGGGAGCAGTTTTAACGTGGTGCACCCAGGGGTGCAATGCATGGCAAAGCTCTTCTTACCCTGGGTGTGGGGTGGACCACAGCCATCCTTGGCTTGGTAGCAGGACAAAACTAGCAGACTGAGGAATCAGCAGTGCACATAAGTTGTATGGAAGTATTTTCCTGCACTATGTGCAACTGTACTGCTGGAGTCCCAGGCATCTGGTGATAATGGCTCAGAAGCAATAACTGGAGCAAACCTCTTGTGGAAGACAATTGCACAAGTCATTTAAGCTGGAAGAGGCAGAAATGACTTAAAGCACAGGTAAATCTAACTAGGAAAGTATCACTGTGTATCTGCCTGGTCCTCATGGTCTTTCCCTAAATACACACTCCTGTTAGAGACCGTAACTGGCAGAGATGCTGCTGTTGGTCAGGACACTGGGCTAAGCAGATCTGAGTAAAGAATTGCTTTCTGTCATTGGTGGGAAAGGCTTTTATGCTTACTCTACATTTTTTAAAGGGTTTTTACAATGAAAAGGCACCGTGGAGATTTTTCCCCAATCTGGCTGACTTCTGTTTCATTTTAAGCACGGGGCAATGGTGGGCTGCCATGGGGATACCCTTCAGTGTGGGTGGGTACCATTGCTTTCACCAAGATTTTTGGGCAAAACAGAGAAGGTTGGGGTCTGGACCATCACCAGGGTGCTCATGCTTTCTGCCTTGGCTGTGTTTAGAGCACCGCTGTCTCCTGGACATCCCTCCCTACTGCTCTGTCTCACTCATGGCCCTTGCTGGAGGAGATGAGGGGCTGTCGGGGCTATATTCGTCATTTCCTGCACGATGCACCTCCACTGTGACTCCTCCTCAGCTTAAAACTCCCAAACCTTTAGATTATCCTGGTGATGTTCAGCTGTTTCTCTGCCCCTTGGCTGCTTTCCATCCCTCCCATTTCCCTTCCCAAAATCCGGGGTGATACAGTCAAGCCTTAATGAAACACTACCGGTGACTCAGGCCCACTGGCTGTTACGAGTAGCACGTGGCCCAGCACAGAAATGCCATTGCAGGGGTTTGCAGTGGAAATCGTGGGCCAGGGGGGGAGAGGGGTGCTGGTGGCAGCCACAGGGCACTGACGCCTCACTGCTGGTGCAGCCCTGTGCCGTGGGACATTGGACATTCTGCAACCACTGATGTGGGAGATGCTGGGGCACAGGAGGGATGCTGGGGGCTGGGGCACAGTGAGCTGCTTGGGGCAAGGGGGATGCTGGAGACAGGAGGATGCTGGGGCCTGGGGGTGGGAGGATGCTGAAGTCAGGGGGTGCTGGGGGTCAGGGGAGATGCTGGGGG
>VZZY01002362.1:127517-156427 GCA_013400335.1 Eurystomus gularis
GGTCAGGGGAGATGCTGGGGGCAGGGGGATGCTGGGGGTCAGGAGGGAAGCTGGGGATAGGGAGATACTGGGGACAGAGGAGATGCTGGTGGTAGGGGAAAGCTGGGGACAGGGAGATTCTAGGGTCAGGGAGGGGTACCCAGCAGGGAGGTTGGCACAGTGTGTGGTGGTGTACCAGTGGGTTTTTGGTGCCCCTTGTCCTTGAGGCTGGGCAGCTGCCGGAAAGGGGCTGACCACAGCTGGATTTCCTGCTGAAAATAACTCCACAGCATAAACTTCCACGGGAGGAAGGGCAGAGAGCAGCTGGGGTCCGTCTCCCTCTCCTTTGCCACATCAACAAACATCTGCCTGGGCCAGTGTGAATTAGCAGAGACTGGGGGCAAGGGGGAGAACATCTTAGGCTGACACTGGTAAAACCCAGGGAAAGTTTTTGAGGTTGAAACGAAAATAAATACTGGGCCAAAATGATTACCAGAGGACCTCTGGTCCTCTCACTCACTGATTGTTTGCATACGACCAGCAACAACAGTGGAAGGGGAAAGAAAGAGAGGAGGCTGGGGGAAGACGGTTTTGCCCTGGACAGTGATGCTGTTTGACTTTGTGGTATTTATTTGTTCTCCCTCTGTGTCCCAGCCACTCAGTAATATGAGGCTGGGCTGCCTATGGCCACTTGGCATGAGCCTGTTTGCTTTGTCAGGGCTCAGTAGGAACTGCTTTCCTACCTCAGACACTGGGCTGGTGGCTGCTGCCCCTCTTCCCAATGGGAGCTGGCTGCTGGAGCTGCTCCTGTATGCTGGAGCCCAGCACAAAGGTGACTGTGAGCCATAGGCTGGGCAAGGAGGACCCCCATGTCCCTGACTGCCATTTGCACCTTCCCACCAACACTTTTCCCCAGCCAACACTGTGCTTTTCCTCCCTGTGATCTGCCATCGGTTGTAGTCACCAGCTGGAGGGTGCAGCAGATGAGTTGCAGGGGATGCTCTTGGCCACCATAGGGTGAGGTTGCAACCATGCAGCTACCTTGCCAACCAAGAAGATATCATGGCCACCCCACAGAGAAGAGGGAAATGTGAAGGCACTGCGCTCACCAACTCCTTCTCTACAGGATGCGGTGGCAATGCTGTCCCCAGTTGGTGCTTCCTGGGTGAAGCCAGCAGTGAATTCCTTCGCCCTGCCAAAGCTGGCTTGTGTGGTGGTGCTGGGAGGAGAAGCCAGTAATTTTCCACTATCCCCAGCATCAGGAGGCACAGAGCAAGCACTGAAAACCTGGCGAGGCTCCACAGCGGGTTCACACCTATTGCTTTCGCAAGACATGCGATGATAAAACCCCGAAAGGCAAAGAAAGGCCATTGCTCTGATTCACTTATCATGCCGCAAGCTGTCTTGCTTTGTTCTCTCTCTTCTTTTTTATTTTCTTCTGCTGTTTTGGGGGAGGAGAGGAGGGCATTTCATGTTCCCAGGCTATTTCAGGCAGTGGCAGTGTCTCAGGTAGCCTGACACTGCCACCCCACTCCTGTCCCAGCACTCACAGTGAGCCCAGGATCTGCATATTGGCTGTGACACTTCCTAATTGCTCAAGATGGATCACTTAAGAAAAAGCCTTCCATATGGTCTGCAGGATTTTATTTTTTTATGTATTTTTCCCCCCTTGCTTCTACAACTGTTACAGGAAAAGATTTTTTTCCCCCTGTTTGACATATATGTAATCTTCTTCTGATACACAAATGCCAGATGGCACTGCAAAAAGATAATAAATGTGTCTGCAGCCTTCGACAGTTAAGTCTGGGAAACTCAAAAATGGCTGCAGAGGAGCAGGGAGTAGCTGGGCTCAGGGTTTTTTTTGGGGAGGTGTGTTGAAGATGGAGCATTTCATCGAAAGCAGTTAAGGGAACCTGGAAAGATGCCCTGTCCACCCCATGCCCAAGCCCTGCCAGGCATTCTGGTCTCAGATTTGCACCATGCTGCTTTCAGTGGTGAGCAAACACGAGGAAATTCGAGTGGCACAGGGATGCTGTTCTTAAATATACCTCTGGGAAAAGGCCCTGAGATGCAACGAGCAACAGGGAAAGCAAAGACCAGAAACCCGAGGACAGAAAGATTGTTGCAGTCAATGGGCATCTTACAGCTGGGTTTGGACTGACTTTGGATGGGGTTAAATTTAAATCTCTTGGGAACAGTACTGTGAACACAGTCTCACCTGCTGCAAGGCAGTGAGCAAGGTGGTCTTTAATTTGGTTAGAAAGCACCATCCCGTAACTATAATACCATATGTAAATGTTGCTTAACATTAATCTGCTAACACGCTTTCTCTAATTATGGGGATAAAAAATGACTGTCATCTTGCTTTGTGCTCTGGGATAACCTTGGAAACGTGGTCTGTCACCGCAGCAAGGAATTTCCTCCCAAACCCTTTGTTTAATAAACAGATACGAGAGCAATCAGGTTGCAAATCGCTTTCCTGGAAAAGGGCAGATTAATTTTTTCTCTGCTGAAGCTGTGGGGGGAAGGGAGGCTGTCTGTCTTCACGTGTTAAACTCCTTTTCACGCTTGGCATGGTGACTCACTCCCGACACTGAACAGCGGATGTGCTTTCCTGACAAGGCGGCTTGTCCTCGCTGCAGCCAGCCTCGATGCTGGCTCACAGCAGAGCCCCAGCTGTGCTTTCACCAGCAGACACTTCCGGCTGCTTGGATTTCTTCACACTGGGCTTCACCTCTTCCTTACCATCCAGAGAGGCTGCAAGCAGGGAATCATAGAATTATAGAATCATTTTGCTTGAAAGAGGCCTTTAAGATTGAGTCCAACTATTAACCCAGCACTGCCAGGTCACCACTAAACCACGTCCCTCAGCACTGCATCTACACAGCTTTTAAACCCCTTCAGGGATGGAGACTCCACCACTGCCCTGGGCAGCCTGGGCCAAGGCTTCACAACTCTTTCAGGGAAGACACTTTTCCTTGTGTCCAACCTAAACCTCCCCTGGCACAACTTGAGGCCATTTCCTCTTGTCCTATCACTTGTTCCCTGGGAGAAGAGACTGACCCCCACTTGGCTCCAACCTCCTTTCAGGGAGTTGTCCAGAGCAAGAAGTTTTCCTTGTTCCTCCTTTTCTCCAAGCTGAAAAACCCTAGTTCCCTCAGCTGCTCCTGATAAGACTTGTTTTCTAGACCCTTCACCAGCTTCATTGCCATTCTTTGGAGACACTCCAAAGAGGCAGTACCCCACTGCATGCACACCATTACTCATTGGGTATGAACCTCTGCTGAAGCATCTCATCATTTCTTTCTTTTATCTTTAGAAAGAACCTTGCAGAGCTGCCTGCCCCCAAAAGCCCCTGTGCTGTAGCTGATGGCCTCCACAAACCCATTTTTTAGGAGAATGAAGGATTTCCAGCCTCACATCAGGGTCAGTAGCACACGTTGCTTCTTGTATGGTGTTCACCTTGGGCAGAGCACACGTGCAATGAGCTTGGCTCAGCATCACACTGCCTGCACTGAGCACAGGTTGGACCAGGGACCTCCAGAGGTTCTTCGTGGCCTAAATATCACTGCTGGTGACCACAACAAAGGAAGCTCAACATGAGGAGGAACTTCTTTACTGTGAAGTAAACCTCCCAGAGAGGTTGTGGAGTCTCCTTCTCTGGAGACTTTCAAGACCCGTCTGGGTGCATTCCTGTGTAACCTGTCCTAGGTTCTATGGTCCTGCTCTGGCAGGGGGGTTGGACTTGATGATCTCCAGAGGTCCCTTCCAACTCCTAACATTCTATGATTCTATGATTCTATGATTGTGGAGTGGCACTTGGGACAGGCTGTGGGACATCAGTTGTACGAAAGGCTGCCTGACTCTTTGGCCAGCTGCCTTCGCTCCACAGCCCCATCAAGGAATTTTCCACAGCCTTTGCACAGATAACCAGTCATGCCATCCCCACGCAAGCTGATGGCCTGTGTGTAAGGTTATGCAACTGTTTTTTAAAAGCTTTACCATAAAATGCAAGGTATATGGGAGGTGGAAAGGCAGGAAAACCTGCTTTTGCATGAGGAAATGTAACTGGCGTTGCTTTTATTATGTCCAGAGTAACTGCCTGCACAGGCACGTTGTTCTCTAGTTCAAGGATTTAGCCTGATGCATCTGATCTGATCTCTCCGATGCAGAGGTGTCAAGCAGAGGGGTGTGGGACGTGCCCAAGAGCGGGGCTGCAGCCCTTCCCAGGTCGGAGGAGGTCTCTCGCATGACTGCATGTATGCAGGAGGAGGTTTGATCTTTGGTCTCTGCTGTCACCTGAGGCCACCTTGGAAACCATGCAGCTCTCCTGCATAATGGAGCAGGTTTGGACATTGCTGTCAGTTCACAGTTGGCATTCTTAGCCTGTGTAGGACAAGTCTGTGCACATCTGCCTTTGTCAGAGGGTGACCATATCTCTCCAGCTGCTGCCATCAGTTTTACTTTGAGTTAGGCATTTTTCTGCTGGGTTTTTTGATAGCTGTACCTCTCCTGGTGATCCATGGTTGAAGCAAGGGTTCCTCTGCTGTGGGGTCATTGCACCCTGATGCTGGATATAAACCTTGAAATGTTGTATAGACCACCAAACATGAGCGGAAATGGAAAACAGAGGGAAGAACCAGAATGACGTTGACTGCTTCTCTGTAAATGCTTGGTGCCATCACTCTCCCTATCATTTGCCAGAAATCCCTTGAACTGCTTTCAAACTATTTTTAACAGAAAAGGTAGGAGATTGCCACAAATAGCATTCTTCCTGCATATGGGCACATAAGCCAGGGAGGAAATATTTGCTGGCTGACCTGCAGCCGGCAACATCTGGGCTTTCCCAGAGGCAGCTGACAAGGTTTGCCAAGGAGACCTGGGGTAGATGTGCTGCTGATTCAGGAAACATCCAACTGCAGGTGTTTCACAGGCACTTGCAAAGCACTGCTGCAGATCCTGCGTACTCTCAGGGTTAAATAACAGCAAAAACACAAGGAAAAATGATAGTGTCGCTTGTAGAAGCTAAAAGAGCTGTTGAGATGACAAAGCGGTTATTAGATTTGTCCCTAACATTTATTAAGTTTGCATGTGTCTCAGAGACATTTGTGCTGCTCCTCTGGTGTACCTTTGGACATTTATCCCATCACCTAGCAGATAAGGTAGTTGCAAATCAGTTTTTAATTTTTTGGAAAAAAACCCCAACCAAACAAAGAAGAAGCAGCTCAGTGATCCTGTATTGTAAACGACCTTTGAATAGCAAATGCAAACTCTCTTTTGCCTCACGAAGCTGAAGGAGAGTGCATACACACACGTATATATGCTCACACACATGCCTGCATGCCACACCACCCTGGGAAGGTAACACTCCTGCCCTATCTTAGACATTTCTTCCTGGGCTCTGCAGAAAGTTTTACAGACAAAGAAGAAAGATAAATTTGGGACTCTCTTAGGTTGTTTTTTTTTTTTTCTTTCCTGCAGTGCTTCTGACAGTCTGCAGATGCTCCCCTCAAAATACAGAATCATAGAATTATAGAGAGGTTTGGGTTGGAAGGGGCATTTCAAGGTCATCTAGTCCAACCCTCCTGCAGTGAGCCGGGACATCTGCAACTACAGCAGGTTGCTCAGAGCCCTGTCCAGCCACTTGGAATGTTTTCAGGGACGGGGAATTGATCACCTCTCTGGGCAACCTGGGCCAGTGTCTCAACATCCTCACTGTAAAAAATGTCTGCCTTAGATCTAGTCTAAATCTCCCCTCTTCTAGTTTAAAACCATTACACCTTGTCCTGTCACAATAGGCCCTGCTAAAAAGTCTGTCTCCATCTTTCTGATAGGCCCCTTTAAGTACTGAAAGGCCACAAGAAGGTCTCTGTGGAGCCTTCTCTTCTCCAGGCTGAACAACCCCAACTCTCTCAGCTTGGCCTCACAGCAGAGGGGTTCCAGACCTTGCATCATTGTTGTGGCCTCCTCTGGTCCCCCTCCAACAGGTCCTGTGCTGAGTACTCCAGAGCTGGAGCAAGCACTGCAGGTGGGTCTCAGCAGAGCAGAGCAGAGCAGAGGGGCAGAATCCTCTCCCTTGACCTGCTGCCTACGCTGCTCTGGATGCAGCCCAGGATGCGATTGGCTTCTGGGCTGTGAGCGCATGTTGCCATCTCATGTCCAGCTTTTCACCCTTCAGCACCCCACGTCCTTCTCTGCAGGGCTGCATTCCCCAGCCTGTATTAATACCAGAGGTTGCCCCAACCCAGGTGTAGGACCTTACACTTGCCCTTGTTGAACCTCGTGAGGGTTACACAGGCTCACTTTTCAAGCTTGTCCAGATCCTTCTGGATGGATCCTGTCCCTCAGGAGTGTCAACTGCACCACTCAGCTTGGTGTCATCTGCAAACTTGCTGAGGGTGCACTCGATCCAGCTATGTCATTAAGTTGTTAAACAGCACTGGTCCCGGTATGGATCCCTGAAGGACATCACTTATCACCTGTCTCCATCTGTACATCAAAACGTTGATCACTATCTTCCAGATGTGACCATCCAGCCAATTCCTTATCCACCAAACAGTCTACCCATCAAATCCACATCTCTTCAATTTAGAGAGAACGATGTTGTGGGGGACCGACTGAAAGGCTGTACAGTAGTCCAGACAGATGACATCCATCACTCTTCCCATGTCAACCAATGCTGTGACTCCATCATAGAAGTCCACTAGGTTGGTTAGGCAGGACATGGCCTTGGTAAAGCCACGCTGGCTGTCTCAAATCACCTCCCTGTCCTCCATGTGCCTTAGCAGAGCTTCTAGGAGGACCTGCTTCATGATCTTCTCAGGCACAGAGGTGAGGCAGTGGTGCAACAAGTGGGCAATAACATCGGCTCTTTGGGCAGAATTTCCCTAGGATTCCTCCCTTGTATGCCTTCCCCGCTCCTGCAGGCTCTCAGGCTTTTTTATGTGTAGAAATGAGGATGGGAACGTGCATGCAGCTGTGTTTCGTTGACTTGTGCCTCAGGTGACCTGGGGTTTCCACCTTGCTTAAGCAGTTCAGAAGTGTCTGAGGCTCGATTTCAAAAGGCACTTCATTTCTAACAGGCAGGTGAATTTGGTGCTTAACTTCCAGTGAGATCTAACTAACCTGCCTTTGCAGTTCTTGGCAGGTGCCTCTCTATATCTTTAGGTAGAGCAATGTGAGGGGAAACATGGCTTTTAATAGCTTGTGAGTCACAGTGAGGCATGCCTGTACTGCAGGCGAGCAACTGTGGCTGTTGCACAGTGGAGATAGACCCAGGTGGCTTTTAAACACTCCCACACCACCAGCTGTCGAGCTAGGACCAGCCCGGGCAAACTTGCCCTGGTCCTATGGCATAGTGGAGCAATATGCAGGAACATCCCACAATCCAAAGGCTAGCGGACCAGCCCCAGGCTGTTAAAATAAATGATTGATTTACCAGTGTTGCCTTTGGTTTGCCCTTCTGGCAAATGAGTGTTCCCTGGGAAAGCCACGGGCTGAACTTAATGGAGGTGCAGTGCTGTGCAGATAGAGAGGAGCACAGCGCTCACTGGGAGCTGCTGGAAATGGCAGCAAAAATGTTTAGCTGACCAACTATGGAAAGAATGAGCAGGTTTAAATTACAGCAGGAAGGATTTCGGTCAGACATCAGGAAACACTTTCTACCGGTAGGAAAAATAAAGCACCAGCTACAGCAAATAGCTTTGAGTACATCACAGAAACCGACAGACTCTAAAAGGGATGTGCATGGTGCAGTGGTGAGGTTAGTCATGGCATGAGGAGATTGATGTGCACCTGTGGCTGAGCTCACCCCTGCAGATGGGCTCTGAAGCACTTCTGTGTGTATCCTAAAATCAGTGTAACTTGGCACAAAGCTGGAGATGGGAAAGAAACAGAAAGTGTCCTGGATGGGAATAGAGGTTGAGATGAGGTTGAGGATGGAGATGGGGATGAGGATGGGGATGGGGATGGAGATGATGGGGATGGGGCACAAAAGTATGACTGTTAGGCCTAGGGAAATACAGCTCGGTTCTTAGCTCTGCTGCACTTCCCACATGACCCAAGAAAACCCCTTACCCTTGCTGTACATCCTTTGCCTACCTTTGCACTGATGTTCTGAGCGCTGTCCTCCCTTGCAGTGTTGTTGTACATCAAATGAGCTATTTAAAGCCAGTAGCAAACAAGCCTTACAGAGATATTTTCTATTATTCCTGATTTTGTGGACTCCAGGGCGACCGATTATCGTATTTCCCTGTGATCAAAATGTTAGCAGTTATGATAAAGGATCCTTTAGGGTTTAAGACAGATACAGACTCTTTTAACAACATTTATTCTGAAGAAGATTCATCTTTACTCTCTTGCATGACAGCTGGTTTTTGAGGCATGAGCTGGTTGCAATTACTTTGCCTCTGTAATTCCATCTTCCCCACACTCTTCCTGGCTTCAGAGACGGTGGAGGATGGTCACCTGTGTGGAGCTGTGCATGAAAATTGGATCCCAGCTGCAGGCAAGGGTAGGAGGAAGTGAACGTGGAATATTTCAATTTAAAGTGTGTTTATTGTGCATTCTGTCACTGATTTGATGTGAAAAAAATTTGCATCCAAATGACAGCAGATTTGCATCTCTCCTTTCATTGACTGCAGATGTTGAAAAAAGTATATATTTGAGGGTTTTTTTTTTAGGCTTTCAAAACATCTTAGAGGAGATTTTGGCGGCTGCCCTATTAATGCATCTATGTAGATATGCTGACCTCTCCTGAAAACAGCAGGCTGATGCCAGGGCACTTACATAGAGATGTTTGCCGCAGCACTCTACGATCTTTGGCTTTCTGAGATTTCCAGCACCATTTTGGAAAGATGTGGGGTTGACACCTTCAAACACAGAACCATATCTTATAAAAATGGATCTTTACATGGAAAGATTTTTCTGAGTAATATGAGGATGCTAGTTGGATTTTATAACGGTTATAACAGGTTAAAGAAAATTCTAAGCAAGGCTCTAAGCAACCAGGAGGCATCCAGAGACTTTTGGAGACATCTTCCACTGTCAGTAGCGGACACCAAGATCACAGCAGCCTTGGGCAACAATGGACTGAAATTGCTCATCTTCCCCTTGAACTGGGTGGTTGATTGCATTTTTGAGGTGATTGTGAGCATCTTTGGCAGCACAGGAGATGGGGTGAGACCTGCCTGAGGGGACACTGGCTCTGCAGGGCTCCCCTGCCCAGCCTGTGCCTTCAGAAACCAGTGACTGTGGTGCCTGGCTTTTAAGCAGAGCAGGAATAAACACCCTTCCTTTGTTTTCTGGGCAGCCCTCATTTCTGGAAAGCCTGGGCCTGCTTATCAGAGGACTGGTGAATATTTACGTACATACTGTGTACACAAAGTTATCTGGTGTGGAGCACTCTGCTTTGTCTACACTATAAGAGCTCCTAGAGCAAATTTGCAGTGCCAGTGGAACTGGTGAACAGGGCACAACGTGGGTCCTGAAAACCATCCAAGCAGTAGCTGGTTTCCTCTCCTAATCTCCTGAGGAATGAGTTGAAAATTTAGCCTCTCGCTTGACTTAGTTTGTTCCAGTCACCAGTGTTTCAAATGCTGTGTGGGAATCAAGGACCTTCTTTTCCCCCTGTCAAGGTATTTTTTGACCAGGGAAGCTAGAAAAGTGACCAAAGGGAAAAAGAAAGAAAAAAACCCCAAACAACCAGCAAACATAAACAGGAACAAGGCAGCTAATGAACCAAGCTTTGCTGGGGTTGCTGCAACTCTACAAAAAATCAGCAAAAAAGTTACTGTTCTAAAGCTGTCGGGTTTTAATAAGATGCTATCGCTGTAGAGATTTTTTTAACAATAGCTCTGCATCTGTCTTCAGCTAGGAGGTATAAATAGATTTATACCTTTCTCTCTATGTATATGATTTTATATATAGGTGTGAGTGCACATTACGTGTATGCACGTGTATGTGTATGTAAAATATGCACATTGGCTAGGTAGAGCCATCCATCTATCAAGTTATTGGCCTATCTTGTGCTCATTCGAGACAGGGTTTAAAAGGAATTGCCTAAATACATAATACATGCTGGGTTTTTTTCTTTTTAAGAGATGAGTCAAGTCAAATGCTATGATATAAATTTTTAATACCCCTATGACCTGATTTTTTTTTCCTCTTGTGCAAGGAAGTTAACAATATGAAATGCCTTTCTGTTGTCTCTAATCATGGACTGATTTGATAAGCTGTAATTATTATTCATATTTGAGATCTGCAGCTAGGGAGATTCAGGAGGTGTGGGGACCATTGGGATGTTTAGGTTTATTATTATTTATTACAGCTATGAATAAAAGAATAACGATTTCAGAGATTCTGCCAACTACAGGAGGCTGCAAATTTAACCCTTTTAAAAACCGGTGCACTTCTTTTGCATCTGATGGATGATGGAAGTCTCTTTAATCATGTTTTTTGGTTCTTTACCCCATTGGAGCAATTGGAAAACTGGAAGAAATGGAAGGAATTATTTTTGTAGGCCCTATCAAAACTCATTGAGCTTGTTGCTTGACTTTGGTCACCGTTGTTTGGCCCTTAGGAACACTGGAAGAAAACTGCAAGGAGTAGTCATGTCACAGCTGCTGTTGTGGTTATAACTGTTCATCATCTTACTGGATACAGCATTTAAAGGCAAGTGGCAAGCAGAGACAGAGCTGCGATCCCTGTTATTATGTGTATCCAGTGCTTGACAAGTGTCTTGGCAAGGGTGAAGGGGCTTGTTAGGTGGGAAACAGCAAAGAACATTTTCAGTTGAAGACCGATATGTGCTTATGTTCATTTTGGCACTGCTTCTTGTGTCCAAGCCCAGAAAGCTCTGGCCGTCTGGGAACCATAAGTGTCCTTGAAAATGTCCTAGTGGCTGCACCAAGTTGGACTGAACACAGAGGTAGAAAGGCAAGTGCAGGCGGAAGTTTGTTTTTAAGCCTCTAAGATATCTATGCAAAAGAGAGGACACATGTAAAATGGATGCCTGGTAAGGTGCCGGGGGTGTTGGGGAATAGGTCAGTTGGCTGTGATTTAGATAAAGGAGAAACTGGAGAAGACAGACCCTGTCTCACTGTGGGGCCTTTGCTGTAAGTACAGAGCAATACTTTTGTTGATGTAGGCCCAAGGTCCATAGGTTACTTCAGGGAGGGGGTCAGCTCCTCCTGGGTCAGGCCTGGTGCGCACCATTGCGTCTTCTGCCACATTCTTCTTCTCTGAGCATTGCCAGGCACCGTCCCTTCTCCTTGCCATCCTGCTCACCTCAGCAGGTGAAATTTTTGGAATGTCAGGACATTAATACAGATCTGGGAGTTTTTGCTTTAGCCTCTGGCTCCCAGCCACCATACGATGCAGTGCCAGAGCCCTGGAAAGGGGAGATGGTCTAGTAACCAAGTAAGTAGTCTTTAGAGACTACTTACAAGCATGCCAGCCTGCATTAAAAAGGATCCATCAGTTAAGACCCCCAAATTCTACCAGGCTCCTCAGTAGTTTCACTGAAGGGTTTCTGGCACCTCATTTGAACTCTTGGGTCTAAATAAGGTTTTAAGGGTTTAGCACTGGGCACTGGTTTGAACCTAAGAGTGTGGGAATAAGTTCTTCTAGATGTCCTCCACATGCAAAATGTGATAGTTTTATTGTGGATGAAAGAAGGGAGGAGCAGTGTCTGCAGAGCCTTTTGCTGCTTTCAGATCTGGAACCAGCATGGCAGGGAACTGTCCAAGGAACAAAACAAATGTGTTTGTAGGCTACTGATACATCTTTCAAGTGATCAAAGTTCTTTGGGCTGCCCCTCTTAAAGCCTTTGACTTCTGTGGGTGGATGGGTGCAAATGCATTGTTCCTGTTAGCCTCCCAGAGTCAGAGACAGAATTACCTTCAGTCATAAGAGAAAAGGAAGCTCAGGGGAGACCTTCTCACTCTCAACAACTCCATTAAAGGAGGTGGTAACCAGGTGGGGGTGGGTCTCTTCTCCCAAGGAACAAGCAACAGGACAAGAGGAAAGGGCCTCCAGGTGTGCCAGGGGAGGTTTAGCTTGGACGTGAGGAAAAATGTCTTCCCTGAAAGGGTTGTCAAGCCCTGGACCAAGCTGCCCAGGGCAGTGGTGGAGCCTCCATCCCTGGAGGGATTGAAAAGCTGTATAGACATGGTGCTGAGAGACATGGTTTAGTGGTTGCCTGGAAGTGCCGGGTTAACAGTTGGACTTGATAATCTTAAAGGTCCCTTCCAAACAAAATGATTCTATGATTCTATAACTCTCTCCTGTCTCCATAAGTACAGACTGCTCTTGAAAGAGAAACAAATACATCTAAGTAACATCCCTTCTGAAAAATGTGGGTGTAGATTCCAGGAAAATATGCTTTCATAAAACTCATAGTTGTAGGAGGCTTAGCCATGTGATGGCCAGAAACACCAGAAGGAGGAGCTCTGCAGCCAGAGGCCATGGCTTGAAAAATATATGATCAGAAACTTGAAATGTTGCTTAGTGAAGGGAAGAATGATGCTTGTGGGGAGCGGCCTGGTGCAGCTGCCCATGGCTTGCAGTGGGAAACAGCCTTAACAGGCATTGGTGTCTCTTGCAGAAACTCCGGTACCCACTTGCTACACAAAGGTCTGTTGGCTGGTGGAAATTTCGAATAACAAGAGGCTGGGAGGGCCAGTGAGGCTTTAGGGAGTGGTGTTGCAAGGGGGTAAGAAAAGCTGTGACATTTCAATGCCATTTCCTTATTCTCAGTTTCCTGAAGTTGGCATTTCTCTGAAACATACTCAGAGGCAAGGAATTAATCTCAGAACAGAAAATATACAGATCTTTTCCAGATAACCACATTTTCAATGAAATCAGAGTCCCTGTATGTTGCAGCTTTATATCTTCACTCTTCAACTGTTTTGCGTGTTAAGATTGTCACACCAGCAAGACCTCCAACAAATTACATGTCCTGTGTCTCTCTTTTCCAGTGAAGGCTATGCCAGGCTTCATGTCTGCTAGCTTTCTAGTCCTTGCATGTTTTCCCATCCACCCTTTCATGCTGCAGTCTCAACATCTTTTCCTTCCTTCCCTTTACCAGGGCAGAAGTTTGAAGATGTGAGCTAAAACATATGCCATTGTCCCTTCCTAGAGATGGACAAAGTATATTGTTATGCTCCAAATGTGATACTTTTTTCTCCCATTAAATATTTTCTAGCTGCATAGGCCAACCATCTGTTTCTTTCCCTCTTCCATCATGCAGTTCTTTGCATGTTCTTCAAATTAATTATCAATTAAGAACCGGAAAGACTGGATAATCAAATTACAGAATGGTAAGATGGTCGAAGTAAACCAGCACCTTATTAAAAGCCTCCAGATATTTAATAAGACAATAAATTCCTGATCTTTTGTTCTAAAGATGAACCTTCAGCCCAATAAATGAAAACAGAGTGACATGTATCTCTTCTCGGTCATTTATTTATGAACATAGGAAATGACATTGACTAACCCCTGTTCCATTCCAGATTTCAGATTGCAATCTCCTCCTCTCAGATGTCAAACTAACCCAGATAATAAAACAGCTTGAGTCTCAAGACATTCCCCAGAGAAATAAGAAAGTTCTTTTTTTCTTTTTTGTGCTAAAGGGAATCTGGTTTATAAGGCATGACATTAGCTGTCCTGTGGCTCTGTGGTTATCCCAAAAGGAGGAGGGGGCATCTGTTTTTGGGGAGAAGGCAGAGCAGCAGTGCTGGCTGCTGTGCCCTTGGGCAGCCATAGGAGTGTGCAGTTGGACCATCTTTCAACACCCCTCTGTTGAGCGGTGCTCAGAGAGGGAAATTTATGAGGCTTGGCAGCAGGGTTGGCACACAGGGCATGCTGGGGAATATAAGGATGGCGGAGAGCTGATTGTGCCCTGTGTGATACCTGAGAGATTCTGGCTCTGACCATCTGTACAGTCTGATGTGCCTAAATCTTTCCCGCAGTAATCCCTCTGGCTGCTTGGCCTCCTCTTGTAGATACAATCACATCATGTGGTCACAAAGGTGGTGGCTCATCCTCAGCCATGAAAGCAGAGATTCACCAAAATTTAGGGCTGGAGAAAGGCTGGAAGAGGTCATGCTGTCTGGTCGCAAGCCCCAGGAGATCAAGTTTACCTATCCCACTCCTGGTGATCAGGCTGCCACCTCTAATAATATGGTAACTTTCATTTTGAATTGCAATTTTACTAATGGAACTAGAGGGCAGCTTTGTGACTGTGCTGAGAGCACACATGCCCTGTAAGCCTCCTTTGCTCTGGGGAAGCATCTTTAAGGGGCTGCAGCTTCAGTTTGTTGAGCCCCTTGGGCGTACAGCAGTCAAGAGTAAAGTTGTGTATTTAACACAAACAACCGTCACCATTTCATGTGGTTCCTGACGACAACTCATTTGCTTCAGCATTATTCCCATCCTTCTTTCTCCCTCCTCCAAAGCCTCTTCCATCACCCCCTGCCCTCAATCCAAATTCATCAAAGCCTCATAGCCATCACAGCCTGCAAAGCATCCTCTGCACATTCTCCTAACACAATTGCACATAATTAAGCAGTACATTTACATGTCAGACTAAACCCACTGTCCAAGCTGCTCGTTCTGCTTTGTGCAGTGCTGTGCCAGGCGTCCTCCAGAAAGGATGCAAATCACGGCACAGAAAACATATTATGAGTGGCACACAAGATCTGTACCCACTTTGCCCATTGTGTCAAGAAAACAGAAATGCTTGTCAAAATACCAGCTCGAGTAGGAGCTCACAGCTTCTGGAGGAATAAAAGAACCATGTTGGCAGGCACAGGACTAGACAGGCAGATGTCCTTCTCTCCACCCACTAGAATTTTATTGGCAATTGAGTTAACAACCTCTTTGCATATGAAAGTAACAGAGAGGCGCTGCTGCGGCCTCGCTGGCAGGAGACTTGGCTGCAAAACCAGTGAGACATTTGACAAGGAAGCAATATGTTAGCAACATCTCTTCATCCGTGTTATCAGGGCCAAATTGCCACGGCACTTGCAGCCATGCGGAGGCATTAGATGCAAAGTGTTAGACGCCCTGCCATTCTTCCTCATCATTTTCTCCTTTCTCTTATGCCCCTTTTCAGAGCAGCCTGGTCCTGACACTTCTCTTCAAGTGGCTCCAGAGCCAATCCTGCCTTGTGCTGCTGTATATCCTTAGAAAATAGGCTGCCAGGTGCTGAACACCCACATTTTGAAATGATGGCTCACGGTAATAAATGGTTCCGGTGGTTTTTTGTTTGTTTGTTTATTTTGGTTTGGTTTTTATTTTTATTTTTTCTGTAGAAGCAATTGCATTTTCAGATTTTCCTTTAAGAGGTCACATTTCTGAGCTGATGAATGGAAGGAATACAGATTGGCAAAGCCTCTCCCCACGTTGAATCCTTACAACAGAATTTGTACCCTACAGCAGTGGTCCCCATACTCTTTAGAGTTGCTGACTCCTAGTCTACCTACAGTGGAAAGGCAGAGTTCCTTGTGGCAGACTGACAATAACCTTGCAGTGATGAGGTGTATTTCATGGGTCTCTGGATACTGAGGTGTATCTGAACACACCAATGGATCCCCAGGAGAAAGGTGTTGTAGAGAAATCCATAGAGGGCTGAATAGGCAGAGAAGTGTAACCATGTCAGCAGTCTCAGGGGGGGCCCTGTGTAGCTGCAGTCTGCAGCAGAAGCTCTGCCCTTGTGTTTACCAGGGAGAGAGGGAGGGATGGGGAATGTTGTAGGAAACCTGCCCAATCTCCTAGCCAGCTATTGAGCCCTCTACCAAAGGGAGTCCAAACAATATGGAAAGACTTTGCAACTGAATTGTTTTCTCACCAGTTCCTTCTCACTCTCTTTTAAGGCTCATTGGGTTTAATAAACCATTGCAAACTGCTGGGGTCACATTCTGCTGTCTGTACGGCTTGGAGGTGAACAGCTCTCCCATTAAGCATCAAGGGATTATGGGAAATTCCTACACTGAGCTGAGGAATGAAATTGTGGCAGGAAAGCTGAAGGCGTCCTTCTACCTCTGTGAAGGTGCCCCTGAAATCAGTGCATGGACAGCACAAATTACCTGTGGTCTATCTGTGTGCAGGCAGGGAGGTGTGTCACAGACATGTATGGTGTGGACCCTTGTGAAGATCTTTCCGTACTGCTGGGTTTTGGCTTCCCTGTGCACAGCCCCCTCCACTTGCTGCCACTGCCTGCAAAGGACCAGTTGGTCACCAAGAAAGGGAACCAATCTCGCTGCTATAAAAAGAGTGAAGCAGAGGTGGAAGGGAATTGAGGAGACTGACTGCAGACATGACTTAGGTCCATGCAAGGGAGGCCACCCATGTCCATCCCTCGGCTCTGAGAGACTAGGTTTGCCCATCGCCTTTCTGTGTCATCCCAGTGGCTAACCACAGGCACAGATAGCCAGCATCCCTACAGATCTTTGCATTGCACACTGTCCATAGGGGTATCATGAACTCTCTCTAGGTTGGTACCATACCTTGTTGTGTGTTCCTTTTTCCTCTCCCCCATGCCTTCTTCCCAAGCATCACTCTTTGAGAAGTATCATCATTGCTGCTGTGGTTTCTTCTATAAAGCACAAAATCAGACCTGCTGCCTCTTCAGGGCAGACATTTAAGCTCCCCATCTCACTGTCTTCACTGTGATGGCCAACAAAGCCATCTTGTTTTAATGGCTAGGGAAGGTTACATGATCAGAGGGCTGGAACCCCTCTGCTGTGAGGCCAGGCTGGGACAGTTGGAGTTGTTCAGCCTGGAGAAGAGAAGGCTCCAGGGAGACCATCCTGTGGCCTTTCACTAGGCTGCATCCCCAGCAGCATGGGCACCAGGTCAAGGGAGAGGATTCTGGTCCTTTGCTCTGCTCTGCTGAGACCCCTGTGCAGTGCTTGGTCCAGCTCTGGAGTCCTCAGCACAGGAGAGACATGGACCTGTTGGAGGGGGACCAGAGGAGGCCACAACAATGATGCAAGGTCTGGAACCCCTCTGCTGTGAGGCCAAGCTGAGAGAGTTGGGGTTGTTCAGCTTGGAGAAGAGAAGGCTTCAGGAAGACCTTCTTGTGGCCTTTCAGTTACTTAAGGGGGCCTATAAGAAAGATGGGGAGAGACTTTTTAGCAGGGCCTGTTGTGACAGGCCAAGGAGTGATGGTTTTCAACTAAAAGATGAGACGTTTAGACTAGATCTAAGGAAGATATTTTTGACACTGAGGGTGTTGAGACACTGGCCCAGGTTGCCCAGAGAGGTGGTTGATGCCCCATCCCTGAAAACATTCCAGGTGAGGTTGGATGGGGCTCTGAGCAACCTGCTCTAGTTGAAGATATCCCTGCTTGCTGCAGGGAGGTTGGACTAGATGACCTTTAAGGGTCCCTTCCAATCCAAACCATTCTATGATTCTATGGTTCTGTGCTGCATGCAATGTTTCTCACAACAGCTTGTCTTTCAGCTGTTGCCATCTCAAGCCTGAGGTCTGACTCTACTAACCTTGTGTTTTAAAGCATGTTCTTCCCTCACGGTCAGCAGCATAGTGGCATGCCACAGCAAGTCAAGCTCTTTGTGTGACCGCAGTGTATAAGGTGAAGATGTACCCTGAGGTTCCTCCAGGCTGCTCTCCTGGAAGGCTTTCCCAGTTTTCTTGCTGGCCTCAGGTGGGACAAGCACATCTTCCCTTCTCCCTCTTCTGCTCCCCTACCCCTCTCTGACTTGTAGAATCATTGCTCCAGCCCTGAGAGACTTCTAGGTCACAATGCCCATTTTATGAGAATAGAAAGCAAGATTTTCTCATTGCTTCAGATGCCCTGCATGAGGCTGGGGACAAGTTAACTGGTTTAGAGGTCATCTCTCCAGCATCATCTCCATGAAATCCCGTAGAATTAGTATTGAATCTAGAAACTTACGGAAATCCCACCTGGTAATTTCTTTCTGCCTCTCTCTCTTCCTCTGGGCAATGGTTACCTCTCCTGAGCAGATGTATGGACTGGTCATTTCTATTCCCTGCATCCCCAGATAGGCATGACAATCTCTGTGTGATGACCAAAGGTGGTGTACCTCGTGTAGATGTTTTAAGCTTTTATGTTGCTCTACTTCCTGAACTGTGACAGACTTAAATAACAGCTGTTGGTTGCACACTGACTTGTTCATGAACAAAATATGCAAACCCTGGTGTCTCTTGCCAAGTCACTGCTCTAGTTGAAGGTCAGAATGGTGCTCGGTTCCTCCTTGATTGGAGGACAGAAGCACTGAAAGCCCTGCTGGGCTCTGAGCTCAGCAGGAAACCACGGGCAGTGCCTAGGTCAAGCCTAGGTCTGGAGTCTGATGAATACTAGAGTGCAGGAGTCAATACAGCTGTGTTCAAGCAAAGCTTCTTACAGGCTTGTGGCTTTTTTGGAGTGCATCTCCAAGCGCTGCCTGCCAGCCAGAAATTCAGTCACACCATCTGGATTCTGCCAAGGGACGAGAAACAAAGATTGCCCTTTGAGTTGTGGCATGGGGAAGGAAAGGAGAAGGATATCACCTTCTGTGGATGCCAGTGAATGAGTTACCAAACACTTTTGCTCGCTCCAACTCCAACAGATGGCAGAAGAGCTTCCCCAGGTGTCTGGCTAATGTTCCCATGTGAGCCTTTCCTTGCTGCCTGCCTGGATGCTTTTTCTTCAGTGCTAATTGGAGAATGTTCCTCACTTCCCAAGGGTACATGATTAGAGGGCTGGAACACCTCTCCTACGAAGACAGTCTGAGAGAGTTGGGGTTGTTCAGGCTGGAGAAGAGAAGACTCCAGGGAGACCTCATTGCAGCCTTCCAGCACCTGAAAGGGGGCTACAAGAAAGCTGGGGAGAGACTTTTCACAAGGATGTGTAGTGATAGGATGTGGGGCAATAGCTTCAAACTGGAAGAGGGGAGATTTAGTTGAGAAATTAGGAAGATGTTCTTCACTATGAGCAGGGGGAGACACTGGTAAAGGCTGCCCGGGGAGGTTGTGGATGCCTCAACACTGGATGAGTTCAAGACTAGGTTGGATGAGGCTTTGAGCTACCTGTTCTAGTGAAGGTGTCCCTGCCTATGGCAGGTGGGTTGAAACTAGATTATCTTTAAGGTCCCTTCCAACCCAAACCATTCTATGATTCTATGATTCCCATGTGACATGTTGCCCTGTATGGGAAAACACCTGCTGAATTCACAAGTCTTATGAGGAGTGGCTGAGGGAACTGGAACCATTTAGTCTGAAGAAAAGGTGGCTCACAGGAGACCTTATAGCTATCTACAACTATCTGAAAAGAGATTGTAGAGATGTGGGTCTGTTCTCCCAGGTAACAAGTGATAGGACAAGAAGAAATGGCCTCAAGTTGTGCCAGGGGAGGTTTAGGTTGGATATTATGAAACATTTCTTCACTGAAAGGGTTGTCAAGCCCTGGAACAGGCTGTCCAGGGAAGTGGCTAAATCACCATCTTTGTACGTTTTTAAAAGTTGTGTAGATGTGGGTTTTAGGGACATGGTTTAGCAGTGGACTTGGTAGAGTTAGGATAATGATTGGACACAATGATCTTAAAGGTCTTTTCCAACTTAAATGATTCTATGATTTTATAACCAGAGAAGTTGCCCCTTGAGTTGCTAGTGAAGCTATCCCAAGGCATTGCAGAGCCATGTATGTCTACCACTACAACACATGCCCTGGGTAATCTTCCAGGATAAAAAGTGCCACCACTCATTTTCTCTTCATGTTTTCCTGTTCTGTACAGTACTTAACAGAGTACAGACATCTTTGCTGCTGTGTTTCTCTTGTGTTGTCACGGACATTTCCAGTCTGGGATCCAGGAGCACAGGACCAGACATGCACAACATGATTCTCATTTTTCTGCCATATAAATTACAGTTATCACTTGAAATACTCTGTCATCCCTCAGCAAGTTGCTCACCTGTAGGTTTCTCCACTCTCAAAACCAGGCTGGAAAGGGTCCATCAGAGATCCTGCTGCTGCTCTTCACGTTAAGATGTTTCTGCCTCAGGCTGGAAAGGAAATAATAATTTACTTCAAACCTTCAGATGAATGTACAGCACCAGTGCCAGATATAGCTGCAGTAGGTATGGCTTTCTCTAGTCTCTGGCAAATGTATAGCTGGCTCCTACAGCTGCAACCTCACTTGGGGTATGTTTAGGAGAGTGCTGCAGGAGGAGAGGGCACTAAGTGGGTGAGGAACAGCATGTCATCTGAGACTGCAGCAGCTACGTGGGGGGAATTTGTGCTGGAGCCTAATGAGACTCCTAGTAACATTTGCTCCTCATGTTTTCCCCTGCAGATGAGATCCTTAGAGAGGATTGTGTGATTTTTCTGCTTTCCCTCAATGGCTTTCCATTAGTGAAACATCTGTTAGTGTCTGGAGAGGCTTCCTCATGGCATAGGTCTGCAGTAGAAGCTGAAGCATGGAGCTGTTTCCTAAAAATTCAGCTCCCATTACATTTCTCTAAGACAAAGCCACACAGCTGTGTGGATAACCCTGAACACATGAATCAACAGCAACAGACACACTCATGGCTGCCCACATCTGCAGAGACCTGAAATGCTGGCACCAAGAGCTGTGAACTTTTCCTGTGATGTGAAGATGAAGGGGAGTTCCCTCTTTGCACAGGTCCACCTTGCCCATGCAGGATCTGTGGTAAGACTTGTGGGAAGACACACTGGTGAGCAGGGATAATTATACTTCTTTCATTTCACACAGATATTCCTAATGGGATCAATGGGTCTTGCCTCCAGAGGACCTGGCCCATTGTGTTGTTTTAACTGTCCCCCACAGCTGATTGTTTAAAAGGCTTTTGGAAGCCAGACTTCAGTTCCAAAGTCACTTTGGTGGTTTTTAAATTGGCATCTTCCCTCTCTACCAGTGGTTTGGAGAGGCTGTTATCCTAACAGGGCACAGCATCACCCTGCCAAGGTGCTTAAACAATGAACAACCAAATTCTAGGAACACCAAAGGATCACTTAGATTAAGTCCGCTCTAGGACATGGAACACCTGTCTCTGGTCTCTCCTGTTATTACCTTAGTTCTCTGCCATGCTTTTTTTTCACAGCATAGAGTACATCATGAAACACATAAAACACAAGAGCAGTTGGAAGTTTGCCGTTGACTTCCCGTGACCAGTCCAACCCAGACAAGCAAGAGAACCTCATTTTCCACTTCCCAACCTTCCATCACAAATCTGCACACTTCCTAATGGCTTGCATTCAACCAGAACTTCCCATCAGCTCCTGAAGGAAGGCAGCAGATGTATAACTTAGCAATGCTGTGTTCAATCATAACATCAGAAAAATGCATAAAATAAAGAAACTGTAAGGTCCTCAACATTGAAAAAGAAAGGCTTCTGTCATAGAAAGCCATGGTCTCCATGAGCATTTCTGTATTCGATTTTCTGCTTGAAAATTCATTCCAAGTATCAAAGGCTCTAGTGTCTCCTGATAATTCCTTCTGGTCAGTGAATAAGCATCTGCTCTCTCTGATTGTGGGTCGCTTCTCTTATACAAGGCCTGATTGAGACATCCATCTCAAGGTCAGAAATGAGGCTGAGCTTGTATTGTTCACCTAAAAACACCCACCAAGCGGCAGAAGAAAAAGAGAAAATAACATGTCTTTAAAGTGGACATGGGTAATGCGCCTTTTGTTGTAATTATGATGTAAAGAAGAGTCAACTGTAGCATTCTAATGCATTAATTGCTCATTAGTTGCTAGGGTTATATATTTTTGCTGCAAAGGGATGAGGTACTTGGATGGAAAATGTCCTATTTGAAAGGGGGAAAAGATTAAAGGTTTAGAAAGAGGATGGTGAATGTGGTGTGATTGGAGCATTAAAACAGAGTATTCTAACCATAATAAAGCACCCACTTATCAACAGGACCTAAGCAGATCATTGGTCAAGAACAGCTTTGCACAAACACCAGCTGCCTTCAGAATGCTTGGAGATTACACGGCTGCAAAGTGTTTTGGCCGTTGGGGCTGTAAAAACCTGGGGTCTGCCCACTTACTCCTCTGCTGCTTGCAAGGCTGTAAAAAGAAACTTGAAGAATCATCACCTGCCTTGCAAATTATCCAGTCCTGATGTATTTGCAAGGTGGAGCCTTTTCTTTCCTACTTTTGCGCTTTCACCTCTGCACAGTGTTCCACAGGCATTTCCAATGACAAGTGTCCCACCTCTGAAAAAAACCACGCCAGCCTTTCTGTGTCAAATCAGTGATAAAGCTTTCAGGGAAACAATTTCCTCCGTGACATTTGTAAAGGAAATTCTGCCTGGAAGGAAGCACCGGCAGGGTGAGCTCCTGCATGGCCCCAGATGCAACGAGCCATTTAAATTGCTTGATGCAGTGGGCAGGTGCATCACAAACATCCTGGGGCGGGGTGGGGGAGGAAGCATTTCTGAAATACTTATCATTTTTTAAATAGACTTTCCTTTTTTTTCTAACACAAAAAAATGTCTCTGATGGACTCCCCAGAGCGTGGGCTGAACTCCATCCTCTTTCATCTGGATCCCAGAGGTGTTCTCACCCCCGCTCCCTCCACCTCCACACCTGATGTCCTTGCCAAGCACATTGGGAAGATGCTCCAGTCTGGAGCACAACAGCATACAGCCTGGAGCTAGCTAGCTAGCTTGAGAGACTACTGATGAGCTGCCTGAGTGCTTCCCTTTCATTCCTTCCCAAGATTTGAGGCTCCATCTCCCTGTCTTGAATCTCCCAACTCATCTCAATCTCCCAAGTGGGAGATTCAAGAGGCAGAAGAGGATCCCCACTTATCTCTCCCATGCTGATGACTCCCATGCATCCCGTGAACCATGAGCATATGTGATGGCAGAGTGAGCAAGTCACTATCTGCACATCTGAGGGAGCCAGAAGAAATAATGTGGCCTGTGGGAATAAGTTGCCTCACCCCAAGGGCTGACCACACATGCTCAGGTGTTACCCCAATGCCTGGTCCAGCCGCAGGCCCAGACTTGCTTTGGTTAACGTGCTGTGAGTGGGTGTGTCTGCCACCTGCAAGGGCCCATTGGTATTAGATCATACTTCATGATCTTCAACAGTGTGAAACTAAGGTTGTGTGTTGCCTGTACCATCCAGTTTATGACCTAATGATGCATGAGAGAAAGTACTGGAAAGGGAATTTAAAGTACATAAAGTCCTGAAGCTCTGCTGAGCCAAATCTACATAGCTCACCCCTGGAATGAATACAGAAGGAAAGTCCTTGTGTTGAGCCATGAGATGCAGCAGATCTTATGACTATCTGCCAGGGGTAACTTACTGGGCATCAGTGGAGCACAGAACCGCTCTTGCAAAGCCATTACCCTTTCCATGGTATTGTTCATGAGTAGTGCAATGCCACAGTTTCTGGTCAAATCAAGCAACAGAAAACAAGGGAAGGTAAAATGTGTTTTCCTTGGAGAACTTTGTCTGCATTTTGTCAGCTGATGATCAAGCTTTGCTCTCTCATAAATGAATCCACAGTTTGTTGATGCTTTTAGTCATAGAATGCTTTGGATTGGAAGGGACCTTTAAAGGGCACCTAGTCCACCCCCCTGCAATGGCCAGGGGCATTGTCTACTAGAGCAGGTTGCTCAGAGCCCCGTCCAACCTCACCTGGAATGTTTCCAGGGATGGAGCATTGACCAACTCTCTGGGTAACCTGGGCCAATGTCTTACCACCCTCAGCATATAACATTTCTTCCTTCCCTATAGTCTAAGTCTCCCCTCTTTTAGTTTAAAGCCATCAGCCCTTCTCCTGTTGCAACAGGCCCTGCTAAAATGTCTGTCTCCATCTTTATGATAGGCCCCTTTAAGTACTAAAAGGCCACAATAAGGACTCCCTGAAGCCTTCTCTTCTCCAGGCTGGACAACCCCAACTCTCTCAGCTTGGCCTCACAGCAGAGGGGTTCCAGACCTTGCATCATTGTGGCCTCCTCTGGTCCCCCTCCAACAGGTCCATGTCTCTCCTGTGCTGAGGACTCCAGAGCTGGACTAAGCACTGCAGGTGGGTTTCAGCAGAGCAGAGCAGAGGGGCAGAACCCTCTCCCTTTACCTGCTGCCCACACTACTTTGGATGCAGCCCAGGATGCAATTGGCTTCTGGGTTGCGAGCGCATGTTGCTGGCTTGTGTCCAGCTTTTCATGCACCAACGCTCCCAAGTCCTTCTCCACAGGGCTGCTCTCAAACCCGTTATCTCCCAGCCTGTCTTGATACTGAGGGTTGCCCTGACCCAGGTGCAGTCCCAAACTTAAGGGTGGGACTTCACCCTTAAGTCTTAAGGGTGAAGCCAACCATGGCTTGTGAGAGTCATTTTTCTGTATGAAAAAAGCAAGTCCTATCAGAAGGACACTTGCTTGTCTTTCAAACGCATTTCTCACAGTAGCCAGCACTGATTTCTGAGACAGGTGACAGACTGGACAGCCACAGGCTGTGTACACCATGGGCTGTAGTGATTGTCGGCAGGCACCACATCCTGCTGCTGCTGCTGGGATGCTACATAGGTGAGAAAGGAGAAAGCTCCTTGTCAGATTGTGTCATTCCAGCTTTGTGGCAGTGGCCAGCTGGAGAGGTGGGTAGTAGATTCACTCAAGTCAAACAGCCAGCATGGATCAAATATTAAATACACGGCTGGTGGAACCTCAGCCACAGTTGATGCTACACATTTTTAACCAAAGAAACACGTGTCGCTGTGCAGCAGGGTGGTGGATGCTGCCAGGGAGATGCTGGTCTGCATCCACAAGCCCACTGCAGCCACGGGGGTCATCCTGGGAAGCAGAGGGGATCCTGGAGCATTGCCAGGCTGCAGAGCTGCTGCTGCCATCGCTTGTCCCAGGGGTCATATCTTCTGCCTCTTTAATCTCCCTCTGACCTTTGCTGTTACAGCCGGGAAAGCTGATCCTATTGATTTTATGTGGATTATGATTTTTGGTAGATTGCCCTGAAACCTGCTAATTGTGCACACAGCTATTTATAGTGTCTCAGAGTGGGAGTCAGAAATTTTTGATGGCGCGAAAGGTTATCTGCACACACATCTGCAGAGCTGACACTTCTGTATTTTCTCTTAATGGGTGGTCAGAGATATTTCAAGGTAGACATTTTCTGTCGAGTTTGAAAGGTGTCAGATATTTTACACTTTCTTTCAAAAGAAAAGACCTCATTTTCTGCTGTTCTTACAAAATTTCTTACCAGGAAGAAGCTTTGTGGTTTTGGGGGTGAACAGAACAATAATTCAGGGTCAGACCTGCTGCTGGCCAGGGTTCAAGAGACCACATGTTCAGTCTCTCCCCTTATCACAAGCAGCTAGAGAATAGTGTCAAGTCTGAAAGAGGAGGTCTAGCAGCTGCTCCATAACACAGTTCTGTGCCCAGCTGTGTGACTGCACCGCACCTTCCCAAGCAGCCTCCAAGTCTCCATCCTCCTGCATCCCACCCTGAATTTGGGGTGTCTGTGTCTGCAGCAGGGTCAGGTGGTAAAGCAATAGAGTTCAATGGAGGTGGAGCTGGGGCGCTCACTGCAGTCTTGGTTGATTTAGTTATGCAGTGATGGTCACACCATCTTTGCTGGCTTCTAAAAGCTTGATTAAAATGTAGGTACTAAACCAAGCAGCTAAAGCCACATCTTGTGCTAAAAAATGCATTCATGTCTTTTGCTCCTTGCACATCCCGCATGGGTTTTGCGTGTCTCCTTGCTTCCACTGAGAGAGGAAGTCAGAATAATTTTATGTACATCTAACAGTTGAAAGCTTGGAAAAATAAAAATCAGAGGTTTATTGAAGCTATTGCTATAGGATTCTGCACCTTCCTAGGCTGGCCCCGGATGCCTCTGAGCTATTTGTTCCTTTCCTGGCTTGTTTTCCACCTTTCCTTCTGGTGAAATTAAAAAGGAGCATCACTTGACTGATTTAGTCTAGCCTTGAACTCTGCAGTGTCAGTAAATATTGTTTCAGCATCATCACTCCGTTGTGCTGAGACCACTCGATACGTAGCCTGAACTGCTGCGCCAGTTGTAGTGCTTTGCAAAATAAGATACTGCCTCATCACAGATGCAGCCCACTGACTCCTTTAGTGAAAAGTGGGATATAAATTTTTTCCATGCATTGTGTTAAACGTTTGCTTGCAACAGCCTGGAGCAGTCATTCAGAATATTTTAAGACTGTCTTTCATACTGTTGAAATACCTGGCAGAACACAAAGGCCAAAAGTGGGAGTAATTGACTGCAGAATTATTCTCCACTGCCTGAAATAAAAGTAAAAACGGCTGTGAATGTAACAGGGAGTCATATCCACACCAAAATGTTCGTTGAGTCTCTTTGTGTAATTAGTCGCTATTATCCAGGTGCCACAAGTCAGTACTTCAGCAAATCCCACACTAACTTGGAAATCATGGACTTAGAAGGCAATAATCAAGGTCTTGGAGACTGAGAGCTTTGTAGATTTGTAGGGGCAAGGTATTTGTCCTCAGGCAGCGACTCTTGGCAATGGATCTTGATGGGGAAAACCTCCAGCGAGAATATCAGAGGAGTTCCCATGAACTTCAAAGACTGGCGGTACAGGTCCTGCCTGTGCCACTCCGATGGCTGCAACAGTTGTAGGCTGCATGCATTTCATAACCTAAGTCCTTTTGAACAGTATACAGCCACCTGGGATCTTTCTGATTCCTGGAAGATGGATCCCAGAGCCCCAGTGGTATGTCAGACCATGCTTGTTTTCTTGAGGGTATTCAGATCAGCTTCTGAAAGATCTAGTTTTATAGGACTTTTTCTTCTCCCAGTCAGATGCTTGTCTCCATCCCTCAGTCATCTCTGAGAATTGTGTTAAATCAGCCAAGGCTTATAAAAGATTACAAAACCTTGCTGAAAGCCAGAACTCCTTGTAAAATTGAGAAAGTGCATAGAAAGAAAAGGGGTGGGTGTGGTGAGAAAATGAAAAGAGGAGTGTCTCGGCTGAGAGGAGAAACCCAACACCTTCTCACCTGTAGAGGTGTATTGTTAACAAGGAAAGGGAGGCATCCAGTCTTGTGGGTGAGTAAAGGGAGAAGAAGGGACACCTGATGACACTCTGGGAGGGTAAATCACAAACCAATCACCCAAATACTTTTTCCCCCAATATATCTTTAGCCTGAGGAACTGAAGTGCTGGGGCCTGAGTTGTGGGCCTCATGTTGGAGTTGACCTATGAATGAGTCACAGCCTAGCAGAATGTTTTGTGTTTTTCTATTGGTTTAATGTTCCAGAGGCAGAACCTGGCCCACCTGTGTCTTTGTGGGTCTGCCTTCACCCAGGTGGTCATGGTTGGGGCAGAGGGTGAGGCCAGGACTATATTAACCAGGAGCTGATCAGTTGGAAGAGCTTTATGTGGGGTGTGGCTCCCGTTGGGGCTGGTCACTTCTTGTTGAGCTCTCTCAGTGGTGTCCTTCCATGTGAAGAGCCACTGAGGGAGCCATCTTGGTCTGTTGCATCCAGCAGGTGATGCTGGCATCACAGTGGGCAGCAGAGGAGCTGGGCCCACAGGAATTTACGGCAAGATTGTCTGAAAGAAGACTTCCGAGGGGATGTTGCTGAGTTCAGTGTTGACCTGTATGATCAGACAACTGACGGCAGCATAAAATGACGATGGCTGAACCAGCACAACAGGAACCTAGTGCTGAGCAGTATCACTGAGGCTGACAGTGATGACAAAACCCAAAATGGGTTTTGCAGAGTTCATGGTAATGGGCAATTCCCATGTTTTGAAGCAAATATGTATTAAACACATTGAATTTTTGGCTTCTGATATAACCTTTGGGGCAGTGCAGGTTAGCTAATAGCTGTCTTGGGCACTGCTTCCTTGGAGACTTCTCTGAAGGAGATGCTGCTGCTGAAGGGGACAGTGAGAGTTGATGTATTCACTGAGGTGAAGCACAGCACTGATTTAGATTGGCTCTTTGTTTTTCCTAGCTAGGCTGCAAATGTGTCGTCATGGATGCAACCAAACGAGGACACACTGCAGGATTGCACGTTGCATGCTGGCTCTTCATGTGCTGGCTTGCATATGAGTTTTGACCACTGACTTCTAAGACCATGCATTGCTAAGGAAACTTTTTACTCCAAAGGATGAGTCTTTGAATGGTAAAGGGTCAGAGCTCGAGCTGGTGTAGATCAGAGTAGCTCCCTGGGCCTCCATGAGCTCTGTAATTTTACAGCCACCATGTTATATTTTTTATGCTCTGCTTCATTTAAACACCATGGCTGCCTGGGCTGTAATCAAATGAGCATCTCATCCTCAGCCACTTTAAGAAAGACATGTTTTGTGCCAGGAAGCAGGAGATAGGTTACAGCTGGAGGTACTTTGGGGGTTTTTTTTTTGCTGACCACACTGCTCCCAGTTGGCTCAGTAAAGCAGGGCTTTATGCTTGGAGGTAGGAACTAGAGCTTCAGAGGCTAAACATCACAAGAAAGTCTGCCTGTTGCCACAGACACCAGGGCATGCATGTCTCCTGTGCTCAATAGGAGCAAGTGGTACCCAAGGAGCAGCCTGGCCTGTGGCTGGGAAGTTGGGTGTGTGACTGAGCATGGATCTTCTGCTACCCTGTGCAAACGCCCATGTGCAGAGGCTCCAGCAGAGCTGTATGGAGGCACCCTGGGTGCTGGGAGGGGGTATACTGCTGGACAGGCTTGAGAGGAAAGATGGGTGTAGGCAAAAGAGAGTTTAGCTGTGGAATGGCCGATGTCAGCTAGCCCTCACCCTCACTCTAAGACACATGCTGAAATGCCAGAGACCATCATTCTTTCAAGGAAGGCCAGTTTTCACAATTCCAGGGACTGAGGGGGGAACAAGGTTGTGCTTCAGGAGATCCCTGGACACAAGAAGGAGGGAGGGCTGGAGGCTAATGCCATGCCAGTGATGTTTGGTTGCTGTGTTGGTTTAGTAAGA
>VZZY01002366.1:6299-20853 GCA_013400335.1 Eurystomus gularis
ATTGAGGTACTGGAGCGGGTACAGAGAAGGGCAATGAAGCTGGTGAAAGGGCTGGAAAGCATGCCCTATGAGGAGCAGCTGAAAGAACTGGGCTTTTTTAGTCTGGAGAAGAGGAGACTGAGAGGAGACCTTATTGCTCTCTACAACTACCTAAAAGGAGGTTGCAGCGAGGCTGGTGTTGGTCTCTTCTCTCAAATTAGCAATGATAGAACAAGGGGAAATGGCCTCAAGTTGCGTCAGGGGAGGTTTAGATTAGATATTAGGAAGAAATTCTTCACTGAGAGGGTAGTTAGGCACTGGAATAGACTGCCCAGAGAGGTGGTGGAATCACCATCCCTGGAGGTGTTTAAAGAACGAATAGATGCGGCGCTTGAGGATATGGTGTAGTGATTAGAGAGATGCTAGGACAAAGGTTGGACTTGACCCTGGAGGTCCTTTCCAACCACAATGATTCTGTGATTCTGTGATTTTTTTTAAGCTTCTGCTTTTTAGTAAATCTTGAGTTCAGACTATTTGGTGCCGTATTACAGCCATTCCAGCACAGGTGAACTGAGTGGGAATGAGGGCTAGGAGCCTCTACTTTTAGCAAACTACATGTTGCATTTTGATTTCCTGCAGACATTAAAGAAAAAAGCAACGACACTGATGGCTTTAGCAGGCAGCAGGGTACATCTGTCCTGGCTTTACCTTTCAATTCAAGGACTCTGCTGGGCTGCTGCTACTCTGAAGAAACTGCTGCTTCCACTGCTTGACTTCTTTTCTCTTAAAGTACCCTTGCCAGTACTATACATATCCCAGCCTTCACCATTTTTAGTTAAGGAGCTGCAGGGACAGTGTTGTGTTCTCAAGGCTTCACAGCAGTTCAGGCTGTTTGAAAATTCTGCTAGTTGTTCACCTGGCACCATTTATTAGTTCTGGGATGTATGATACAAATCTAAGTGGCAGTATAGTTTTTCCTCCCTTTTGTCATTTGAACTTTCAGTTTTCAGTTACTCAGAGTCGGATCTGGCCCACTGTATAATTATTAGCAAATTTCAACTGTACACAGGCTAAGTAATTGGTTTTGACAGTATATTCATGTCATGGGTCTAACATATGCTAAAATACATGCATGTGCTTATGCATGGCTGGAAGTCAGCATAATTCTCCGAATAAGAGTGAAGGTCTGAACATGACCTCAGGAAAAGCTTTTTCTTTGCTTGGTGTCGTGCTTGGGTTATCACTGTATTTGTGCTGGCTTGAAGATGGAAGATGCAGCTCAGTGTTTTGGAAAGGCTGACACAACTGTATGATTACCTGAGCAAAAATCAGATACACATGCTACACCAAGGCAGCAGGGTAATGCTTTGCATGGCCACGTAATGAAAACACAAACCAGGGGTAGGCCTTGTAGCTTCAATGCTGCTCTTACTTACTTGCAGTTTGACATGCTATTTGTAGGATGACAAAAGTACCCTTTGTAACTTTGGCTAGAAGTTTCTAAAAAAAAATGGTCTCTGTATCAAAGTAAGGCTCACATCTTTGCTGCTGTAGAAAACAAATAAGCTCTATGTCTAATGTTCTTGCAGTCCACAGCAAGGCAGACTAAGCTAACTGCCTAATTGCCTGTGTTAGCTTCTGTTGTGGTTTTTTTTCTCAAGGTGGCAGCAAATTCCTTGCAAATATAAAGACAGCAGATGTTCCTCCAGACATTTTGGCATACCAACAGAACAGTAATGTCCTGTGTTCCAGCAGAATCCTTTTTCACAGTGATCCATTCTGGCTTGTTTTGGAGCAACGGTTCAGAGTTATCTCAGAGGTCTTATTTCAGTGTGCCTGGATTCATATGCCATATATAAAAAAGTAGGGTCATTCTATCCTTAAATTATTGCCTAGGTAGTGGGTTCTAATTATTGTATTCTGCATAAATAGCAGAAGAAGAGTTGAGACAGTGAATCATTTGGCATCTTCCTGCTGTTGTCCATTATCTTTCTCTGTAATGACCCTCAGATCTCTCTGGCCTCTGACATGCACTTCTTTTATGGCAAAATAAGCATGAAACTTTGTATGTTAGGTCCTGCAGCAGGCACTGCCTTTACTTAACCCTACCTTTGTGACATGCTAAGTTAATTCTTCAAAAATGCTGGAATAACTAGTGTGACACCTTTTTAGAGTAGAGCTGTATATTCTGTTTCATGCAAGAAATATTTATTTGGAGGTGGAATATTTATTATTAAATTCCTCCCTTACCTAATCCCCATGAAACCTTATTTAAATCCTACTGAACTCCAGTTATTACTGTAGCTCTCAGTGGTTTGGGGTTTTTAATTTTATAGTCTTGGATTTAAAAATGAAGTGCTGAGTGGGAGGGGAAAATGCTATTTGGAGTCTAGCTGGAAAACTATATTTTTTTTCTTGGCCATTCTGAAAGACGGGCATTTTCTAGCTTCAGTTGCTGAACCTGAAAACTACTGTGGAGATAATAAAAACTCCACCTTTTTTTTTGTACCTAACATTTAATTAATTGCATCAGTTTAACAGTTAGGGAATCTGTTATGTTAACCAAATCTTGTTTTCTGGGGACTGTCTTTGAAGCTTAGTCTGGCATAGTAGTTATCACAGAATTTGTGTGCATATAAAACAATGAATGAGCATGCAAATCTATCATTCTGGTGAAAAATAGTGGAAGCTGAAGAACCCTTTGAAACAGCACTATTATTCAACAGAGCATAGAATTCCTTTCTAGTGCTGTCTTACCTTTCCTGTAGTGATTTCTTCTTATCATAAATAATTGTTATAATTTGCTAGTTCTTATTTTATTCCTTAACTACTCTAATCTTAAAAGGAATATAGTCAACTGCTTGACTGACCCATCTTCCTCTCCCAGTTTGAAAATGCTATGTATAATTTATGACTCATTGAATATGATAAATCTTGTATTTTAAAAACTATATTAATGGTTACTGCATTGGACATGTCTGGATACAAACATTTCACTGCTGAATGATAAGATACAACCTAAAAAATTATTTGAGATCACTTAATCAGAGGCTTCTAAATATGGAATGTGCCCATTTTAAAATATGAAATAATAAACTATGGGGAAAAGTAAGATGCTGTTCACGGAAAACTATAGCCATTATGATTTCTATCAATCTAGAAATATCTATACACAACACTAAAACCAGCAGCTGTTCTGCATTTGACTTTTGGAGTTGACTTTAGTGCCTTATGGCATATTGTTTCACCAAATAGAAAGCTACTGAAAAGCTCTACATATTTACAGAGCTCCCGTCCTAAGTTATGAATCCAGGTAATATGCTATATTAGCTTGTGCATATAGCAGGCAGTCTGAGAACTGTTACATCTGTGCCCATCTGCATGAAACACCAATTAAAAGAGTGTGCAGGGATATGAGTGACATGGGATTATAAACGTCAGAGATTTAATTAAACCACAAAAGCTCTTGCAAGATTCAGGCTGGTAAACTTATATCTTCCTTTGCTGAACTATGAAAAATTATTCTGGTTGCCTAGCAACTACATTGCACAAGCTAACTCAGTGGAAAATCTTTGTGCTTGATAGCAAATTAAAAATGGACACTTCATGTGAAGAGAATAAAATTTCTCCAGAACCTTTAGTCAAATGACAAATTTATTACAAGTTGTTGCAAATTAAAATGGCAGTGTGTTAGGTAGATGAGAAAAAGTAAAGCAGAGACTAGTTAGGACACCTGCAATGTCCCATAGCAGCGGTCTCTAGAGGATCGTGTGAAGTGGCTGTCTATAACAGTGAAAGCAGATTGTGGTCAGAGAGCCCATGAGTATGTTGGACCTGTTCTCAGCATTCTCTAAGTCCCCTAGATTCACACAGTTTGTGTGAATAAACTGCAATACTGCTTCAAGCTCAATCAAATTGTACTACAACTCTTCTAGATCTTATAGTGGAGATTCATTTTGCAAGGATGTACATACAAACTGTTTTATTTATCTATCTATCTAAAGACCTCTACTGAGTTTATTGGTCTTTATTTTGCTTCAGGAAAGTTTGACTTGTGGTTTGTGAACATGTAGGTCTGAACTCACCTGGTGATGTGTGGGAAAAGCTCACTGTGCTAGTACTCCTGTCCAGAATACAGAAGCAACTCACTTCACACAACTGTAACCCAGTATCAAGGTAGCATTGTTCTCTGCATTACAACATGTTCCTTATGCTAGATGGCAGCTTTTAGCTCCTACAAACATTCCTGAAGTAACAGTTACTTGTTAAGAATCTGTTCTTCAAGCTGATTGTAGTCATGGGGTCTGTAAAGACATGAAGAAATACATGTACTTAAGAGAGTGATGGTAAAAATCAGACAAAAAAAAATATAATTATGATAGGATAAGACATATCTCCTAGACATATGAAAAGTTTGATACAGGGTTTGTTTCTTGAAGTTTGCTGATTTCTTCCCTATCTGTGCTTGTTTTGCAATTGAATATTTAGTTAAAAAAATAAAAGAATTTTGGAGTTGGATTTTAGAGATTATTTGATATTTAGAACACTCAACACAGAACATCTCAGCTAGCCTTCTTTCCACTCAGTGTAAAGAACTATTATTTCAAGCCTGCATCTGTATACCTTCTGATTTTAAACGGAACAGTATTCCTCTTTCTTACCTCATATGATGTCTTGGAGCAGCTACTGAGAGCTCATAATGACTTTCGTGTTTCTGTTGGTGGATGTCAATAATGTTAATAGCAGGCTGACTCATGAAATTAAGGCAGTTTCTAAAATGCTTTGGCAGCCATACAGATATTTTAATCATTACAATTTATATTTCTTGAAGTTTCCTAGTCAGAAAGAAAACACAAATGTTTATACTTTGCAACATTTATTTGTTCTTAAAGCATGAAGGACTATTATTCTTTATCTTAAGCTAATTTGAAATTTAAAGTAGCAATCCATCCTACCAGATAAGTTTTTTAAATAGATGTGTGGTTCACAAGCTGATAAAAAGCAGAACTGACTGTACCTACGTTAAGCTACAGATAATCAAACTGAATGAGCTTTTAATAATTAGATGTGTCTGTTCTTATATCTTATTATCTGCTTTAAACAGACAGTTTCATCACAGAATCATGGAATACCATGGTTAGAAGGCACCTCTGGATGCCATCAGGTCCTGCTCACCTCTCCTGTGCACCAAGGTGAGAGAAGGGGAAGGAGGTGCTGGAGCAGGTGTTTCCATGGAGCTCCTGAAGAGGCCCCAGGCTTGAGCAGGGGAAAGTGTGAGGAGGAAGGAGCAACAGAGGGGAGCTGTTATGGACTGACCACAGCCCCTCATTCCCCATCCCCCTGCGCCACTTGAGGGGTGGGGCAGGGGTGGGTGTTCGGTAGTGTAGAAGAGCTGGGGATGAAGGAGTGAAGTTGAGCCTGCGAAAAGGTTGGGTTGGGGGAAGGTATTTTAGATTTTTGTCTTTGTTCACCATCCAACTCTATTTTAATTGGCAATAAATTAAATACATTTTCCTTAGGCTGAGTCTGTTTTGCCAGTGATGGTAATTGGTAAGTGATCTCTCTGTCTTTATCTTGACCCCCAATAAGCTTTTTCTTTTTATTTTCTACCCTGTTGTGTTGAGAAGAGGGAGTGAAAAAGAGAAAGTCAAGGTCTGACAGCCAGCCAAGATCAACCCAGCATACCACTACTCCAAACAGGATCAACTTCAAAGTCACATTAGGTTGCTCAGAGCCTTGTCCAGTTGTTTGTTGTTTCTTTCTTTTAAATCTCCATGGATTAAGTTGCCACAGCCTCTCTGGGCACCTATTTCACTTTTTAACTTCTCTCATTGCAAAAAATACATTTTCTTTTATTTCTTAACTTTTGGTCCTTTACAACAACATAATCATTTGGAAGGGTTCAAGCAGAATGTTTTCCAAGACAGCATTATAATACAGGTATCAACAATTGCTTTAGATTACATACAACGCAACCAGAGGCTTTGAACTATTTATGCAACCATATTTTAAAATCTCAATTTTCCATTTTTTCAGAGAATAATATTATCTTTTCCTAGAAATTTCTTCCTAAGTTGGCTTTCCACCCTAAACAAAATCAAAACATTCCCTGCTTTAAGTGTCTGGGTTCCCTGTGTCTTCCTTCTATTTCTTCCCCAGCAATTCCCTGTTCAAATACAGCACATGTAGGCCCGGTACTTGTTCTTTTGAGAGTCAGATTACAGTTAAACCAAAGAAACGGGACAGTTTCATTGGAAAGCAAAAAAAAGGCTGCCTTTGACCAGAAGTTCTAAACTTAGACTGTTTTACTGTTTTATTTAGTATTTCACAGTCACATGCAGGGTTAAACAGTCTGTTCACCACATGCTGCAGCTTGTTTATGCTCTGAGTAGGTGGACTGTTCTTTAATCCCTGGCTTCCTGACTATGGTTGCCTGAAATCTGGTGAGCTACATGTGGGCAATCCAAATCTATACTTTGTAGGTTTCCTTGACAGTCAGACAGGTGATGAAAACAAATCCTAAATGTGAGAATGATCTTGTTACATTTTTACCTGGGTTTTGACAAATACTGAAAATAAAGTGGTAAATATGCTCAACTTAGGAACAAATAGCAGGGATCTGCCTCCTAACAGCCAAATAAAAGCCAACTTAAAAGCACATTCTGAATAAGAGGTTGTATAGTTTATAAATTGAGGCAACCTAAGTTCAAGTAACCTTTAGAGTTTAGAATGATACTACTAGAAACTTTATTAGACTTACTAGAAAACTGATTTGAAAACCATTATTAACAAGAACAGGTAAACTTTAATTTATGGTAATTACATCTTGGAACTATAGTTCTGTCAGGGTAAGCACCTGAAATCTGAAGTTCATTAAATCCAGTATTAAAGCTCTAAGGTGTGTAAAATATATTTGCAATTGTTTCAAGGGGATTCTTGAATTGCAAACTTGTATCACATTATGAAAAACCTCTGAAAAACTGTAATTCAATATTCAAGGGAAGTGGAGAATTAGTGGTGCTGTGCAGGAACATTTAAACAGTTGCCAAATAAAACTAAAGGGTCATGTAAAAAAGATGCACTGAACTTAGACTAGAGCAAGATGAGCAGACTGCATGTTACTTATTGAGGTCTCTGTCCTAGTGCTGAAGTTGTGACTTACTCTTTGAAGCACAAGACTGACCAGGAAAGGCTCAGGGCACTGGGCTTGCTTGGCCTAGACAAGAAAAGGGTAGGTGAGCTGCAAAAGGAACAGAATAGAAGCCTTCCAGTGCCTATGGGGAGGTTATCAAGAAGATGGACTCAGGCTCTTTACAGATGCACATGACAGGAATACGAGGGATAATGGCTATAAATTGGAAGAGGTGGAATATTCTGCTTAAGGGGTGGGAGGAATGGGAATGCCATGAGAACAGACAAGTGTTGGAACAGGCTTCCCAGAGATGTTGTGGAATGACTGTCCTGGAGTTTCCAAAGATCAGACTTCATAAAGCCCTGAGCAACCTCGTCTGACCTCAGAGCTGACCCTGCTTTGAGCATAATTGGACTAGAGGCTTCCTGAAGTTTCTCCAGCCAGAATGACTCTGCAATTCATTATTGTTTCTGTCCTTGCTCTCCTCTGGTGAAATAATAATAGTCTTTAAAGGGAAAATAACTTCTTTAGGACGGTTTCTAGTATTTTTCTTATGGGGATTAGTTTTGTGGTTGGCTTACTACCATGACTGAGGAGCAGTACAAATGTGCAGCTCTCATTAAAAAGTACTATAGTATTGTTTTGCTGACTTAATAATTGAGATGCATGCTTGTCCCATTTAGTTGCAGGCAAAGTCAACTAGTATTTTGTACTGTGCTGCTTTTTTATAAGCTCCCTTTCACAAAAGATGTCTGAATGACTGGCGGTTTTGGAGTCAGTTCTCAAAGTTTAGAGTTCTGGTTATTAAAGTAATCTTGCATGCTGAAGTGAAAATCTGAGAGGAATCATCCTGGACAGAAGACTGGATCAAGACTGATGACATGCAGATTTCATTCAGTTTGAAACAAAAGTGTTTTGTCTCTGCACTTGTAAGTATAAACAAGTGGAGTAAAGGATAGATTTACAGGAAACGGTGATGGGCATAATTTGAAATAGGAGCAGTTTGGACTGGATATATGGAAAAACATTTTCACTGTGAGAAGAGTAGAACAGTGGAAGACGTTTCCCACACAGGCTGTGCAGCCTTCATACTAGTAGGCTTTCAAGGTCTGACTGACTAAAGCTCTGAGCAACCTAGTCTCTTCTCATACCTGACCAAATAGAAGGTTGAAATTAGAGACCTCAGCTGGGAATAACATCAGTCCTTCCTACTGCAGTAGCAGCGATTGATGTAGATGACAGACCATTAAGTGTCATGTTTTACAATGGTCTGGATGCAAGTGGTTTCACTCACCTGATGACACTGTCATATTTAAAGAAATTATTTGGAGCAAGAATATGAATCACAGGTTTTCTAGCTATGTGGGAGAGAGACACCCCCCCCCACCACCACCACCATGTTGATGGGATGTCTTATTTTAAGCCAGCGAATAATAAGAAACTACAACTCCCATGGATCATTGTGAAGTCCACCAGAAACTGGGAGACCGCCGGAAGCTGGAAGTCCGTGATAACGCAGCAGTACAAAAAACTCGGAGGAAGAAGAAGACTCTCTCTCTCTCCTCAGCACCGTGCCGAGAAGCATCTCGCCACAGGAGCGCATCGCTGATGCTGGGACCATGCATGACACAGCAGTGAAACAGCTCCGGCCAGGTCCGTGCCACTGGATGCGCCATATGCCATCCCTGCCGTTACACGCCGCCACCACCGGAGAGACTCCGGGCGCGCAACCACTCCAAACCACTCCAAGCCGAGCCGCCCTGCTGGAGCTGTGCCAAGCCGAGCTGCCGCTGCTGCCGTGCCACTGGAGCCAAGCTGAGCCCCATCACTGCTGCCTTCGGAAGCTCTGAGCCCGCCAGCCGGGGCGTCACTGTCCCGGCCCCACGGGGGACTATCACCAAACGCCAAAAAGGTAGACAACGACATATACAGACACATACATGCACCCACACCACACCATCCACACACACACAAGTTATATTTTTGGCATAACTGAGTGCTTATTTTTGCCCTATCCTCTCCGAGGCTTCCGGTTTCTCTTCAGGAAAGGGGGAGTAATTGGGTGGGCATGGCGTAGTGGCGTCCCTCGGTATCGTAATCTTTCCATAGAGTAGGTACAGTTTTATGCGAGCATATGTTTGGTAATAAATTTGTTGAATACTCGCTGGTCTCAGTAGTTGCCTACGAGCTTGGTGGGAAGGTATCTCACTTTGCCCTCGATCCCCTCAAGGAGGCGGTATGGACGTCTGCACCCGACCGCAACAAGCTGCTGAGTGAGCGTGCTGGAAGTTAGAAAAAGAATTAAGCTGTGAAGTCAGTCTCTGGCTTTATTTGCTTTACCATTTAGAAAGCATAGGAAAGCCAAGAGTGAGAGCATGCCATATTAGTTATCAGTGGCATGTTGAGGATACACTTGATATGTCACATTTTAGACTAGGGATTTGAAGTCCTTCTTACAAGACAGAATAACACCCCCACCTTTTTTTTCAGAGCAAGTAGTATCTATATCCAGCTTATGCCTAGACCCACCTACACACTCCACCCCCCCCAACCTTAGAGGATCAACCCTGATAAACAACATCTGATATTTCTTGTGGTTCCATATGAGTTTTGTTTACCATGCATAAAAAGGCTACATTTGCTCCAGTCTTTATATTTTATTTCTAATACCAAGAATTTAAAGTAGAGAAAACAACCCATCATGAAAGACTGGTAACAGTAAAGTATTACAGAAATAACAAATTATGTAGAAGTGTAATTGCAGGGAAACCATGGAATTGCACAGCTGTAAGGGCAGAACAAATTAGCCTACATAAGGTTTAATAGCAGTCATGTATATTCAAGAGAAAAACATTCTGAGGACTGTGCCTGGGGAACATTTAAAGAGGTGGTAGTCATGGAAGCATTAGGCTCAGCTGATGCCTTTACACATGTAACCCCGCGATTCAAGTTACAGTATCTGCAGTTCATCAGGTCAGTAGTAAAGTAGCGCCAGGAATTTTGATTGTTTGTATTGATTGTTATTTTATCACTGATGAAATAATGCACTCTAAAAATTGTTTAATCGAGGTACCTATTTAGTGGTGAAATGGTTGGAAAACAGTAAAACTGCAAGTAGATAACTGTGAGGATAAACACTGTAGCTAAGAACTTTCAGTAAAAGATTACCTAATCAGAAGGTCTTGCTTGGAAAAGTTTGTAATCCAGGTATTGACTGGACAGTCTAGTCTGAATATCATCAGCAGTATTACTGTTCTAGGAATCTCAGTCCCTGAAAGAAGTGCAGATAAGTGTCTGTTGATCAGACTTTCATTCCATGTCACCAGTGCTGTAGGTCAGAAAGGTTGTTAAGCTTCATTTAGTTCATGATTGTTTGAACTAGTTGAATGCAATATTACTTTTAGTGAAAACACTTCTATGCTACTTAGCCTGACTTGAGGGAATGTAACATTGCTTGAATCATGACTCATTTGAAATGATGACTGTGTTCATCCAACTTAGTAAAAAAACCATGAAGACTGAAATTCTACACTAGCATGAATAAGAACAACAGATAGCCAGAAAAAAAAAAAAGTTTCAGAGGAAAGTTTATTTTACATTATATCTTGGAAAATAAATGCAAGTATAGTATGATTTTTTTTTTTGTCCTTCCTTATGTTATAATCTGGTTCGATGGCATTATAAAAGTAGTGACAGAGAATATTTGTTGGTTAACAAACACACTGAAGGACTTGAATGAAGCTGAAATCAGTTCTATAGTAACATACACTCTTGTAATGGGCAACTGAAGATTTTTATTGTTGTTATGATGGGTTCAAAGCTTAATGACTCAGACCTTTTTTATAATGAAGAATTGCATGTGTGGTTCTGAGCATGAAAATGAAAACTAACCCCGAACATCCATCATTAGACCTTCAAATGACAACATGGGATTTTTTTTCATATTAGCAATTAGTCACCAGCAGGTAAGCATTCCCATATTCAAATTCTGCTTGAATCACTTCAAACAATTTCAGTATGTCTGATGAAATACCCTAGAAAGAAATTTTTGTTGACATTGAAACCAGACAGTCATACTGAAGGTTCAATGGACATCAGCTGTCTGATTATTTTGCCTTGAGCTGCATGCTTGTTTTTTATTTGTGAGATTCATTTGTCATGTAACGTCAGTCCTTATTCAACTTTAGTCATGATTTTCCAAGTTTAGTCGTGGGGTTTTTTTGTCTAACTTTACAAAGTAGATATAATTAGAAATTTTGAATGTGATAATGCAACTTTCATCCTATCCTATTCTGTGTATCAACAGCACTGAGTTCGAACTTGCAACTTACATGAGCTGGAGTGAAGCAGCAGCTAATACTGCACTGATTCACAATTACAATTTCCAATACAACGGAATCATGAGAAAGCAGGGATTAGGTAGACAGGCATTGGTCAGTTGTGACTCAGTGATTGTGGATGGAGATCAGAGGTGAATTTGCAGTGTTTGTGGCAATTCAAACTGCTGAGTCAACCAGCTCCAGAACTGGAAGCAAGACCTGCCATAAGTAAACAGTGGGCAAGGGGGAAGAGATTCTGTATAGTGAGACCTAGGCAGATCCACTACAATAACTTTTTATTCACTCAGTTGTCTAGGCTTCTGAAAATAGGTCAGTGTAATTAATTTTTATATTTTCTATGGCTTTCTTTTAGTGTGGAAGATATTTGCTAAAATGTATTAAGACCTATTATGCCTATCCTTTCCTAAATGTATGTTATCTCCCTCTGAAATAAAACTGGTATTAGACTCCTTATTTATAGATAAATTTTATAGATACATTATGCTGTTGTGGTTTTTTTTACCTTAATATCTTGTGTTTAAGAGAAAAATGGAAAATGGAAGGGTACATTGAATATAAATTATTTTTGTATTACAGTGGAAGTAAACATACAAGCATCTTCCACTCCTTTATAAGTTGCATGCACTTAGCTTCAGTACACTTAAAGAACCTCAATAACATCAGCATAACTACTTAGTAGTAAATTTAATCACATATATTTAATAGTTCCAGGTCTTTGCGTTTGCTGAATCTCCATTTGTTTTGACCTCAGATTTTCAATAGAAGGTGTCTATTAGGATGGTAAAAAAAAAAAATTGCAATCTCTTCCTTATTGAAGCAAACATATTGCAAGACAATTTCTAGCAAAAGTGCTTTACTAATGGATTTTTCATTTAGTTATTCACAGTTTATACTACATAGGTAATATGTGGACGGATATGTGTAAATTCCACAGTTAATTTTTTAAAATGTGTGCACTTTAAACACCAGTCATATGGGCTTCTTCTAAACTATTATTTTACCTTGCCTCCCAAACATTTTGGTTTTCATTCTTTAGTTATAAGGCTTCTGGTTATTTTAAGATTTAAAGCTAAATCAGAAAAGAGTGACCTTAATTCATTAAAAAGAACAAACATTGCCTACCTACAGCTTTATTAGCCATCTATGTTCAGTAAGACATGTGGTTTTGTATTTGGAAATTTATTTTTTTTTGGTTATCTGGCTACATGCACTTATATTTGGAATGCCAAAAGCATGCTGTTGTGGAATAAGTCTGTATTAACCAAATTTAACTTGTTCAAGACGCCAAGTAGTTTTGGGAGATTCTGGATCTTCATAAGACAAGAGTAGATAGTACAGGGAGACAGTAGCCATCACCTGTGTATATGCAATTACAAATGATTTGGTATGCTGCAGAGCTCCAAGTAGAGATGTATGGAGATAGGTGTCCTAAAGATTTGTAGTGTCTATAAATCTTATACTGAATGACTTCATTCTCTTCTCTTGTACTTTAACTCACAATACCTGTGGTGGGGCCGTTGGAGCAGGCTGGAACCAGCTGTGTTTGGCACAGGGCAGCTGATGTCATCTGCTCACAGAAGTCATCCCTGCGGCCCCTCACATCTAACACCTTGCCATTTACACCCAATAGAGCTCTACATCCAACATAGATCTGGCCTGTGTAACCATAATTCTCCTCCACCTTGCCAGGTAACAAGAGAAACCTTTCAGGAAACTTCACCTCTTCCATATCCAGACTTTCCACTTTACTGTCAGTACATGGCTGCTTTGAATGCTTGTTTCAGCTAGCAGGTGTATATACACATATGTGTATCCATATACATATGTTTTTACTTGAATGGGTGTATATAGATGGATAATTTTTTTCAGATAAGCTTATGCTTCAGGCCACAGGAGTGCTTCTGAGGCATACCAGTGGTTGGTGCAGTACTCAGTCTTTCACATTCCATACTGGTGTTAAATGCTTAAACCCTGACACTGCTTTGCTTGACAGAACTTGGGAGGGCTCTGAGGAAATGCTGCTTGGGGCCTCATTGATATAATCGGTGTTGAGTATCCCAAAATTTAGTCTGAGGAAAAAAAACCCACCCCTTTTCCAACACTAAAAAGAACACTATGTTAGGCAATATTCACAGATGCTCTAAAAGCCCAGAGGGGGAACAACTAAAAGATGTGAGAGAAGGCCTATGCACCTGCATACACAGAACTGAGACAGAAACCCTAATTGACAACGTAATGCTCCACTGGCCATTAGGAATCCAATTATCGGGTTGATTATCTTATGGTTTGCTTACCTTGCACTTAATCCTGTTTTCTCTTAATTAATTTTAACTTTCAAGGTAATTCACAGAAATTTGACTTGAAATGGATGTAGTTCAGTGCAGATCACTACTAGGGACATTCTCAGTTGTTTGTTGTTGTTGTTAGGGTCACTTCATTTAGGAAAACATTAAGATTAATATTTGGTGGAAACACTGGAATACAAAGACCTATAATCTGATTTTAGAGGTGACATCTCAGTTTGAGGTGGAACAAAAGATATATCCTTTGCTTTTTTTCTGCTAATTTTATCATGTGCTAGCTCAGCTCCTGTTCAAATAGAGACTTAACGAGTATTCTTCTATAGAAAACAAGTGCGAATAGTTTAGTTTACTCTCAGAGAGTGAGCTCCGTGAAACGAGTTAGTTTTACCTCTTACAATGAAGTTGCAGATCTGCCATATGAAGAACGGCAGTAGAATGAATTTCATGTGCAACTGGTTATAACAGGACTTGGGCACCTAACATGCCTGCTCACATTTTAAGATTTTAGCCTTAATCTCTTGTCAGCATTATCTATTGAAACACTGATAGAAAATTATTTATTTGTAAGTTTCTATCTTTGTTACTGTGATATATAGAAAGAACATGGTAGAGGCAAAAGCCTTTCTACTTTCATGTAGGAAGAACACGAGAGAGGCAAAAGCTCATCTAGAAGTCAGTTTGGCTGCTGTGGCAAGAGGTAATAAAAAGCAATTTTACAAATGCATTAGTAACAGAAAAAGAGTCAGAGGGAACCTCCATCCTTTATTGGATGAAAGGGGGAACAGTGTCACTGAGGATGA
>VZZY01002367.1:0-25679 GCA_013400335.1 Eurystomus gularis
CCACTGAAAATTATATTTCCCAGGCCTCCCATTAAGCAGTGGAAATAAATGTCCTCTGAAAGTGTCATCATTTTATCCTACCATACATAGGATGAAGTTAGTAGATACATAATATTTCAAATATTAATGCTTCACCTTTGTATGAGCACAAAAATCTATGCCTGAGAAATCATGACAAGCCTTCCCAGATAGCAACAGGGAATGTCTTATCACTCAAGTAACATGATGTTATGGATCTAAAATTACAACTCCCGTGCTGAGGAATTTCTTGCATCCTAATACAAAAAGACCTCAGGGAAGGAAAAAAAAAAAATTAAAAATAGGCTCTTTTAATAGTTTACACAGATTTAATGACACAAGACGAAATAATTTTCATCTTTAATGATCAAAATTAACTTAACTATTTATTCCATTTCTAATGGAGCTAGTTCATGGTAAAATGCATCTTCCAAAGTAGGAGAGGAGGGGTGGAAGATAAAAAGAAAATATAGTAATTTCAGAAGTGTTAAGGTTTCCACTGGAATATTGTACTGTTTTTGCATCAAATTCCATGGACAGTGCTGAATGGAAAGTACCTAAAGGCCTAAAAAAGCAACCAGAGGTCTAGGAAACATGACATACAAGGAAATATGAAAGGCTTGGTCTTTTTGGTCTTGGAAAGAGATGGCAGATAAAATAAAACACATTAAAATACTGTTGCATTCCATTAACCACATTGTCTGACAGGCGAGTAATACTAATGAATCTATACAGTGCAAAACACATATTAAACATTTAGCAGAATTACAGATATGCATAATTGAGTTCAAAAATTATATTCTGTACATTTATTTTTTAATTCTGCATAGGCAATGTCAAAATCTGTTTTTACTGTAAATTTTGAAATTCATTATGCAAACAGCATTCTGACGAAACTACCTAATTTGCTGAAAGTTATAAAAACCCAACCTTTAAAAACTCACAAAATGTTCCTCTAAACTGGACATGTATGTAGCATTGGAAGCTTTATTATACATCTGACAAACAAGAAACTATTTCCTTTGTGCAAAAGCAGTAGCCAAAATTTAAAACAGGCACAGATTTCAGATTCATTCAGTATCCTTTCTATGGATATATTATTTTAGGTTCTGTCACTGGTGCAAATTCTCAGCAGACACTCAAGACTAGGCTCAGTATGCAAAATGTTCTGCTCTCTAAAATAAGACTTTAAAAAAAAAAAAAAGAATAATTTTTATGACTTGCTCTCTTTCAATAACACAGAAATCAAGGCAAGCTCTCTACCTTTGTAGCGATGGAAATCCTAGAAGTTTAAACACAATTATTACAGCTAGTAGGGTACTCCACTGTTATATTTGTTGTTGATTAAAAAAAAATATCTGACTTCTCCCCTTGGAATCCCATAGATGTGAAGCAGCCAAAAGCTAACATTTTTGCATAATGCAGAACTAAGGACAACGAGACAGGAAAGACAAACATGCCAATGGAGTGGGAACCTACATATTAGAAAGCATCAGGCTGCTATGAGCAAGAAAGAGGAGCTGTGAGATGAAGGAGAAAGCAGCCTAAGAAACTGATGAATAGGGAGAGTATACCAGGGACAACTGACTAGAGTATCTCTGAGGGATTTTAAGCAGTGCACATCTTGGTCCTCTCCTCATCAATTTTAACAATTTTGGCTTGCTTGTTTTCAGCCCTGCCTTCTCATTTTACTCCTCCACCCTACCCTTGTTTGCTCTGTAGCTTTAGTTCTCTAACTTGTTGCAGCAATTGTAGCCTCAATGTATTCAGCTCGGTGAGCTTCAGTAAATTTGGCGCTCACCTGACTGTCTGAGATGACACACATGGAACCTTTAAAGGGTTTTGAGAGAAGCTTCAGCACCCTGACTTCAGCATAGCTGAATGTATGAGAGATCAAATGTGATGCAAGTCTGACTAACAGAATAATACCACTCATATATGCTATGTGCAGTAGGTGACAGCAGCTCTGAATATTTCAATTCTACACTCCTTATATTAGAAAACTGAAAATAGTTCAGCTATAAGCCTGCCTAAGAGCCCTATCCAAAACCCAGTATGATCAATGGAAACCTCTCCTTTTACATTAACGGAACTAAAGAATGATTTTAATTTGACTGGAGTTTGGTTTTGTTTTACTAGAAAGACATAAAGCATGAGTATCCTGCAAAGCAAATGTTTTTACAGTGCATCACACTTGTAACAGATAAGTAAAAACACAAGTTGGAGAAAATGATCTGCAATCGTTCTGAATGTATTCATGTCATTGAACTCAGAGATGAAATCAAGCCTTTCAGTTTTGGTGTCTTGTTTTGAGACTGGTTACTTGAACAGGTACTGTTAAAGGAGACATCCTAAGCCTGTGCACAAGAATAAACTGGAAACTCATCCTTCCCGACATTATGAAAAACACACACATGATATGGCACAGAGCTTTAGAGTGCTAACATTCCAAGGCTCATGCACCAAGCAATATTCCTGTCAGCCAATTTTACATGCCAGATTCTTAGAGGAAATGAGATCCTGGAAAGGAAAACCAATAGAAAAGAATACTAGGTTTATTTCATGAAAACACGATCGAGTTCTTTTAGTACAGGAAAAAATACAGGCCAAATGCTGCAGGTCTTAAATTGAGCAAAACTCCCACTCTAGTCAAGAACTTTACTGATTAGAAATCATAGATTTTGGCTCAGTGTGTTTAATGCAAGATGGGTCTCAAGTATTATGCAGTTACTGGAAAATTTTATATGCATAGCATTAGCATAACATTCCCCACGATAACAAAGCAAATAAACATATAGGTTATAAAACCATAAATCAGAAAAATGATAGGAAAGTCCATCATGGGAATGAAGAGACTCTATGGACTTAAAAAGGCTTTGCAAAGAAAATAATTGTTTTGGTGTGCTCAAGGCGTGTACTTCCAACACTTCTGAGAAAGGAAAAGAGAGTAATTGCTGCAAAAAATTAGAGGAACAAAGACGATAAATTACAATAACCTGGTAAATATTTTACACTTCAGCCAAAAATAATAAAAATAAAGTTCCTACTACATTATTTTGTCCTTGTTGTGTTCCCTAACAACATATGGCAGGAATATGGTTAATTGACCTCATTTCAGTGACTATCAGAATGTGCAGGAACATATCAACAGTAAAAAGAGATGGAATTCATCTATCTTCATTTGCAAATCAATGAGGGGAAAAAAAGTGAGGATGCAGGATCCCTAACCCTCAGTAATGATTTAATTTGTAGTCATGTGTTTTAGTATTTATTTTATATCCTGCAATTTGCATAAAAGAATGATTCTTTTAAGGCACACTCCAATGAAAAAAGAGAGTGTTCTGCTATTGATTTTTTTGTTTTTATTTCTAAGTGTAAATATTTGCAGGAAAGAAATTGAAAGTCTTTTACACATTTCTGCGGAGATATTTGATCTGAATGAGACATCTCCAAGTAAACACCTGAATTCAAATAGAAGTCTTAATATTCAGCACTTGCTACTGTATGCAAATACCATGAAATGTCTTTTTCCTGGTCTTTCTAGGTTGAGGTTACATTTCCTGTTCCTCACAAACCTTTAGCTGTTGAAAGAGTGTATAAGAGGAGAGTAGATAATAGCACAAACTTACAGCTTTCAATACAGCTGGGGAATACTTATCCTGAGAAGTTACAAATAATTCAGGCCACAGAAGTTTTGAAGAAGGAAAGCTAGTTAGAAATACGATAGTGTTACTGAAAAAAGAAATTGAGGAAAAGCATAGATAGCTTCTGTCAGTGATTTTGCTGAAATTTTAAAGCACTTAAATAAAAGACCAATTTCATAACCAACCAAATATAAAGGGCCAAGAATTGGAGGTGATGACCTCACAAAGTCTTTAAGGAATAAATGAGAGCCTAATTCCCTAGGGCCATTTTAATAACCATAGTTCTTGGCATTTACTGAGAAATTCCAAGTGGCCTTAAAGCATTTGGCTTTAAGGGGATTCAGGGCTACAGCAGCCAGGCTGCCAGTTTGGAAAGGCTAGCTTGGAGATTTTTTTTAAAAAGAAAAAAAAAAAAAGTCAGGCAGAAAGGTTGGAAAAGGCAAAGGGAGGAAATAGTTTTAGGGCATTTTGAGGGAAGGAAGAACAGATTATCAACCAAGAGGAAATGATTGTGTGAACAGGGTGAGCCACAAACACTAAGGAAGCATTATAAAAGAAAAACCAAACACAATCTATTCTTATTCTAAAAAAAAAAAAATTCAATAAATAAGGTGATGGAGGGATAGGAAAGGCATTGAGCAAGACAAGATTTTCATAGTAGTGATTATGGGAAAGGACCACTTTCACTTCCTTGTGTCAGAGTAAACCTTTTAAACAAATGGACTTTGGTATTCCACAATATTAGTTTTAATTACAACAGCCTTAAATGTAGTACAACTCCAGAAACTTATTGTAATTTTTAAATTTTTCTAACTATAATAAGAAATATTTGAACATTAGACATTCATTCACTTCACACACTAAAGAAACATGCTGAGGACATGAAATATTTTAATAGGTGGGGAGTGAGGAAGAATGTGATGTTGTAACGATCAGCAGTAGCATAACTTCAATAAAATTATTAGGAGTAGCAGAAATACATCAACAAAGCAGTTGGAATAAACTTTAGAATTTTATCACAAAGTTATAAAAGATGGTTTCCTTGCCTATAAAAATGATTTCCACTTTCTGCCATGAGAAGATAAAGTGAGAGAGCTGAGACTGTTTAGCTATGAGAAGAAAGGTTCAGGGGAGATCTTATGGTTGTGTATAAATATCATATGAAAAGCGGTAGAGAAGACAGAGCCAAACTCTTCTCAGCAGTAACCAGTGAAAGGGGAAAAGGCAATGGAAGTGGTGCTCAAACATGACGAAAACTTTTTTACTCTAAGGGTAGTCAAACACCAGAACAGGTTGCCCAGAGAGGTTGTGAAGTTGTATATATCCAAATCCAACTAGACACAGTCCTGAACATTGTGCTGTAATTGGCCCTGCTTTGAGCAGGGAGGTTGGTCCCTTCCTACCTCAACAATTCTATGAATTTCGTAACAACAAAATAAAAGAAATTAGGTTCTCTGGGGAAATTATAGTGCCTAATTAAATTTAAAATTAAATCTTGAATTTATCTTTATCAAAGGAAGTGCAATGGAACTACACATACTTTAACAATATGTTGATAGGTGGAGAAATACGAACAGCAAAGTTTGCTGTCTCTTTCCAAAATGACCAGTCTCACTCCTTCTAAAAGAACTCGGAAAGCAAGAATTAATTTGCATTTCTAGGTGTAACAAATAGCATATAGATGTCGTCTTAGAGTATCATCAAAGCATTTTAGCTGTATATTTGATTGTATCAGACTTTAGTTACTGTTAATAACATCTACAATGGGTTGGCCTTAAGTAAATTAAGAATATGACAGAGCACTGAGGTGCTCTAATATTCTTATGTCTCACAGTGCCTCTACCACCATTTTTTACCTATTTAAAACATCTAAGTTTTGATCATTTTAGATGTTATTAAAAAGAAGTTGTTGATTAGCTAGTACAGCAACTGACTGCTCATGATACATTTCTTGATAGCTTTACCATAAAAATGGAAACCCATTTACATGCAAGAACAAATAGCCAAAGGACATGCTGATAGCATGATGCCTTCTAAATAGAAATGTCCAGATCTTTGTTTTTATTACCAAACTTCACATAAGTAAAATACTGTCTGGTGACTATCAATTAAGTACAATTTGTAGATGTTCAATGTTGCAGAAGGATTAGAGATGGCTAGAACGTGCCCAGATTTCTGTTTGAAGAAGATTGTGTTAGAGCCGTGTAAATCCCAGAAGTAAACTGTATTAAATGCAGACATTCTATGTCAACATGAAGATTTAAAAGGACCAATTTTATTTCTGGTATCCCTAGAAAAATGAAAGGAAAAATATAAAGAAAATTAAAATTATCAAAGTAATGGAAAATCATCAAAACTATAAGAAAATTCCATTTTTTCCAAGAAGATGTTTCATATTTGATCAACAGATTCCCATGGTGGATGAGCCTTCCTCAATAATTTAACATCTTTCTTGACCTACATTTGAAACCACCATTGAAATACTCATATTCCTGTGTTTGCAAATTAATAAAATTCTCCTAGAAGTTTCTAGTCCAATGTCCTTGAAAGCACTTTGATGATGAAGAAAGTACTAACCAGCTGCTGCTTCACAGATGCTGAAAAAGCGTGGAACAAATGATACTGATTGTAATGATATGTTGCAAAAGCAATAGCGGTGGAGCACTTCTGTTGAAGACAGCCTTCCTGTTAAACAGAAGACCAAGCACAGACTCTTCCTCTTGTTCTGTATAATACGACTGCTACAGATTGCAAATATCTTAAAATGCCAACAAGGTTTCTGACTAAAATTGAAAAGAAATTAGAAGAAATCCAGCTAAAGGCCAGACAATATAAGCTGAGACTCTTGTGTTAGTGGAAATTATATAAGCTTTCAGTTAGCTAGTAGGAAGTAGGAATTGCAATCAGACAACACCCAAGTACAGATTTCTTAAATTTAAGTTAATTTACTACAGTTATTTTATTGTCCCTAACTTGTGCTGCTTGAAACGCACTTCCACTGATAGCTACAGTTCTTACATTTAAAGCTAACTTCCTCAATTCTAAACTATTAATTTTTCTTAAAACACATATTTGATTGAAAACTGGAGACTTCCTGCTGTGCAGAAAATCAACGCCAAGAAAAAGTTAAAAAATCCAAGTAAAAGCAAAATAAATACCAATCAAGAATTAGTCAAGATTTCATTTTTCCACTAGAGAAAAAAGTATTCTTACACAATATTTGTTGGCCTAGATTAGAAGAATAATTTGACACGGTGCGGAATGAACTCATACTAATCTTGGAGGAAATATAGGATGTTGAGCCATCTTCGAAGAAATAAGTAATTGAATCGTGTTGCCAAATTATATGCATACGGAAATACTGACATTGATAATAACACTTAAATTTTAAAAAAAAAAACAGTTATACTGAAACAAAATCCTTTATGGAGTCTCTCAAAATTTAACACATTCATACAATGAAGGTAAATGTGCAGACAGTTATTACCACGGCTGCTTTATGTGACAGTTCTCTGAAGAAATCTATAGCTTATAAACTGAGAATAATGAAGTGTTTCCAAACATAGGTCTTATATTCTGTACAAAGGAAAACTAAGTTTTGGAAGTGAATCACTAGGTAGGTAAATAGTTTTACAGAAAAGAAGTTCACATACATTTGTGAGAGTATTACATGGTTTGGAACACCTCCATTTGAATAGTCAAGGACTGTTGGCTAAACGAGAGAGAAAAGCATTTAATAACAAAAAGGGAGGGTAAAAAGTGGGAATAAACGAACACTTATTTAAGACAAACTTGAATCACCAGGAACAAAATTATATCACCAAAAGACATGTACCAAATTTGTCTGCCTATCACCTAGGCTTTTAGAACTCTGATATAAACTACAGTAAGAATTTATCATTTCTGAACATTAATCCAGTTAATATTACTGAAAACTGATGAGCTGAGCTGCGTGACTGAGCAATATCATCACTGACTTTAACCTTTTTAAGGAGAATCAAGCAGATAAAAAGGGAAAAACAACAATTTATGTAAAAAACCCAAACAAACAAAAAAACTCCCATATTCTGAGATTACAGGCAAACCTGAAAAAGATAGTCTTTAAAACTTATTAAATTCCAATATGCAATTCTTGTTAGCAGTTGAGTGCCAAATCAAGCAAAGAAGCCTCCAACTTTGTTCTTACTGAACTGTCTCACTGCTGGGCCAGTTTCAATCCCTTAAGATTTAATTCAGTGACTGACAACAGGTAAAGATGTCAGAGACGCTTTGGGCTGAAATGGGAGGCAACAACTGTCCTAAGTCTGAGACAAATATTACCTCTCTGTGCTGTCTATATGTCTGGTTTCAGATAGGTAATATTATACAAGCCTCCCAAAATAAGAGTAGTTTTTGATGGGTCTGTAGGTATCTTTCTACTATCACCAAGGCCAAAGGTGCTGTGCCATACCACAAAAATGGACAGATGCAAGCAGAAGCTGAACCTCTTAGTCGTAAGGACTGTATGTGGCAATCATATTGCACTAGATACTCTTTGATAGTGCTTGCTTAACCTTATGTTCCTCTTTTCCAGACAATATTTTTTCTGTATGCTGATGGTATGAGACACACATAAAACTTCAGTAACCTTAAGTAATTTTGCTTCACCCAGGAAAATTCCTCTTGGTAGCTACACATACCACCAGCTAAAGTGTTTCAAGCTCCATTTTGCTGACTTCCTTCATCACAGGTGGGCTAATTCCTAAATTCTAAAAGTAAAATAGCTGATTAAAAAATGAACCCTGATTTTTAAACCCGTTGTCTGCTTTCTGCTATTTAATTAGCTTTTCTGTAGGATTCTTTCTCAAATGCAGTGTGAGTGCAGAGCCTGCCCTCCACCTGAGGACCCAAGCCCCCGTGTTGCCAGTCAAAGCCAGATCATGCAGCAGAAGCTAGATGACTCTCAGCAGCAATAAAGAAAAGAACTACTTAGGATCCTGACAAAGTTCTACACAGTAACTCTAAAATGAAAACTGTGAGAGAGAGCTTTTCCCTTATGATGGTCTATTTCAAAATGCTTTAAAATATTTCTTCCAACTGCAAGTTTCTTACTGTATTTTCATAAAAGTCAAGATTTCAATCAATGTTTTCTCTTTACCTAAATACATTTAATTCATTCTTACTGTATCTGGAATTGTTTACTGCTTTGGCTGGTTCTTACACTTTTAGTAATTAGGGATGTCGCTTAGTAAAGGTTATTATGGGCAGACAAGAGAGATGGACCTCAAATATATGTATTCGAAGATTAAAGAAAGGACATAATGAGTCCAAATGATGAAATAATGCAAGAAACTAAATCTAGTAGTTGGATTCACATTCTAATGAGTTATTTTAATTATTTTTGGCACAAAATATCACTAAATATATTATTTATTAATGAATTGTCGTAACTACGCATTCATTCAGACAAGAGACAGCAAGGTCTCTGACATAAAACAATTCAAAAACTAAGACAATCCTGGGATTAGATATTTAAATTAAATGTGTTTCAGTAAAGGCAAGCAAAAACAAAAGGCACCTAGAGACTGCTAGTTACAGTGATTCTATGACCTTTCCCTACAATCTTTTTCAATATTTTTGCATCAGACTGGAATCCTAAATATTAGAAGAAAACAAATAGTTTATTCTACCAATTACAAAATAGCTATACACAGGGCAAATGCTCTTCTGACTAGTTCTTTGGTGTTAAATAGAAACAAATCAAGATTTCACAAACAAAAAAAAAAAGAAAATGGGGAAAAAGAGGAAATATCTCTTACTCTTAATTACCAAATTTTAAAAAATGAAATGTTCAATTTTTGTTGCTATCAAAGTGCTCTCATCGTAAAAAGTAAACTTAAATGAGAAGAAGCAAAAAAAAAAACTTTCCATGAAGAAAATTAATTTCATAACCTAGATCAAGTAGACTCTCAGTCACAAATCTTACACAGAACTTTCAAAAAAGAGCTAGTGGGGATTTTCTGTGTAGGCAGCTGATATTATCCAGAAAAACTCAGCTCTAGTTTAAGTACTCTTTTTTCCTGCTTAGACTTCTAGTAGCTTCCTAGATTTCTGACAGTTATCCAGATTTACTAGTAAATAGCATTAAGCAGTTACAGTTAATATCCTTTCTTGTAAAAGTGGTATTTTAAAATCATAATAACTTCAGCAGGAGAAAGTATTAATACATCCAAATGCTATGAGTTTAAGCAAGTTCCAAATATGTATTTTTGGACTATAATTAAAAGGTTTTAAAAAGGTATTTGGAGCCCAATTTAAATCTAGTCTAAATTTGTATTTAGACAGCTGTGGCCTACCCAGTTGACACTGATCCAGGTCAATTTAGTAAAGGTCAGATTTGTTTGGGGCAGTTAAGAGTTTTGCTTGGTTTTGGTGTTTTAACCAATTAAAAAAATATTTAAAAAATAAACCAGCATGTGAACTTGTTGTAAGATATGTTAGAAAAGGATAAATTCTTTTTAGTGTTTTAAGTGTCTATGCTAAGAATAGTTTTGCCAGGTGTTAAGAAGTTGCACAAGTGTACAAAACTGTCCTCTTATCTCCTCCAGGCGGTTAGATCAACTGGTTACATGAGTTCTCTCAGACAGAAGAATCCTGCAAGAAAAACTGTGGAAATACCTATGGTGAGGAGAAAGCTTGTGCCAAGCTTTATGCTCTACTACAATTTGCCTTGACAGAAAAAGTTGCTCTCTGGTATGTTACTTACACATAAGAAGCCTACTTTACAAAAAGCATCTTAACATCTTGCATTGAGTTAAAAAAGTTATTTAAAGAATCTAAGTAAGAACTCTTCTAACACTCTTTGGTAGAAGGATACACAAAAGAATAAATAATAAGCATGAGGTTTAGCTTGTAATAATTTTTTTTAAATGCAAACGAACAAACCCTATAAAAGACTAAGTTTTCCTTATTAAAATATTTTTATACTGGTTTCATAGAGAATTAAATCTTGCATTTATAATACACGTAGCAGTGCATCTATATTTTTCTAACAGCTTTGAACTAGCTGCATGTTTCAGGAGATTTGGTGAGGTGTAGAGATGTCAAAGACAGTAAGGTTCTGTAAGTTTTATGTAGTAATAGTGGGTAGAAGAATGAGATCCTCTTAATGCTCCCATAGAAAGAGAAGCTATAGTCTGAAATACAATCATAAATGGGAAAGTTTTCCAGAAGCACTTTGGTTTTGTTTTTCTTTTTTTTTTCCTGTGTAGCCTACAATATTGAGAAGTCAGCATGATACTGTTAAAATACAAAGTAGGAACTAGTATCTTATTCTGTTCCAAACTATTCAGTCTAAATTTTACAAGTTCTACCTTTCAAAGGCCATATGCTTTCCCAGCATTGAAGCATTTTTCTTCAAAATAATTTAAGATCAGGTTTTGAGCTGGAGGTACTGGTGCTATTCAATATCTGAATGTTAAGAGTTTCTTTGTCCTCCAGCCATATCCATTTTCTGGCAAAAAAAAAAGAAATAAAGCTATGTGGTGAACATTCTCCATCTATTATATGCTTATGAAAGCATATAATAGATCTTATAGATGAAAAAATAGTAATGAAACTTTAGTCAAGAACTCTTGTAAAATATGAATTAGCATCACTGTAAATCATGATTATAGAATACAAAAGCATCAACAGATATGTTAATGAAATTATGGTTAACACCACTGAATCTAGAAAGTCAACACTGGACTTTAGCAGTGGTAGTTTTGGTAGATGAGGCCCACCAGCAGCAGAGGTTTATAGCGGCAGCCTTTCCTACTACTGTGCAGTCTGGCAAGCCTGTGATAAAAAAGCTGATACTATTCCCTCTTTTTCATGCTCCATATGGCTGCAAACACAAGAAGTCTCCAGAAAAAAGAACAAACCAGGGCAGTGTTGTGACCACTTGGTAGACAAGAGCTCGTGCCGTTTGGAGTAAGAATAACTGAAAGCTTAATATCAGCATGGGGGATTTTCTATGTTTTCCACAAGACATAAATAAGAAATATATTCAAATGTAATAGCTACCAGTAAACAAAACTCTAGATGTAATTTTATCTAAAGATTTCAGACTATCTGCTGCTCAAACAGGTTCACATCTATTTATACTGAAAATTCCCTGTCTAGATAAAATTTCTACTGATTAGAACTGTTGTGTCAGTTTTAGTGTAGGATAATCAAAGCCTATTACTCTGCCAAATGAAATGGTTTTGTCCATATTTTGCCAAAATACTGCAACTTAGTCAATTAATAGAAGCTGTATTTCCATTAGATAGACCCTAAATTAAGGGCTTGAACCCCATAAACAAAATTACAGTCTCTTCCACTTCTTCAGTCTCAAATTAGTGCTTACTTTCTTCCTTTCAAATATTCTTCCACGGGAAACTATACACATAGTGAATTCTGGAGAAAGATATGTATATATCAGAAAGGACTGGAGGTTAGACTTCTTATGTTCCCATTTAAGGCTGCGCAAGAAGCAAACAGTAAGACAGAAATGGAGATATGCCCAGTCTCTTCAAAGTTTTACCTTGCCTGTTAAAGGAACTAAGGGTTAAATGATGACTTAGTTTGATAATCTGCTAATATTGCCATCATTATTATTCCAGTCCATTTCACATAGTTACTAGCCCATTACAGCAACAGACAATGGAAAAGTGAGCTCTGGCACAGCAGCAGTAAAGGCACCACTGTGTTCTATTGACAATGGAAACACATGACAATTTTGACATGCAACCCAGAAGCTTGCCATCACTGTTCTAAAGTCATATTCAAGGCATATAGTTGAATTGTGTGGGGAAGATCACAATTCTTCTGCCTGTGCTGCATCTGTTCATAGACATAAATTGCTAGTGCCTATGCTGTGTGTGTGTTCAAGGACCCAGCAGAACGAATTCAAAACTCCAAGTCAGTACACCTTTTACTAGCACTAAAATCATATTTTGAAAAACAAGATATAAAAAGGCAATTCAAATCTCTGCTCATAATATACTAAATCAGATGTAATACTCTAGGAAAACTATATTTTTTTCCTTCAGGCTGTAGTTCTTTATGTCACTAAGTTTTTGGTGACTCACACCACCATATTGTACCAACAATGCACTGCAATGCAAATTGCTAATGACTTCTTTTAGCCCAATATAAATCTAGGAAATAAGTACAATTTGATGAAGTATTTCCAGGAGTACCATAAACATCTTTCTGCATAAGTTTAAAATAATGGCAATCAAAGTTTTATTTCATGCCTAAAGCTATTGTCATACTGAATAGATATGATGCAACATTTGGAAAAGAGCAGCATTCTTGCATATGGTACAATGCTTCACAAAGCTAGGATACCTTTTATGCCCATGAACAGGTATCAATAGAAGACAAAAGTTTTCCCTTTTTTAACACATTTCTCTTATTTTTATGACTCTAATGGTTTATAATATTTGCCTTATTGTGTGCCACTGTAAAAAGAATGTTTTAATTTTCAGATTCAAAGTTTTGGGTATATTAAGCCTATTAAATCAAAACAACACAATAACAATGAATTATACAGCGTGTAAAGATTCTTGAAGTTTATAATCTCAATGTATATTTTGGTGAAAGGTTTTGAAGTTTAAACTTCACTGCTCAGAGCAAAGGAAGTTCAATTGCTGTTTTGCAAGCTATATTATAACAATAAACTCTGTGCTTTATGCAGTTAAATCAAGATTTCACATTAGACAGTAAACCGTAGAAACATAATCATAGAGTCTGGAAAAGATTAATAGATGGCTTCGTTTTTCCCAGTATAGGATATTAAAGGTTTTAACACTAGGGGTTTTTTTCTGACTAGCTAGGCCAACAAAGAGATTGAAACTAATGATCAGAAACTCAATAAATTCATATTAGAAGTAAGAATCACATTGTCAGAGTGGGATTCCTCTAATTTAAATCTTCAAACAAAGACATAGGTGATATTTAAGTTCCTTGCTCAAGGTTATTTACAGACATGCCTGGCATATAAATCAGTAGGTAAAGTTCTATCACCTAGGATATGTATGAATTACTCTGACTTTAAATGTTTACAAACAATTTAGAAATTGTCACTGAAAGCATAATTATTTTATCTGCTAAACTTTGTTCTCTCTAGTCTTCCAGATACAGACATATGAATTCAATAAATATAGCATGAATGATTCTTGAATGCACATTAATGACTAATATATCTGTCTAGCTATCTATCAGTGTATATCATTAAATTACAAAGTAAAATTAAGATTTTTTTTTTAATAAGTAAGTTTATAACTTTCCTTCAGTAAAACTTCCAAGAGCATCTCAGAAATACAGAAAATGAAAATCCATTTTCAGATGAATTTCAGGCTTTTAATCTTGCCAGGGGAGGGAGAGAATTACCAGCAGCTATGTGAGGGACTGAAGGACTCAGTTTTAAAAAAGGGCCTGGAGTAGTATGAATGAAAGTGAACACAAAATAGCTCAAGCAGGATCATGTCAAGTATTTGTATGTAAAGAAGGAAGTCCCTACAAGACAACACTATGGAAAAAAAACTTCAAACCCTTTCTGGAAAATCAGCCTGTACACTAATGGCCATTGAATGTAATAATAAACATGAGAAATTAAGAGATCTGTGAGCAGTTGTAGGGCTGTGATCTTGTTATGATCATAGCATCAAAGACATGGTACAGCAGAACATATACCTTGAGTGTTGCAATGGAAGGAAACAAGCTCTTTAGGAAGGACAAGCCAGTAAGACAAGGCAGTGAAATGCATGGAAATGACTGGGAGTAGTTTAACAAATATTAAAGAGCAGACCAATATGGGTGACATTATATTGGGTGTTTGCTCTAAGCTCCCTGACAAGGAAGAACAAACAGATGAGGCCGTCCACAGATGGATAGAAGTAGCCTCATGCTTGCAGGCGCTGGGTCTTATGGGAGACTTGAACCATACTAATATACTCTGGAGAAACAACATAACAGGGCATATGTAATCCACGAGTTTTATGAAGAGCACCTCCTGACCCAAGTAACAGAGAAGCCAAACAGGAGAGGTGTTCTGCTGGATCTCATATTCACAAACATAGAAGGGCTTGTTGGGGATGTGAAGATTGAAGGCAGCCTTGGCTTCAGTGACTGTGAGATGGTGCTGTTCAGAAACCTGTGAGGAGGGCAAAAAAGCAAGATTACAACCCTAGACTTCAGGAAAGCAGACTTTAGCATCTTCAGGGATTTGCTTGGAAGAGTTCCATGGGATAAGGCCATGGAGAGAGAAGGGAGCCCAAGAAAGCTGGTTAATGTTCAAGCATCACCTCCTCCAAGCTCAGGAGCAGTCTGTCCCAATGAGCAGAATGTCAGGCAAAAATACCAGAATGCCTGCATGGATGAATAAGGAGCTCCTGGTAAAACTCAAACATAAAAAGGAAGTAATACAGAAGGTAGAAGCAAGCACAGGAAATCTGGAAGGAAGAGATATACTTTCTGAGCATGCAGAGATTAATTTAGGAAAGCCAAATCCCGCTTGGAACTGAATTTGACAAAGCATGCCAAAGGCAACAAGAAGGGCTTCTGTAAGTACAGAAGTGGTAAAAGAAAAACTTGGGAAAACATGGGCCTGCTGATGAATGGGCCAGGGGCCCTGGTGCCACAGGACATGGAAAAGGCATGCCTTCTTTTCCCAAAGTCTTTACAAGCAAGATTAGCTTTCCAGAACCCCAGGCCCTGGGAACCAGAGGCAAAGAAGGAAAATTTATCCTTGGTGGAAGAGAGTCACATTAGGGAATACTTACACAAGCAGGACATACATAAGTCTGTGGGCCCTCATAGGATGTACCCTAGTGCTGACGGAGTTTACTGATGACATTTCAAGGCCACTCAATAATATTTGAATGATCATGGCAACTGGGAGAATTGGATGAGGGCTATAGGAAATCAAATGTCATTGCTGTCTTCAAAAAGGGCATGAAGTAGGACCCGGGGAGCTACAGGCTGGTCAGCCTTACATCTGTCCCTAAGAAGGTGGTGGAAACCATTTCCAGGTGCATGAAGGACAAGTCATGTATACTCAGCATGGATTCACAAAAATGAAGGTGTGCTTGACCAACCTGATAACATTCTATGATGAAACTTCTGGCTTGATAGTCAAGGGGAGGGCAGTAGATATTGTCTACCTAGACTTTACTAAGGCTTTCATCACTGTGTCTTGTAAGATCCTCATAGAGAAGCTGATGAAACACGGACTGTCTGAGCAAACAGTAAGGTGTCAACCAGGTTCAGTACTAGGGGAACTCCTGTTCAACAAATTCATTAATTATCTCAGTGATAGGGAAGAGCATATTCTCAACAAGTTTGCTCATGATAAAAAGTTGGGAGGAGTGACTTATATACCAGAGTTGTGCTGCTGTCTGAAGGGACCTCAATAGCCTAGAGAAATGGGCCAACCAGAATCTAATGGAGTTCAGCAAAGTAACGTGCAAAGTCCTACACCTGGGGAGGAACACATGCAATGCTGGGGGTCAGTTGGTTGGAAAGCAGCTTGGCAGCAAAGCACTTAGGGGTCCTGATGGACACCAAGTTGAATGTGAGCCAGCAATGTGTCTTTGCTACAAAAGAACAGTCTCCTGAGCTGTAGGATACTTAAAAACAAAAACAACAAAACCCATCACAAAACAAAAACCCACCAAAAAAAACACTAACCCCAAAAAACCCAGAAAAGTAATTGTCCAGTATCATAGAATAAATCATTGGGACATTTGGGATTAAATTTCTACCTCATGCTCATTTCTCTAAGGAGTGCTGCATCAACTAGCACTCGGTTTCAACTTAAACACTTCCATGACTATTTTAACTAATGAAATTAGTTTGCTTCAAACTTACGTCATTATGAGGAGTTCAGTTGAAACCTTTCCTGTGGTTGGAACTCACACCCACATTAATTCCATAGAGTCTAAGAAAGTATAAACTCAGATAAAACCTTGTCTTTCTGTTGGGAAACTTAACTGGTCTCTCTTCTTCTAGCCACTTACTTTAATGAAACTGATAGGAAGTTATTTACCTGCAAGATCCCTACTTCTCTTCCTACTTTCTCTTCTCCAAACAAATTTGGTTGAAATTGGCAGAGAGGTAGAAACTGACAACACACTCTTACAAATTCTACACACTCAGCACGACTGCCTTAGTCTCATTTCCTTAATGAGTGAATCTAACAATCATACGGTATATGTCAGAAATTTTAACATTTCTTTTTGGGTTAGAGAACATTGAATTTCTTGTGGAACATCCTTCTTGTGCTCAAACTGAAGTCTGTTGGGTTTTCTTTGTTCATCTCACTATTATACACGATGATCTTAGGGCAAGGATAAGAAAGGAGACTTGCAGGATCTATTATCAGCTGTACTATTTTCAATCAGTGAAAGCTAAAATATGTTCTGTCAAAAACAAATAGTATACAAATTGCCCGGCCACTGGGCCATGGATAGAAGGAGAATAGCATAACGATAATTTCGTGAATTTTTTCCTCTATTTGCAGATCATGCAAGGTTAGTGAATATATTCAGCTTTTATTCAGATACAAAGTAAAGCCACAAGCACATTTCTCAGTGAATAATCTACAGGTGAGAAAATTATCTAAGTCTCATGAAACACATGTAAAATATGCAGTGCAAATGCTCTTACTTCCTATCAGTTTCTGGAGTCAGATACAAAATCAAGAACTGAATAGGATAGTGTACGTCTGAGAGAATTACTTGTTCCCCAGCATCCTGCTAAAGAATAGGTTTTTTCCAAATCAGTGTAGAGTTATATTACAGTTGAATTACACTAATGCAGTTTTTTCATATGAGGGTAAAATTAAACGCCAGTGACAAGAACAGATAGTCACGGTCATCGTACTAAATTTCACTGATTCCACATGAAATTACTAAACTGGAAGTGGGGAAGAGCTGTTGTGTTACTGGCAATCCTGTTGTAGTATACTACCTGCCCCAGTTATGCAACAGCAGTTGATGAACAGATACACAATGATGTTAAAAACCATTTTAGGAACTTTGATGACAAAAGAGCTGTATAATCATTATAACACAGGGCCAGCACTGCAAAATACAAGAGTTACCTGAGTTAATCACTGGCTATGCTGTTGGCATGCATAAATTAGAAATGAGGTTGAGTGATTTGTTGATATAAATCTATTTTTCTTTTTATTTTCTAAACAAAATGAAGCAAATGTGATTATTTACTGTCTCATTGGCAGCAGTTCTTTGTCACCTCTTCCACAAATAGCATTCCTGTTACCAGTAGTCTCTCGCTTTCAGAGATACTTAGCCCAAATACGCTTCCACAGAACAAATTCTTAACAGAAAGTATTTTTATGGCTGTATGTGTGTATTTTACATGAAAGGTCACGGCATAACAAGTGTTCTAGTTAAAATGTGATAACTGTATATCTGTGAATGCTTCAGACAGGCCTTATTTTGACTTTCTTATTAACTGCTTAACTAACACATTTCACTTCTGGAAGTGACAAATGAACCCCATGAATAAATTACACAAAATCTAGTTATGTTGTATACCTCACTCAGATCCCAAATCACCATATGCAACAGGAACGTAAAAAAAAAAAAAGAAATGGTTATAGGTTTTAGCTCAAAGCTTGTCCTTTTAGATAACTACAGATCCAGCTCCTCTTTTAAACTTTTCCATTTATAGTTTACAGTTGGTTGCTACTTATTGCCTTATTATTTTACAGACCAAATTCTCCAGTGTTGAAAACTCAGACAGTTTAAGGACTGCAAATATGTTATGTACTAAACAAATTAACAAAGAATAAAATCTGTTCTATAATTCCTTTTTATCTTATTTTAATATATCCTTTTAAAATTATCTTCATGTTTGTAACCTGTTCCTTGTAACTTAAAACCAGATACAGTGTACATAGGCAACTAAAAACACCCCTGTGTTTCTTCACTAGCCTATAGCTAAAACAATCCATCCCATATTTTGAGATTTTTGAAAGTGAAAAGACCTTTAAGATCATTGAGTCCAATCATTAACCTAGCACTGACAAGTCCTCGAGTAAACCATATCTCCTAAGCACTATGTCTACAAGACTCTTAAATACCTCCAGGGGTGGGGACTCCTCCACTGCCTTGGACAACCTGTTCCAATGCCTGATAATCATTTCAGTAAAGAAATTCTACCTAATATCCAATCTAAACTTTCCTTCATTCAACTTGAGGCCATTTCTTCTTGTCCTACATAGCCGAATAGAAAAAAGTACGTATTTGTGCATATACCTTTTTTTTTCTTTTAGGCATTATGGTTGATGCATTATTTACTGGTTATATCTCCTTCCTCATTTGAAAACTTAAAAGAACAGAAAGTTCATAATTTATCGTAGGTGTCATTATGAACTTCTGATTAAATTGCAACTTATCTATCAAAAATATAACAGATATCTCACCTGCTCCCCAAAGTAGAGAGCCATCTTCCATGAACTTCCAGATTTACCTTGCATTTTCAACTCAATGTCGATTCAAAAAGTGTCTTTCTTTGATAGGTCCTGCAAACAGAATATCATTAAACAAGATACAGTTCCATTGATACTGGAGATAATAAACATGCTGGATTTTAATTTACAGACTAACCATGCATTGTAGGAAAGAACATACAATTTAAAAAACAAGATGTGTTTATAAAAGATTACAGGAAAATGAAGGAGGATGGTAATTTTTGTGAAGGTGAAGAAAAGACACGTCATAGTCCCCTGTTCAGTTGCAAAAATTATGTTAGACATGCAGGTAAAAGGCACTATGAATAAGTAGAGAGAGCTTCTGTTTGTTCAGCGTCCAGGGGTCACATCAAGAAAGGACTTACAGCCACAAACAAACATAAAAATGTAGCAGTAATGAAAAGAACCACTCTTACTCAAATAAAACATATAAGCACTCTTCTCCAAATAGCACGTAGCATATGACCAGCTTGAAAGGGAAAAAGCTACATTTAGTTCACAGCATAACCTTTCCTCATCAGCAAGACCTACAAACATCTCTAAATCACAAACCAGTCTTATGTTCTATTGACTTGATGCTGGCAGTACTGATCTTCTAGGCTTCCCTTTGGAAGCCTCCAAGGACATATGTTCTTCTGCCCAGAGTAGCGAACATACCCTTTTCCCCTTCTGCAAACTAGAGTGAACTTTCACCACAAACACCAAATACTCCAACTCTAGGCCGAGTTCTATTCAGTTATATGCCAATAATTTTTTAAGCTTGTGATATTTTAATAAAAATGATCATCTGTTTCATTGTCTGGCTAAGCCAGAAATGTCAAGTCCATGCAAAGATTTCAAGAAGACCCGTTTCCCAGTCCCACAATACTGGAAGGTAACTAAGTTTACTATGTTTTCATCTATGTATATTACACAGATTTACTTTAAACGAAAAGCTATTGCTGGTCAATACCATGAGTGTTTTGCAGTTATATCCATCCTGCAGTAGCTATGAGCTCTTTTGGACTAATAGTAACTAAACATTCTCTCTGGTTTTGACCAAGGAATGCAAGAAAGTTTTATTCAGACTTTTTAATTCTTAAAACATTTGTTCTCTGACAGATGGTACATACAGAATGTATTCCGTGACACTACTTACATATGTCATGGATCTGACATTTGTGAGAGCATGAGACCTCAGCCTCCCACAAAATAAATTTGTGTGACAGAGACCCACTATGTTTTCAAACTATGGTAAATCTAGGCACATACAAAAATGCTGTCACAAAACACTGCTTTTTTCATTTGCAGGTTTAGTTCAACATATAGCAGAGTTTTCAAAATAAACAATGGAATAAATCATCAATTTTTTTAATCTTGATATTTAAAACTACAATTAACAATTACTTTTGATATAAAAACAACCTGCTTTCTATTTCACCACAATTTCACTATTCTAGTTCATTATCTGATGGCCAAATTCCACTGTTTCCTAAAACAGACATACGTCTAAGTTTAATTATAAGTTTAACTTCAGTGATCTCTTTTGATTGATAAAATGCTTAATGATTTGACATGTTTCATCTCTAAATGATTACAAGAGGTAATAAGTTAGTGTTTAAAATGGGAAAGTTATGTAAGCTTCCCTCGAAAATTAAAGTGACTATTTAATTAAGCACTACAGCTCTCACAAAAATATGCGAAGTTAATCGCAATACCTAGCAAAATTCAGAGCTTGCCTATTTCCAATGAAAATATATTTAAAGGACTGCAATTAAGTATGTCATCGGAAGCATGGTTTTGCACAATCATCATACGGCAAATACTGCAGGGACGATCTTGTTCAGTATCATCAATGTCATATGTAACTGTTTAGCTTTGGTACCCATTTTAGTATGCTGATGATAATTTCCTGACCATTCTAGAAATGTTTACCCATTTATGAAAGAAAATTCAATAACAGGAAAAAATCCAGATGATTGCAATTGATACATTTTTCTAACATCAAAACATTGTTGGTTTTTAAGGTTATCTATGACTTCATCTACAAAAATATTCAAGAGATTATCTAAACAGAAGTGATGGTGCAAGGAGAGTCCCAAAAAAGGACTAATATGTACGTTCTCTTAAGCATCAGTTTACTATAAAAAGATCATGGTAAGAAACTTTTTTTTTTCTCTTTCAACTTAAATACGTGAGGAAGTAAATGAACCATCTTGGCATCTACCTTGGACATCTTCCTCTCTTATCACAAAATTCTTCACCTATTTCTCCATGATTTCTACAACGTATATTCAGTTTAGATCAAATATTACATATCATGCATAAATTAGAATTTAAGCCAGATTCAGAAGTCAAGTAGGTTATATTCTTTATACAAAACTGTCAAGAAGTGTAAAGCTATACTACATGAGTTGACTCTCTGTATTTTCTCCAACTTTTGTTTCTATTCATGCTTAACAACCCTATGGAATATAATAAATATGCACTTTTTTCCCATTCATTAAACATTAGGAAAAAAATGCCTCACCACCACTTTACAGCAGTGAAAATATGGATACATGCAAGCATGGCTCTCCATGATTTTCCACCAATAGATGTAACATTTCCATACTCAAGTGCCTTGTATTATTTTCTGTAATGTTCTGTGGCTTTATGAAACTTATTAACATATTTTTATGTTAATGTAACTACATTTTAAAAGAAAAAGTAATTATAAATGTGCATGAAGTAGAAGTCACAAATACAACTGCTGAGAAAAGTTGTTAATGATTAAAACTGTTCATGTAAAAAGCAGAGATATTGCAAGACAGATATTTTTGACTTGCAAGACAGAAAAAACAGGTTCATCACTCCAGGTTAAAAATACTTATGCTAAATATTAAACTCAGACATTTATTCATTAAGTAAATGAACGAGAATAATTTTCATTACAAAAGATAGAAAGAAAACCAGTTCACTCTTATCACTTACAGATCACATTGTTATTTAACTTGTTTCCACTCTCTTTTACATCTTGAAGAAATATTTTTTATTGATTATTCTAGATTCATTGGTAAATGAACTAATAGATCAGGTAGAAAATGCAGGTTAGATATACATCTGCTGAAGCAGAAGATACACATGAAAAGTTAAACTGATGGTATACTAATGTTTAGGATTAATAAATTTAGCAAACATAAGATTTCAGTGAGATGTAAAAGTGAATTCAGAATTAGAAATCACAGAATGGTTAAGGCTGGAATGGACCTCATGTGATCTTCTAGTCCACCCCACTGTCCAAAGGAGGAACACCCTCCTTGTGTATGTCCAGTTTGTTTAAATGCCCCACAACCTGATCCTCCTCTATCAAAGGAAAGTCATTATTTCCTCAGGTGCTCCCTCTGAACTCAAGGATGTGGGATTCTTGAATGCAAATCCTATCATTAGAGACTAAGGCAAAACCAGCATTTAGTACGCTAACCTTTTTCACATCCTTTCATGCCCACTCCCCTGCACATTCAGCAACAGACTCTCCTTTTCCAAATTCTTCCTTTTTCTGCAGATAAAACTGTAGAACTCATTATTGCCTTTCACACCCCTCACCAGATTCAAGTCCATCTGGTCTTTTGCTTTTCTAAGTCAGTCCCCCCACACACGGAGTCTCTATAGTCTCTCAGGTCTCTACATCTATATCCTTTACGATGCTTGAGATTTGTCAGGAGCTTCTTGCTGATCAGTGCAAGCCTTCTGCCACCTTACCCTGCCTTTCAGATGGACAAATCTTAAGTCTAGAGGAGCTGGCCCAGCAATACTGGGCCCCTCTTCTCTCCAGGACTTAATCCCATGGGTTTGTCCCAAGCAGAACCCTAAACAGAACAAAGTTTCTTCTGAAATTCAAATTTGTGACCCTATTTACCATGTTCTCTTCTCTCAGGATCCTGAATTCCACCATTTCATGGTCACAGCAGGCAAGGGTGCACCAGTCTTCACATCCAGTTCTTATTGGTACTGGGACCATTAGAGTGCTTCACCTCATCAGCTCTTCAGTCAACCTGTGTCAATAAGTCATTGTCAGTGCATTTCAGATGCCTTCTGGACTGCTTGTGACCTACTGCGTTGCCCTTCTAACAGGCAGGAATTTATAGATTTTGTGATAAACTCTGATCTCAAAACCTGATTGTTCCTTGCCAGGAATTACCAGGTATGTTTATTTAAAAGTAATGATTGTAATTCTAGATTATTTCTCTGAATCAACAGGTAGAATCATAGATTGGTTTGGGTTGGAAGGGACCTTTAAAGGTCATCTAGTCCAACCTCCCTGCAGTAAGCAGGGACATCTTCAACTGTATCAGCAGCACAGAGTCCAGTTGGATGAAGATGTTGAACAAGACTGGACCTAGCACTGACCCTTTGAGAGCAATACTGTTCACCATCTTCCTCAATGACCTGGATGAAGAGACAGACTGTACCCTCAGCAAGGTTGCTGATGATACAAAACTGGCAGAAGCGGCTGACACACCAGAAGGCTGTGCTGCTGTTCAGCAAGATCTGGACAGGCTGGAGAGTTGGGTGGAGAGGAACCTCATGAAGTTCAACAAGGGCAAGTGTAGGGGCCTGCACCTGGGGAGGAATAACCCAATGTACTGGTACAGTTTAGGGGTTGGTCTGCTGGAAAGCAGCTCTGTGGAGAAGGACCTTGGGGTCCTGGTGTACTGTAAGTTAACCATGAGATAACAATGTGCCCTTGTAGCCAAGAAGGCCAGCAGTATCCTGGGTTGCATTAAGAAGAGTGTGACCAGCAGGTCAAGGGATGTTCTCTTTCCCCTCTATTCTGCCCTGGTAAGGCCACATCTGGAGCACTGTGTCCAGTTCTGGGCTCCCCAGTTCAAAAGGGACAGGGAAATACTGGAGCAAGTCCAATGGAGGGCTACAAGGATGATTAAGGGACTGGAACATCTCCCTTATGAGGAAAGGCTGAGAGCTCTGGTGCTGTTTAGCCTGGAGAAGAGAAGGCTGAGGGGGAATCTGATAAATGTTTATAAATATCTGAAGGATGGCTGTCAGGAAGATGGGGCCAGTCTCTTTTCAGTGATGCCCAGTGGCAGGATGAGGGGCAACAGGCAGAAACTGGAACACAACATGAGGAGAAACTTCTTTGCCATGAGGGTGACAGAGCACTGGCTGCCCAGAGATGTCGTGGAGTCTTCTTCTCTGGAGACTTTCAAAACCTGCCTGGACGTATTCCTGTGTAACCTGCCCTAGATGAACCTCCTTTGGCAGGGAGGTTGGACTAGATGATCTCGAGCGGTCCCTTCCAACCCCTATCATTCCATGATTCTGTGATCAGGTTGCTCAGAGTCCCATCTGACCTCACCCAGAATGCTTCCAGGAACACTGCATCTAACCCCCCTCTGGGCAACCTTAGCTGGTGTTTCATCACCCTACCCTTTGTTAGTTTTAAATCGTTACCCCTTGTCCTGTCACAATTGGCTCTGCTAAAATAACTGTCTTCATCTTTCTTATAAACCCCCTTCAAGTACTGAAAGGTCACAAAAAGATCCCCCTGGAGCCTTCTATTCTCCAGGCTGAACAATCCTAGCTCTCTCTGAGCGTTTCTTCCTAGGAGAGGTGTTCCAGACCTCTGATCATTTTTGTGGCCCTCCTGTGGGCCTGCTTCAACAGGTCCATGTCTTTCCTCTGCTGAGGACTCCAGAGATGGACACAGTACTCCAGGCAGGGTATCACCAGAACAGAGAGGCAGAATCACATCCCTGTACCTGCTGGACATGTGGCTTCTGATACAGCCCAGAATAGAGTTGAATTTCTGGGCTATGAGTGCATATTGCTGACTCATGTCCAGTTCTTCATCCACCAGTATGCCCAAGTCCTTCTCTGCAGAGCTGCTCTCAATCCCATCATCCTCCAGCCTGTATTGATACCAAAGATTGCCCCAACCCAGGCAAAAAAGGGTGATTGACCTCACACTTTGCCTTTTTGAATTTTATGAAGTTCATATGGGCCCACTTCTCAAGCTTGTCTAGGTCCCTCTGGCATGTCAACTGCACCACTCAGCTTGGTAACATCTGCAAACCTGCTGAGGGTGCACTGAATCTCACAGACTATATCATTGATGAATATACTAAACAGTAGTTATCCCAGTACAGATCCCTGAGGAATACCACCTGTCATCAACCTCCATCTAGACACTGAGCTGTTGACCACTACCTTCTGGCTGTGATCATCTAACCAATTCATTATCCACCAAAGAGTCCACCAATCAAATCCGTATCTCTCCAATTTAGAGAGAAGGATGTTGTGGGGGACCATGTCAAAGGCAACCAATTATCGATCATAACTGCCTAATAGTAGTATCTTAGAAGTTGTAAATTACTTCAACTGAATCCAATCTTAGCAGTTCAGAAAAATAGCTAATGGCTAAAATTTCACTAAACAGCAATCTTTAAGCATGAAATCTGTTAAATAATTAGTAACTCGGGTTTCCAAAAATTTTGAATTAGGCTTGGGTAAGTGTTGTGCTGATTCAGCCA